>CM021106.1:386282371-386751851 GCA_007115665.2 Sequoiadendron giganteum | reverse complement strand
GATCATTGTGGTGGCATGCAAAATTTTCCAGTTTTCCAACACATGGCTAGTACGCACACAATTGTAGACAAAATTGTGGAATTTGGAAAATATAAGACAGGGGCATACACTCTAAAAGATGGGAAAGAAGCAAAGAAGTGTGAATTGGTCAGTGATAAGATTCTAGTGTATTAATTTATGGGTATTTTTTGTGATCGGGTGGTCTATGTGTATGCAAGGCATACACACAGAGCACAATGGTTGGACTCAGAGTTCAAGCTATGAAAGGACACATTTCCACTTTGTCATATCATTTTAGTTGTCAATTTTGTTGAGAAATACACACTACAACCACATAACGAGGTGTAATCACAGTACTAAAAATCCATGTAGGTTTCTATATTTGTGCATATAACATTCATTCATGCAAATGATAGTGCAAAGGAAAATAGGAAAGTATTGAGGGAGTATCACTTTTACATAAGTGATGATTGCACATATTCTACAGAGTTTGTGCAAGGTTTCTTTTAGATGTTCTATGTTGATCTGGCTAGCAGGGGCATATCATTTAGTTAGCATATCATATGGTCAGATAATTCAAGAATGCTAAAAAAAATTATTGGTTGAGCAGGATGCATAGGATCAGTGGTGTTCAACATATGTGGAACTTCTCAGAGGTGGCGCATGGAAAGGGGGAGCATGTATCAAAAGATCCCTAGCACAAGAAGAGTTAAAGTAAACATACAATGTAAAGTTGATAGATGCAAGATCAATTGTCTAGTGGTGCAATGGTGCAATGGGTCCAATTAGTGAAGGTAATTCTTTAGTTCATAGATTTTTTTGTTTAGTAGATGATACTAACATTATAAAATATGAGGACTATTGTACACTAATAGGATCGAATGAGCTACACTCTTTTAGAAGCTCCAATGCAAGTACATGGACTATCCATACGTGGAAGATGGCATGCTTTTGTTCTACATGTACACTTCAAGCATGGAATGATTGTGAGTCAACAGAGTGGGTTGAAGAATCATTTGTAAGAATTCTAACCCCATTTGATACTTATCAGCTCCTGATAGCTCTACAAATCATAGAGATGCAATCATCCATTGAATTTGATCATGTATCAGACCTACTAAAACTAGGTAATATATCTTACTTACAGGTTTTATTATGATGCTCAGTAAATACATCTAACAAAATGAACATATTAATGCAAGGCATGTTTCTGCATTGATTGCAGATGAAGACAATGAAGAGGGTACAAATTATTACATGTGTCGTTGTATCAAGGCCAAAAGGAAATTGGAGGCCTCATTTATAGATGGAGAAAACATAGAATATCCTCCAAATTCGATGGTTTTTACTGGAAGATGGCTTCAAAGGTACCCAGTTAAGAATATTGCAATTTGGTTGTTTGAGTACTTCGACACACATCAAAATATTCTTCACTACTCAAAAAAAATTGTCACCACCAACATTCCTTTGATCAAATATAAGGGCAAACATGTGAATAAGAACTTGTGGAAAGTGCGTGAGTCTAACCATGAGGAAATAATTGAAATAATAAAGAGTAGAGAAGACCCGGATGGTTTCCTGGATTGATTTTTAAGTATGCACATTGAATTTGTAAATTCATGTTATTGATCATTTCTTTCTTTCAAGCGTTTAAGTTTGATTACATATAAGGGTTTGCAAAATTGCATTAATGTAGATATGCAAAATGATGGTTATGTGTTGCTCTCTATTGACCACCTTTAAGTTGGTATTCTAATCAATAACAAGGAGGTTAACCAATTACAAACACAATTTCATCCAACTCAAACCAACATTTTTCCCTAACAACTCTTTTTCATGAACTCTTCACTATTTCAACCTAGTTTCCTTGTATGTGTCCAAACACCAAAACTAGGGCATAACTACCGACCCTCTTAACAAAAATGCAAACCATTTATGGTTTCAGATACCCATTATTCTCATTCCAAATATATCCCAAATGGGAATATCACTCTTTTGGACCAACACCTTGCAATCAAGCTTTTTCACCATTTTACACCCCCAAATAGGTCACTTTTCCAAAGGACCTATGCCTTAAAAATTCCTTTTCACCTAGATTTTGATTGGGTAGCACTCACCAGCCAAAAAAACCCCAAATTCCATAATTACTTTGCAGAGACACATTTCCCAAACCACCCTACCACGATGCCCTCATTTCTTGCTCTTTACATGCGGGTTTATTGATAAATATTATTCCAGGGCTTTCCTAACCAAACCAATACCTCCAACACTTCATAAAAGACCTGAAAAAACTCAAAAGGATAGAAGATCTTTGCTGCCCCCAAGTTTTCTATCATTTTCCCACTCAAACCACTCAATTTCACCCAAATTAGATCACTTTTTCAAAGGGACTCTACTTTAAGCCTTCCCTTTCACTCAAAATTAAATTGGGCAGCCTTCTAAAAAATTTCGAACCAAATAATCCACCATTTACCCTCAAACAATCATTCACCCAAGCACTGAATCACAAAAACTTCCTTTTAAGCCAAATAACCTAGGGCTTATTGAAAAGCACACATCCAACCCTCACCAAAACTTGCCAATACCTCAAACAGGTCTAAATACCTCTTTCCAAACTTAATTCATCAAGAAATAATTTTGGACAACCTTCTTACACACTTTACTATCTCAAAGCCTCACTATTTCACTTCGAAAACACAAATTTTCACTCTAGGGCTTCATGTCCAACACAACACTCGACCTCCCCTGCACAAATTCCACATTCCCACACTAGTTTATTGATGTTTCAGACCCATTCCTCAAGTTATAGTGCCCACAATGAGAGGAATGGGTCAGTTTACCATATTAAATGACTTTCAAACCTTATTTGACTACATCTTGACTCATTCATCCTAACTAGACTCAACTCAAAAAATGGAGGACAATGTGCTCTACACCATATTCCCTATTAGTGTTTGATGGCATATGCATTTATGACTATCATTGATCCTTTTGTAATAGTGTCTATAGGTAATACTAAATATTTTCAAATTTTAAGAAAAGGACAACATCGGTTGGTGGTGCAAGTGTTTTGTGGCATGAGAAACATCGATTGTTGGTGCATTTTCTAGTTGTCAATCTTCTCTTTCTTTTACATTTCATAGATTTCTCGGATTCTTATATGCTACATGTTTTATGTTCATTATGTCAATGATATATTTGAAATTTATATGTAGGATCATCGAGAGATGAGAAAGTAGCGAAGGGCCACATTACCATTGTAGGACCTTCAGTCGACCTCCTTATCTAGCATGCATGAAGGTGATAGTAGGTCTCATCAGGTGTATGATTGACATTATTTAGTTATTTCTCTTTTAATGATTTTTATGAGAGTCCATGTCTAAGATTGATAGGATTTTGCAAGTTTTTTGTGGACCAAATTCCTATGAGAGTACACAACCACATAGAGGCTACTACCTATGTGTTTCGTAGGGAGCAGGGGATGTACATGTTTTGAAGAATTTTGGAATGCAAATAACTGGGCCAATTGAGGTGGATTGGAGAAAAGAAACTGGGCAACAACTCCTTTTGTTTCTTCTTGTACAATATATTTCATGATCTCAGCTATAAATAGGAGGATCATTTCCCTTCATGTATTGCTAAAAGTATTGACAAATGGGAAGATTTTCAAGATGTTCTTCCATAACTATTGTAACATTTTTCATTGGCTTAGTGTAATTTTTGATATACAAAAATTATGATCAATTAATACATGCAAATGTGTATATTCCTTAATATATGCCTCAATTAAATGTGTATATTACATTTAAAATTAGTTGTAATACTTCATGGTTTACATTTAAAGTTGTCTTCAAGGAAAATCATGTGATTTATGAGTAAGAATGAAATAATGTCTAATATAATTGTAGAAATTCATATTTTATTGCCCCTACCTTGTCAATCCTACCAAATTGGCAAGCTCACTAGCTTGCCAATTTTGTAGGGTTGACAAGGTAGGAGCAGTGTATTCTGCATAGGAATTGATGCAACCTAGGTCATCTCTAACATACCTTAGTTTCACCGAAGACTTTTTTGGAGAAACTTGCTAAAATCTTGAAAACAACGTTGTCCAAGGCCTTAATTAGGCCAAATTTACAAAGAGAATGTGTTTAAAACTTTTCCTTTCACCCAAAACTTGATTGGGAAGCACTCACCTTCTAGAGAAAACACCTAATCCACAAATTTTAGGAAAGATAGGCCCTACAACACCCCAAACAATAAATCCCTCACTTTTCACAATATACCCTAGGGCTTATTGAAAAAATATGCTTGACGCCTTCTCAGACCTCAAAACCAGTTCAATCACTTTGGAATAACCCCACACATTCTTAAAAGAACAAGAAAAATGATTTCCCTCAAACATTTGAATCTCCCCTTCTCAAGAAACAATGGAAACATGTTTATCTATCTCAAATAAGCCTATCCACCAAGTTACAACATCATACAATGGGTGGAAGGATTAAAACACCATTTTAAAGGCACTCAAGCCCTTAAAACAAGGCTCACAGACAAACTCTAGTAAAATGCCTATTAAATGCAGAAAATTGAATGAAATTTCTTCAAACCAAGTTTGTGAAATATTTAACTCTTTTTCCCACAAGTTCCCATTAAGAAGTAAGCAAAACCACCTTGTACGGAACTGTACAGTACCAATAAACTTAAATTCTAGAAAAACTCAAAAAATGGCATGGGAATAACAAGATTTTATTGTTTTTCTTTCTAAATTGGTTTCTCCAACCACAAACTCGAACATAAGAAGCCTTTTAAAACATAAAAAAAACCAACTACCATCCTAAAACTGACTCCAACCAATTTTCAAACTCGTTATGGATGTTGGAGTACAAAATTGCACTTTTTTACATATTCTTGTTGACAACATTTTTGCTCATTTTGCATTATTTTGCAATTTGACCTTCCTATACTCCTAAAAAATTAGAGATGGTCTACATATACCTTATTGAATCCAAAAAACATGACCTCACATTGGAAAAAATGACATTCAACATATCTTGACAACTTTTATCAAACTTGACAACATTTTCACTATGATTTGCAACTTCCAGAAAATGGAAACATAAGACCTTAAAACTTCACCAATTACATTTGAATGGTCATAATAGACCTTATTGGACTCAAAACACCCAAAAAACCTTGAATCATTTGCACTATTTTTTATGCTTGGGTGCAAGTTGAGATAGGTGTGGGAATAGGACTTTCAATAAACCCTCCCTAAATTTGCTAAATATGAAGGTTTTGTGAAAAGTGCACTCCATGAGTGGTTCCTTCACTAAAGTTTGTATATTTGGTGGCTTTAGATGGTGGTTAAGGACTTTCCACAACAATCTCTCTTATTTTTTTGCTATTTTAGAGGTGTTTCCCATGGTGGCAAATTCTCGCTTGGGGAAAAAGTTGTCAAATGCAAGTAGTTGAAAGTTGCAAAGTGGGGCAAATTTCATTCTACAACTCGTGTGACCAAACAGAATATCTTGATGCATTTGAATGGGTATATTTACGCTAGGCATGGTCCTATTTTGCACTGAAACTCACAGAATCGCTCCAAGCTACGTTCAACGAAAAAATTCCTTTAAGATTCTAAAGTGCAAAATGGCTGTGAACTTCAACATGATCGTATTCAAACACCATGATGCTTAGAAAATTATAATCTAATCCTATGGGATCATGCTAGGACCCTCTACAATAATCTCTCTTAGATTTCTCTATCTCGGAGGTATTTTCTTGTGGTGGCGAATTATAGCTTGGGGAAAAAGTTGTCAATCACAAGTAGTTGAAAGTTGCAAAGTGGTGCAACTTTTGTTTTGCAACTTGTGTGACCAAATAGACTATCCTAACACATCTAGGTGGGTATGTTTACACTAGGCATGGTCCTCTTTGCACTGAAACACGTGGAATTTCTCTAAGCTACGTTCAACCAACAAAATCCCTTAAGAGTCCAAAGTGCAAAATAACTGTGAATTTCAGCATGCTCATATTCAAACACCGTGATGCTTAGAAACTTTTGGTCTAAACCTATGGGATCAAATTGGGCTCCTCTACAATAACCTCTCTTGGTTTTTGATGTCTTAGAGGTCTTTTCCCATGGCACTGGTGATTTCTCGCTTGGGGAAAATGTTGTCAAATGCAAGTAGTTGAAATTTGCAAAGTGGTGAAGCTTTCGTTCTGCAACTCGTGTGACCAAACAGATTGTCCCAACACATCCGAGTGGGTAAATTTAATCTATGCATGGTCCTATTTCCCATTGAAACATGTGGAATCACTTTGCGCTACGTTCAACCAACAAAATCCCTTAAGAGTCCAAAGTGAAAAATGGCTGCAAACTTGAGTATGATTGTATTTGGACACCATGATGATTAGAAACTTCTCGCCCAAGCCTATGGGATCAAGTTGGGCCCCTCTACAATAAACTCTCTCAGTTTTTTCTATCTCAGAGTCATTTTCCCGTGGTGGCGAGTTCTCGCTTGGGGAAAAAATTATCAAATGCAAGTAGTTGAAAGTTTCAAAGCGGTGCAAATTTCATTTTGTAGCTCATGTGACCAAACACACTACCTTGAAACATCCACATGGGTATGTTTATGCTAGGCATGGTCTTCTTTCCCATTGAAACACGTGGAATCACTCTGAGCTACGTTCAATCGATAGAATCCCTAAGAGTCCAAAGTGCAAAATGACTGCGAACTTCAACATGTTTGTATTCAAACATCGTGATTTTTAGAAAATTATCATTTGAGCCTATGGGGTCACCTTGGGCCCCTCTATAATAACCTCTCTTGGTTTTTGCTATCTCGGAGGCCTTTTCCCGTGGTGGAAAATTCTTTGGGGAAAAAGTTGTCAAATACAAGTAGTTGAAATTTGCAAAGTGGTGCAACTTTCGTTATGTAACTTGTGTGACCAAATAAACTATCTCAACACATCTAGGTGGGTACGTTTATGATAGGAATGGTTCTATTTCCCACTGAAACACACAAAATCACTCTGAGCTATGTTCAACCAACAAAATCCCTTAAGAGTCCAAAGTGCAAAATGACTATGAACTTCAACATGCTCATATTCAAACACCATAATGCTTAGAAACTTCTCATCTAAGCCAATGGGATCATCTTGGTCCCCTCTACAATAACCTTTCTTGGTTTTTTCTATCTCAGAGGCTTTTTCTCGAGGTGGTGAATTCTCCCTTGGGGAAAAAGTTGGCAAATACAAGTAGTTGAAAGTTGCAAAGTAGTGTAACTTTCATTTTGCAGCTCGTGTGACCAAACAAACTATCCCGACGTATCTAGGTGGGTATATTTACACTAGGCATGGTCATTTTTCCCATTGAAACATGCGGAATCATTTCAAGCTACATTCAATAGATAGAATCCCTCAAGAGTCGAAAGTGAAAAATGGTTGTGAACTGGAGCATGCTCATATTCAGACACCATGATGCTTAGAAACTTCTCATCTAAGCCTATGGGATCAAGTTGGGTCCCTATACAATAGCCTCTCTCATTTTTCGCTATCTTGAAGGTCTTTTCCCATGGTGGCAAAATATCACTTTGGGAAAAAGTTGTCAAATGCAAGTAGTTTGAAGTTTCATGGTGGTGCAAATTTTGTTCTTCAACTTATGTGACCAAATAGACTATCCCAATGCATCTGGGTGGGTATGTTTATGCTATGCATTGTCCTCTTTTGCATTGAAACACATGGAATCTCTCCAAACTACGTTCAACCGAAAGAGTCCCTTAAAAGTTCAAAGTGCAAAATGGTTGTGAACTTCAACATGCTCATATTCGGACAACATGAGGCTTAGAAACTTCTCATCTAAACCTATGGGATCATATTGTTCCCCTCTACAATAAACTCTTTCAGTTTTTCTATCTCAGAGGCCTTTTCCCGTGGTGGTAAATTCTTGCTTAGGGAAAAATTTGTCAAATGCAAGTAGTTGAAACTTACAAAGTGATGCAAATTTTGTTTCGCAACTCGTGTGACCAAACAAACTATCTTGACGCATTTGGGTGCATACGTTTACACTATCCATGGTTCTATTTCCCACTGAAACATGTGGTATCGCTCTGAGTTACGTTCAAACAACAAAATCTCTTAAGAGTCCAAAGTGCAAAATGGCTATGAACTTCAAAATGCTCGTATTCAAACACCATGATGCTTAGACACTTCTCATCTAAACCTATGGGATCAAGTTGGGCCTCTCTACAATAACCTCACTCGGTTTTTGCTATCTTGAAGGTTTTTTCCTATGGTGGTGAATTCTCGCTTGGGGAAAAAGTTGTCAAATGTAAGTAGTTGAAAGTTGCAAAGTGGTGCAACTTTCGTTCTACAACTTGTGTGACCAAAAAGACTATCCCGACGCGTCCAAGTGGGTATGTTTATGTTGGGAATGGTCCTCTTTCCCACTGAAACATGCAGAATTGCTCTGAGCTACGTTCAACCGACAAAATCCCTAGAGAGTCCAAAGTGCAAAATGGTTGCGAACTTGAACATGCTCGAATTCAAACACTGTGATGCTTAGAAAATTCTTCTCTAAGCCTATGGGATCATGTTGGGCCACTCTACAATAACCTCTCTTTTTTTTCTCTATCTTGGTGGCCTTTTTTCCCATTGTGGTGAATTCTTGCTTGGGGAAAAAGTTGTCAAATGCAAGTAGTTGAAAGTTGCAGAGTGGTGCAACTTTCATTCTGCAACTCGTGTGACCAAACGGATTGTCTCGATGCATCCAGGTGGGTATTTTTACATGCGGCATGGTCCTATTTCCCACTAAAACATGTGGAATCGCTCTAAGCTACGTTCAACCTGTAGAATCCCTTAAGAGTTCAAAGTGCAAAATGGTTGCAAACTTCAGCATGCTTGTATTCAAACACCATGATTCTTAGAAACTTCTCTTCTAAGCCTATGGGATCATGTTGGGCCCCTCTACAATAAACTCTCTCCTTTTTTTTCTATCTCAAAGGCGTTTCTCGTGGTGGTGAATTCTCGTTTCGAGAAAATGTTGTCAACTACAAGTAGTTGAAAGTTACAAAGTGGTGCAACTTTTGTTCTGCAAATCGTATGACCAAACAAACTGTCCCAACACATCTAGGTGGGAATTTTTATGCTATTCATGGTCCTCTTTCCCATTGAAATAGGTGAAATCACTTTGACCTACATTCAACCGGTAGAATCCCTTAAGAGTCCAAAAGTGCAAAATATTTGTGAACTGGAGGATTCTTGTATTCGGACACCGTGATGCTAAGAAAATTCTTTTCTGATCCTATGGGATCAAGTTGGTCCCCTCTACAATAACCTCTCTTATTTTTTTCTATGCCGGAGGTGTTTTATCGTGGTGGTGAATTCTTGCTTGGGGAAAAAGTTGTCAAATGCAAGTAGTTTGAAGTTGCAAAGTGGTTCAACTTTCATTATGCAATGTATGTGACCAAACTGACTATCTCAAAGCATCTTTGTGGGAAATTTTATGCTATTCATGGTCCTCTTTTGCACTGAAACAAGCGGAATC
The DNA here is from genome assembly GCA_007115665.2 of Sequoiadendron giganteum. NCBI lineage: Eukaryota > Viridiplantae > Streptophyta > Pinopsida > Cupressales > Cupressaceae > Sequoiadendron > Sequoiadendron giganteum. Next base: position 386,742,310 of record CM021106.1, on the reverse strand, counting down.
GCTCTGAGCTACGTTCAACCGGTAGAATCCTTTAAGAGTCCAAAGTGCAAAATGGCTACAAACTTCAGCATACTCATATTAGGACACTGTGATTCTTAGAAACTTCTCATCTAAGCCTATGGAATTATATTGGGCCCCTCTACAATAACCTCTCTCGGCTTTTTCTATCTCGGAGGCCTTTTCTCGTGGTGAGGAATTCTCGCTTGGAGAAAAGTTGTCAAATACAAGTAGTTGAAAGTTGCAAAGTTGTGCAAATTTCTTTCCGCAACTCGTGTGACCAAATAGGCTATCCTGATGCATCCACGTGGGTAATTTTATGGTAGGAATGGTCCTATTTCCCATTGAAACACGAAGAATCACTCTGAGCTACGTTAAACCAAAAAAATCCCTTAAGAGTCCAAAGTGCAAAATGGCTACAAACTTTAGTATGCTCATATTTAGACACCATGATGCTTAGAATATTCTCATCTAATCTTATGGGATCACATTGAGCCCTCTACAATAAACTCTATTGGTTTTCTATATCTTGGAGGTGTTTTCTCATGGTGGAAAATTCTCGCTTGGCGAAAAACTTGTCAAATGCAAGTAGTTGAAAGTTGCAAAGTGGTGCAACTTTTTTTCTGCAACTCATGTGACCAAACAGACTGACCCAATGCATCCGGGTGGGTAATTTTACACTACACATGGTCCTCTTTCCTACTGAAACATGCAAAATCACTTTGAGCTACGTTCAACCAGCACAATCCCTAGAGAGTCGAAAGTGCAAAATGGTTCTGAACTTTAGCATGCTCAAATTTGGACACTATGATGCTTAGAAACTTCTCATCTAAGCCTATGGGATCAAATTGGTCCCTCTACAATAATCTCTCTCAGTTTTCACTATTTCGGAGGCCTTTTCCCATGGTTGTGAATTCTCGCTTGGAGAAAAAGTTATCAAATGCAAGTAGTTGAAAGTTACAAAGTGGTACAACTTTTGTTCTACAACTCGTGTGACCAAACAAACCATCTTGACACATCCGAGTGGATAATTTTATGTTAGTAATTGTCCTATTTCCCATTGAAACACGTGGAATTGCTCTGAGGTACGTTCAACCGACATAATCCCTTAAGAGTCCAAAGTGCAAAATAACTGTCAAATTCAACATGCTCATATTCAGACACAGTGATACTTATAAACTTCTCTTCTAAACCTATGGGATCACATTGGACCCCTCTATAATAACCTCTCTCAGTTTTGGCTAATTAATAGGCATTTTCCCGTGGTGGAAAATTCTCGCTTGGGGAAAAAGTTTTCAAATGCAAGTAGTTGAAAGTTGCAAAGTGGTGCAACTTTCATTCTACAGCTCATGTGACCAAATGAACTATCCCGATGTGTTTGGGTGGGTATGTTTACACTAGGGATGGTCCTATTTCCAACTGAAACACGTGGAATCGCTCTGAGCTACGTTCAACCAACAAAATCCCTTAAGAGTGCAAAGTGCAAAATCGCTATGAACTTAAGAATGCTCATATTCAGACACCGCGATGCTTAGAAACTTCTTGTCTAAGCTTGTGGGATCACATTGGGCCCCTCTACAATAACCTCTCTCGGTTTTTTCTATCTCAGAGGCATTTTCCCATGGTGGGGAATTCTCACCTGGAGAAATTTTTTTCAAATGCGAATAGTTGAAAGTTGCAAAGTGGTGTAAATTTTGTTCCACAAATTGTGTGATCAAACAGAATGTCTCAACGCATCTGAGTGGGTACATTTATTCTAGGCATGGTCATTTTTCCTACTAAAACACATGGAACCGCTTTGAGCTACGTTCAACTGGCAGAATCCCTTAAGAGTTCAAAGTGCAAAATGGTAGCAAACTTTAACATGCTTGTATTTGGACATCATGATGCTTAGAAAATTATTTTCTGAGCATATGGGATCATGTTGGGCCCCTCTACAATAATCTCTCTCAGTTTTCTCTATCTCAGAGGCATTTTCTCATGGTGGCGAATTTTTGTTTGGGAAAAAAGTTATCAAATGCAAGTAGTTGAAAGTTGCAAAGTGGTGCAACTTTCATTCTACAACTCGTGTGACCAAACAGACTATCCCGACATATCTGGGTGGGTACATTTACACTAGGAATGGTCCTATTTTTCACTGAAACACACGGAATTTCTCCAAGCTACATTAAACCGAAAAAATCCCTTAAGAGTTCAAAGTGCAAAATGGCTGCGAACTTCAAAATGCTCGTATTCAGACACTGTGATGCTTAGAAAATTCTCATCCAATCCTATGGTATCATGTTGGCCCCTCTAGAATAACATCTCTCTATTTTTTCTATCTTGGAGGCCTTTTCCCGTGGTGGCAATTTATCGCTTGGGGAAAAAGTTGTCAAATGCTAGTAGTTGAGTGTGTAAAAATGCCTTTTTAGTCATTCCACCCATTGTAGCCTATTGTAACTCAGTGGAATGGAATAATTAGGGGTAGGTAACATATTTTCATGGTTTTTAGAGTAGGGTATGTGAGTTGAGAGGTTTGGTGTGATGCCCTAGTTGACAATTTGATGAGTTTTGGTGAAATTCAGTGGTTTAGGAGTGGAGATGGTTGAAATCCTTTGGAGCAGCAGTTTGTGAGGGAATTTTAAGAATTATTAGGTTCTTTTAAGCATGTTTGATACATTGGAAAGGTGTTATGAGCTGTGGGAATAGTATTTTCAATAAACCCACCCTAAACTTGCTAAAAATGAGGGTTTTGTTAAAGTGGGCTTAAAGGAGCAATTCTCAAGTTAAATTTTGTGGATTTGGAGGTTTTGTGGTCTGGTAAATGAGTGTCTATAGTTATTTGGGATGGGAAGATAGTTTGGAGTACATTGCTTTGAAAATTTTCCTAATTGACCAATTAGGATAACATAGTAGCCTTGTTTTGTTGGTGTTGGTCGAAAGTGACCTGGTGTGTTTTTGTGATACATTTTTGAAGGCTTAAAAGGGTGTTTGAAAAGGTGAGTGTCTTGTTTATTGGCAGTAAGATTTGCAAGAAAAGGTGAAGAAGTTGGGTCTACGAACCTACAAGAAAAATAGTCAATTTTGAGGAGAATCACCCTTGATAGGGTTTGAAGGAACAAAGGCTTGGCGTATCAGTTGGATTTTTGTTTAGTTGATTGAAGGCCTCACTGCTCTGCATCATTCTATTGCTTACTATTATGCTTTGATATATTTTTTCCAAGCATCCATAGCTTGTTCAAAAGCACCTATTTTATAATTTTAGCCTTAGCAGTAAGGCAATGAATTGATTGACAAAATGCTTTGGTAGAAATGTATGAAAAATGACGTAGCATAGACAAGGCAGTGAACTGTTTGAAATAAATGCCTCAAAGAAATGTGGTCCCATGGTGGAATTCCATGACAAGAACATTGAGACCACATTCTTTGAGGCATTTTTTGAACAGTTCAATGCCTTTTCTATTCTATTTCTTATTATTATTCTTTGATATATTTTTTCCAAGCATCCATCTAGCTTGTTTGGAAGCACCCATTTTAGGCTTTTAGCCATAGCAATAAAGTAGCGAAATGTTTGATAAAAAAAATTGGTAAACATGTACAAAAAATGTGGTAGCATAGACAAGGAAGTGAATTGTTTGAAAAAATGCCTCAAAGAAACATGGTTTCATGGTGATGGAATGTCATGACAATCCATAGCAATTTTCTTTTCATGGCATTCCATCACCATGAGATCACATTTCTTTGAAGCATTTTTTTCAAGCACTTCATTTCCTTGTCTATGCAATTGCTTGCTATTATGCTTTGTTAGATTTATTCCAAGCATCCATAGCTTGTTCAAAAGCACATGTTTTAGGGTTTATCCATAGCAGCAAGGCAATTATCTATTTGATATAATGCTTTGATAGACATGTATGAAAAATGTGGTAGCATAGAAAAGGCAGTGAACTCTTTGAAAAAATGCCTCAAAAAAATGAGGTCTCATGGTGATGGAATGCCATGACAATCAAAATAAATTTGATTGTCATGGCATTCTGTCACCATGAGACCACATTTATTTGAGGCATCTTTTGAACTAGTTCACTTCCTTGTCTATGGCTTGTCATGGCATTCCATCACCACATTTATTTGATGCATTTTTTCAAATAGTTCACTGCCTTGTCTATGTTATTGCTTACTATTATTCTTTTGATATTTTTTTCAAAGTATCCATAGCTTGTTTGAAATCACTTGTTTTAGGCTTTTAGCCATAACAACAAGGCAGTGAACTGTTTGACAAGATTCTTGGGTAGACATGTATGAAAAATGTGGTAACATAGACAAGGCAGTGAACTATTTGAAAAAATACCTCAAAGAAATTTGGTCTCATAGAATGCCATGATAAGAAAATGCAATTGGCAGCTGCTCCTAGTTATTAGTTATGCAATGTGAATAAATTGCATAACTGCTTAGGTTGACTTTGTATAAACTATATTGCAATTGAAATTTTTTCATCTATCAACATCTAGTTATTAGTTATGCAAAGTGAAGTAATGCTTTGACTTTGAAAGATGTGCAATGCAATGTAATCAACGATATGAATATAAACTACAAAAATCCATTTTTTACAATTCATTAGTTAAAATATTTATTTTATTTGCTCTCTATATCTCTATATGCTATGAAAATACCTTTCAATTTTAAAAAAGAAGTTTTTATCTCTTGTTCTACAATTTTTCTCATTTTTTCAAAAAACTCTTATACTTTTGGTTTGTCAAAATTTTCCCCAAAAGATTTTTGTTGATATGCATTGGAAGCATGAAGCATACACGTGAATACACACAATATAGGTGAAGCATACATGTGAATAAGTGAGGCACAAGTAATTGAAGCATTCCAAAGGATACAAACCACCAGGAATGGAGCTTATTTACACAATACGCTTTAGATGGGGCTTATTGAGCAATCGACAGTAATTAATTAAGCATTAGATGTAAACAAAATCCATGCCTACAAATTCAAGCATACAATTTACATGATACGCATGATAACATCATTCAAGAATGGCAGTAGAAAAATATGATTTTCTTTAATCAAAAAGCCGAAAGGCTATACAATGATATATATTGATAAAAGTATATACAATATATCCAAAAAAACCATACAAGCTTAGTACAAAAGAGTCATATGGACATAAAATGTCACGTATATATCGATAGTACAAAAAATATGTTCCAAAATGCCACATAGGCATACAACAAACAACCCTAATACATAGTCATTTCCCTCTAGGGGAAGGAAATAGATCACGTGCTGCCTTCAAAATTTGGCTGGATGGAGTGACTTTGCTTCTCTTGTCTTTCGAACATGCTCGCTAGTCCTCCTCTCTTCACTCTGGACCTTCAACTGATACAATAAAAAGTAAAGATGTTAATACATAGAAATTGAATTGGAATGGCATATAACAAAATATATAATCACTTACCACATACATATAGTCATCATGCACATTTACAACATCACCACGTCCACGATCTGGAGTGACAACCACCTGTAGCAACCATCAAGATAGAAATTAAACTACATAAAAGTATCATGAATTTTTCTATAATAGACCATAAAAGAGAAAATATAATGTCAAATCGACTAATCTATTGCATACCTCTCTCAATGGATCAAAACTGGCTATTGCTGCAGCAACTCCATGGTCCATCGTGCCACCAACATCACCAGGGTTGTTTGATGTCAACAACTGCAAATGAAACAATATCTCAAGTATCAATATAAAGACCAAGAGGGGATAATGGAACATAAGGTGAAATAAGAGAGGGTAATGGGATGGGAATAGAAGGGATTAATGGAACATAGGATGGACTAGTATAGATTCATGGGATGGGCTAGGATGGGATAACAAAATATAGGGTGGAAAATTAAAGGTTAATGGGATGTGATTACTAGGGAATAATGCAACATAGGGTGAATTAGGAGGTGTCTAGGGTTTGACTATAGTACAAAAAGTGCAAACTTGACCTGTGTGTAGCAATAATTGAGAAGAGTTATCAAGGATGAAACGTGGATAAAGATGGTATAACAGAGGATGATATAAAGGAACATAGGGTGGAACATAGGGGATCATGGAACATCTAGGGTGAAATAATAATGGGTACAAAAAGATGGGAGTAGAAGGACATAATGACACATAGCATGGACTAGAAGATATTAGTGGGATGGGCTAGGAGGGAATCATGGAAAATAGGGTGAACTATTAAATGTTAATGATATGGGATTAGGAAGGAATAAAGGAACAAAAAGTGAATTAGGAGAAGATAATGTGACACGATCAAGGAATACAAATGCAATGTTTGTGTTTCTCATCAATTTTTTAGATTTGTATATACGCAAAATTACGAAAACTAGCTAACATTGTTTTACAACACCATTAATGAATAAAGGCTACTTGATTGTAAGTTGTTTGAGGAAATGAATTGTGAGGTGTGGAGGAAGAAGGTGCACCAAGAAACTATTTGAAATCCAAATCAAGTTATGAGACAAACATTCAAATATAACATTCAACTATTCAAGCTCAATAATAATATCTTTAATACTAGTTGCATACTTGTGGACTCATCGTCGATAATGTATAAGGGTTTGTAGGAATGGAGCATGCCTCATGAAAAGTCTGACCCTAAAATTTCATCATATCAAAATTCTACTAATTTAGTTATTCTTAAATTTCAAAATATAATTTAATAAACATTAAATGAACTTGCTAAATTTTACTTGAGTGTCAATGCCGAATGTATCATTCAAAAAATCATTTTTGAAAGCCATCGCCTTTGTAAATGATGTAGGTTGTGTAGCTGCATCATGAGCACTCTGATAATCATACGTGCAAACAACACCACAAGTGCCACAATGGTGGGGTGGAGCTTGGGGCCTACACGTCTCCTCCACACCAGGCTCTACTAGAGGACTCACACACTATAAAATAGTCTGGGTGAGTGATTCAATCGACTTCAGTGTGTCCACCTCTACACTATCCTTAACAATGGAAGGAACAACGACATGATCCACCATGGGTCTGGCCAAGGGTCTCAGTACCAACTGTGGATTACGTTGCGCAACAGGTCTATCATGTGTGGAGCTCCCACCTCTACCCTAAAATTCTAAGATGTCAAAATAGTTTGGCATTTTATTGAGGACAAACTCACAATAGAGTTTCCTCAAAAATTATTGCGGCACCTCATGGTTATTGCATGGAGGTTGGTCAAATACTATCCACCACCGCTCTCAAATTTTATTTTTAATTAACTCATGGTGGCACCAATGTATGGGGAACCTCCTGCATGCATGAGACAAAGGTTCATTGGTTCTTCGGTCTATAAATAGGGCACACAAGTCGAATTTGCTATTTTTTTTGTTTTTTGACATCTACATATGACAAACCACTAGCATAAAATTGTCTCATCTCATGTCTCTTATTTGACAAAAAATTTATTTGCTCGCTCATTTCTCCTACATGAGTTACAATTGACTTCAATGATTCAACAATCCCTCTCCTATAAGGGTGGGTTTCAACATGCTTGGTTAATCTTCCAATTAATTTTTCAATGTCTCTTTTATTGTTTTCAATTTGATTTTAAATATTTTCTTGTGTTCCTTGAGGATGCCTATGAATTGATGGAGGGGTTTCAGGTTGTTCTTGTATAGGAGGCTCTTCGTGAGGGGGTGATTGTGAATTCTCAATGTTTCGAGGTGGAGATTCATTCCCTGAGAATTAGAACATAGTTTTATTATAAAAACCTATTTAAATTTGTATTCTAAATCAAATTCGAAATAAATAAAATAAAAATATGTACCTCTTTGCAATCTTCGACGTCTCCGATGTGTTGGTGGCATCCTCATGAAAAATTGCAAACTAAGGATGCAAGCAATGGACAATATTTCTCGAGCGCAAGTTGCAGACCTCAAATCCTCCAAGTCAAGCAGCGTGCTGAAGAGAAATGAGGGTTTGAAAGCTCTTGTTTGTCTTTTATTTAAATTTTTCATTTGGTGCATGCCAAATGGCTTATTTCAACCTTCTTTTGTGAAATTTTTCAACTTGGCACCAAAATTGTGTCACAGATTGGTGCACTTACCCTTGAATGTTACTTAATGCTTACATGTTATCCTTGTTGTCTGGAAGATTAATTTTTTTTTTTGGGGGGGATGATGTAGTTAGTGTGCAATTTCTATTTTTATGTTTTGATAATATAGTTATTCGCCTATGTAATAGTTATTTCTCAACTTCAGGTGGTTATAAGAGTTAGTTGATGGTTGTGTTCCTCTTGGAAACTATTAGGTCCTTTAAATAGATTTTGTATTATCAAGAAAAGTCATATGATCTAGTTGGATTGATTTTGATCCTTAGCTGACCATCTCAAGTCTACTCTTGTAATAAAATCATGTGTGGATAAATATTCCATGATTATAAGATATATATAAAATTGATTTATTAAAAAGGAGATGCTCTTTTTGTTCTTTTCTTCATTGTGTTCTTATTTTGGGTCGTATTTGGTTAGATAGAATGTGGAATGCCCAAAACTTTACAACCACAACATAGCTAAGGACAAGACACAACTTCCAAATTTTGACCACAACACAAGAATAACCCACAAGTTTATTTCCAAAGTAGTTACAGGAGGACCTAAAGGGTCGAACCTATGTCTCAGGGGCTCATCTCTGATGGCCTTACCTATGTGACACGTAGAGGCTTTGTAGTTCGACAACTTGGAATTAAATTAGCACATACTTGGTTTGTCAACAATAGGATATATCCACTAAGTTCAAATAATGTCTTAACATAAATTCCACCCATAATCTACCAACACTAATTTATCATTATTACCAAATTTACACATAGGATTATCATAGTCAACTAAGGACTAAACTAAGTTATCACACACTAGACCATCTTACAACTTGTATAATCATTACCCTTATGGACACCTTTGTCTCTCTAAGATTTAAAAATAAATAAAGATCCCAAGAGTTGAAATTCTAAATTTAAATCCAAAACAGTATTAAAAATTATTATCTAAGTAACCATTAGTCTCTCACAGGTGGTAAAAACCTCCTTTAAAACTTCATAGACATAATTTAATTGATACTCAACCATAGTCAACTATTGACCAAACATTTATATTTGTTATATAAGAACAATTATTGTATTTCCTACAGTCACCTAATAAGATCCAAGATATCACTGTCATCTTTCATTATCAATTAAGGAAAACTTAACTCCATTAATGATAGAGACCTAGTTATTTATTTTATTTATTTAAACTTAATTTATTTATAATCATTAGACCCAGTCACAATTTGATCATGTATCATTTCATTATCAATTAAGGAAAACTTAACTCCATTAATGATAAAGACCTAGTTATTCATTTTATTTATTTAAACCTAATTTATTTTGTATCAGTAGACCCAATCACAATTTGATCGTGTATCATTTCAATGGATGCACTTAATCTAAATAGTTGAATAACACAAATTTAGAATTAAAACATTTGTGACTATGAGATGAAGGAAGGGCCTTACAAAATTTATTTCCAACTTGGTAAAAATATAAAACCATAATATTGTATTTCATTCTAAAAACTCATCTTGTCAAATCCATGATTCATAGATAGAAAATATTATGGAGCTATATCTGACAAGAAATCAAAGAATTGGTTGTAAAAGATATCTAGCGACTTGGAAAATAAATCAACATATAAATATTTGATTCTTGCACATAAAATTCAGATATGGAAAATGTATTTCTTGTATCCGTCTGGACAATCCTCTGTAAGGTGTTATGAAGGCTAATAAACAAAGACTAATATCCAATCCAAGTAGAAGGTAGGATTTCCAACTTGTAGTTAGCATGAGCAATACATTATAATAAATAACTTACATAAGATAGTCATGAAGGTCGATGAAAAACCGCTTAGAAGCCTCCATCAGATTAAATGTAGTTTTAAATATGGTTAAAGATAAATGGGGATAATGTGCTTGCCTCTATGTATGAGAATCTGATAGCATGGACAAGGGATATTTGTCTGACATAATTAAATTTGGGAGACATGGTCTTATGGGTTGATTAAATATGTGCAATTGCAGCTTATTGAATAAAATAGTCTGCATTTAAAATTAAGCCTCCACAAGATTCCCATGGAAGGAGCCCCTTAAAAAATTTCTACAGGCGTTGTTCCTAAAATTTAGGAGCCTCTTTCAGGCAACTAAAAAGTTTATTCTATTGCATGTATAACATTTTTTTTATCCTCAGAAACAATCACGTAGGAAAATTTTGGTAAGTGAAAATAAAACTAATCCTACAAGCTATTCCGCCCCTCATTGATTACCCACTGGTTATATAGAAAAATATAGTTATTACAATGCACAACCACAGGATTACTGAGACTAGATTTCAACAAGAAAGACTATATAAATTAAGTAAATTAAGATTTATGATTTAAACAATATTATTGCCTATTGCAGTTTAAAAACATAATAACTAACACAGACTGCTGCTTATCATTTATCTATCATGTCATTATGGTAGTAAGAATCATTATCAATATCAAGGTTCAACAATTCATGATAATGAATTGTTGATTTTTTGGATTGAAACTGTGTCTATTTTTTGCATCAACGTTTCAGACCAAATTCCATAATCCTTCATTATTCTGCTCTTTTGTTGCATGCTTATTATCCTGATGATAGATCATGGAGTTTGATCCAAAAAGTTGATGCAAAAAATACACACAATTTCAATCCAAAAAATTAATAATTCAATAAGAATTATTTCGATCACCAGATATAAATGCTAACTCTATTTTTTTTAAGATCCAACATCATTAAACGTGGGATTAATATACCTAAAAACCAGTTTGAGACCCCTATGAGAAAAACCCCCTCCACTCTCCTTTGTTGTTATGTTTGTGTCTATGGGAACATCCACAAGCAACACATGACCATTTAATACTTTGAGATCACGTGTATCAACATCAAATCGACCCTCATAATACTCCTAAAGAACACAACCAAGTGCATCCACATGAGTGTTGATATGGGTAACCATCTTCATCTCAAAATTGTTTGCTAGGGACCCATTTTTCATGCTATTCGCCAGCCAAAGATAGTCACCTAGACCCTCTGCTAACTCTTCTTCATAAAGTCAATCCGATATTTCTTTCACATTTTCCAGCCCAAAATAATCTATGCTCCATAGAAAAGAATAAATTGAAAAAGAGCCAAAGAGTCCCCTCATCCCTCCACCTTTTTTTTTTTCTTAACCTCATGCATCCTCCCTTTCTGGTCCCTGATGTGGGCAGAGGAAAAACATGTATTTGGGGGTCAGTGAATGGTAATGAAGAAATGGTCGGTGGAGGATGGTAGTGTTACCGGATTTTCAGTTATAGTTCAATCAGGTAGAGCTTGTTGATTTTAAACTAAGAGAAGGGTACATTTTAATCTTTCCTATATTACATTCAAGTGCATAAATGAAATAATCGAAAATATTACATTTTTTACAAATTACCTCATCCATACAAGTGCATGTAACATAAGAAGGATTTACACAAATCGTTTTTAAAATAGAGTAGTAATGTTTATTGAATGTAAAAATATACATTATCTGACACAAGCCGTGAGATTGACTTTACTTATTCAATGCAAATAAAGAAAAATATATATACATGGACAAGTAAATAAAATTAATGTGCATGTAAGGAGGGAAACCAGTCATTGCCTAAGAATGACTGGTTTAGGGTGTGTCGTCTTGCTTGTTGCTGCCTCAAGTTTCTTGTGTCCTCCTCGCTCCATATCACTCCTAGTTCCTGCATCTGGCAATAGCAATGGTGTTAGAGCAATGCTCTAAGTAATGAAAAGTATCAAAACATACATGAACAAGCACCTATGCATGTATAGACTAATCTAAAATGTGCATTAAATAAGCAATGCATATTTTAGATGTCCCAAAAAACCATTGAAGTTATCAAACACACCTAAAGCATGCATATGTTTTTCTAACTTGTTTGCTTCATGTGTAGATATAGGGAAAGTTAAGTTGCTGACTTAATCCATCAAATTTCAACATGTGAGATTAAATGTGGCTCCCACAAGGGTTGAGCCCAGCATATTGAAAGTAACAAAATCTTTGATGTTTGAATATCATAGGCAAACACAATTTTTCTTTCAGAGAAATGACAATCATTCAAGCCAAGGCAATAGTATAAACATTTAGGATTGTTTTTGTCATTTTTTTTGAAGAAATCAGAGTAATGATACATTGGTGAGAAGTGACATCCCAGTTTTTTAGCATTTATGAGTTTACATGCCAAGTGGTAAAATTTCAATCACATCGTAGTACATGGACAATACATCCAAGGAGTGGTACATGATATAATCTTTTCATCATAGAGGAGCCCTCATTGAGCAGTCCCAGTGCCTTAAGGTGAGACATCATAATTGAAACAAAATAAAAGCACCAAATTTAAGTTTTTGTTTTAGCATTGCAACAGGATTCTTTGAACCAAGTATTCATAAGTGGAGGATTTGGAATTATATGTCTGAAGCTTTTGAGATAGAGTACAGTGAATGCAAAAGATACTATTTTTAAATGACATGCCATTCTATAGGTGTATCCAATAATGACAGAAATGTCATGATTGAGTTACATACATAAGCAGATTTTGTCCTATTTATTCATGTGCTTAATATATAGTCTACAAAAAGGCATGAGAGGCAATCGTATTTGTGAAGAAAACATGATGGTAGAACAATATAGTTCTGATAGTCCCTATATAAAATCAATTGCAGTCATGTTTTCAACATAGATTAAGGTAGAGACAATTTAGAGCAGCAAAGAAGATCTTATAAGAAGACTTAAAACTTAGTCTATTGATATCTTAACAAGAGGAAAACAAATGAATGGAGCAGTATTTAGTTTGAAGGATAATGACAGTAATCATAGTCAAAGACAGTCAGTAAGGAGCAATGTTAACTACAGGCAGATAATGCATCATTGAATTTATTGCTTGCGAGTGATTGATAAATAACTATCATGGCATGAACAATCCATCAAAGCATTATAGAAAAGGAATTTTTATTAGAGTTTTCTTGTGAATGCCCTGATAACTTTTTGTGCAAAAGTGTTAAAATGTTCAAGGTGATGTTCCTTTGGAAAAATTTCTCAAAGATTCAGTGATGTTAAGGGTGTAGTTTCTAAATTCAACCCTCGGTATCTACAAAAAAGATAAAAGAAATCATATGAGATATACAAAGAGTATTCTCTTTCTTCAAAAATTACCATTTTTAAGATACAAAATATTAAAACCTAGAAGAAAGGGATGAATAAACCCTCAAATGTCAACACAACCATTTTAAAATGAAGGAGAAGTTGAGGTTGTGACCATATATGGTTTGATATGATAGGAATTATGCCATGAAAAGGAATAATTTAACAGTGAGCTTCAAAAGATAAAATTACTGCAAAAACAACATGACTTCATCATTTCTTACAGGCAGAAGAGTTTGCCACAAATACATCTACAGAAAGGAAAAAGAATCCCAAGTCACTACTTGTGAGAAATCTCAAATCTCTCAAGTTATTCACACGAAGTCTACAAGAGAGAAAACACATGGTAGAATTTTTAGGTACTTTGAATCAAACATGGAGGGTCATGGCTTGTTCACACACATAAAACCTCATGTTTGAAGAGAAAAAGAAAAAGGGAAATGAGGAGTAGGTATGCCTAAAAGCCGAGGCACAACCATGAAATAAAATCTAAATCCTCAAGTTTTTGTATACAAGCAGATGGAGCTTGATCATGAGTAAAGAAAATTACTTCTATAGCTGCAAATAATACAAAGAGGCCAAGCATAAATGAACGAAAAGAAGAAACCCTTGTGAGTTTTAGTATAAACAAGTTTTTTGTTTCATAAAACTCATGTATTTTTTCTGAAGGGTAAAATCTTAGAACCCTCGACTTAGAAATGGATCTTGAATCAAATAAAGAAAAACTAAAGAATGCCTAAAAACACAGAAACCTTGACGGCCATGAAGAGAAGAACTTTCAATAGAGCTTCAAAAAATACCTCCATGATGACCAAACAAAAGGAAATCTATAGAGAAATTCAGGACATGTAGAGATTTTGTATAAAAGAGCTTACCCAACTTTGTTGTCCTCAGATGTTCTTGTGAGTTATATTTTCTCTCAGAAGTTTCAATGCTTGATTTCCATGGTTGTCAAGTTAAGGAGACAACAAAGGAGAAACATGTAAAAGAAAATCATTAGAGAATGTGTATGTCATGACTTTTAAAGCCCAATTTACAGAGAATAGAAGGATTTCTTCTCAATTTTTATTTTCAAATGACTTACCAACAAAGATTTGAAGGAGAAACGATGGAAAATGTAAACAAATGCCTCTGTGTAGCTCTAAATGCACATGGAAACCCTTCAATAGAGTTCCATAAACCCTTGTCAGTCACAACTTCTTCATGAAGTTTCTTGCAAAATGAGATAGGAATTCATTCTTTGTCTTGTTTTTCTTTAGGGCTTTTTACCCTAAAGTCTTGTGGTGATCGATTAAAGTTAGGTATTTTGCCTCTTAAAAAAAAATCTATATTGCAACTAATACCCCGCAGGCTAGGTTTCCATGTATATGCCTTATGTTATGCTCTTGCCTTGTAACTTGGGCATTTTAGTATGTATTTTGACTTGCCAAATATTTTTCTAATGTCTTTAACCGAGTGCATAGATGTCTTTCATTTTTGCATTTGATTTATATTGTAAATGATTAAATTCAAATGATGATTTATAAATCATTTAATTTAAGAATTACCTTTAAATGCAAAAAATGTGAAGCATGTGTTATATGACTAAGTCTTGGGAGAAGAAATGGAGAGATATGCTTTGAGTTATGAGATGCCAAGACTTTTGGGAAGTTGGAGATAGTTGACAAACATGAGGAGGGTATCTAGGGAGGTTGTCAGTTGGTTTTCAACACATGCCAAAAATGTAGGAGCAATTTTAATTCATTTATGAGCTTTGGAGAGCATCTTAGAGCCTTTTTGAGTTGTCATCATATTTGACATGGTCAAACTTGACCATTTCAACATTCTAGAGCTTTTGTGGAGAAGATCAACATGCTAGATTTATGACTTTTTTGTGGCATCCGACCCAAGGAGGTTGGAAAATCCTTGTTTGGTGGAGCTTGATTACTTAGTGACTTTTGTCACTCATTCTAGAGTTAGTTTTGATTATGCGGGTTGGAGACATAGTGACTTTGATAGTCCTTTGGAACAAATTTTTGCATCTTTTGTAACTCTTTGAGATATTCAATGAAAGTTTACCTTGCTCATTTATGGAATTGATCCCTCACCATCTTGTTCTTACAGTTTAGTGTATGCTTTGTGATTGATCAAACTATCTTGCATCATGTTGTAAAAGAGTCCAAGAAACTTGAAATTAAATTTAAAGTTAATTAGAAATTTTGATATAATTTAACATATAAACTTGAAAATATAAACTTCATAAAAATAAATTTAATTATTAAATATCTAGTAAATACAGTAAAAATTAATTTTAGTATGCATAAATTACCATATGATCATGCGAATCTACTGGAAAATTTTGTTCAACAAGTAGCATAACTGTCAATCAAGAAGGTCCAAATGCTTGATCTACTATATCTTGCATATTCATATAAAGCAAACAATATGTTAAAACCTTGAATATATATATTTAAAAGGTCCCTAAAAATTGTATAGGAGATTTAGTAAAGTTTACAACCTCAAATGATATGACCTCATGATCACGCACTTGAGATTGCCCATGCATAAATGTTGACGATGTCCTAGGTGTGCATGCCATGGGTATCACATGAAATCCCTGCATATAGATACAAAAATGTATAGATCATTCACACATGCATACAAATTCAAATTAAATTAGATCTATGATGTGTGTTTAATTTAAACTTAACAAAATTTTGAAAGCACGCACTTGAGCCGATGATGACTCAGGAGCGCTCACCACAACTTGTGGTTGGTTGGTACTCGGTATCGCATGACCTCCCTGCATCTAGATATAATATATCATTTCACACATGTGTACAAACTCAAATTAAATTAAATATGTCCATAGAAATTAAAATATATATTGGTTTGTACCTGACCAAAAGGTGAGCCCACTTCTACAACACTCAAAATACAAACATGATCATATGGAGATACATGCATCGTGTCATCATGCATCTACATTGAACACTTCTTGAATTAATATTATATATAATTTTATGTTATTATTTACATGAATTGTACACATTTGAAATAGATTATAAATGTGCCTAAGTTCAAAAGATGAACATACTTGTGTAGGATGATCCTCAGAATATAGTAAATCCATATATGACTCTATCCTAGATGTATGTGGGTCTCCTAAAGTGGATTCTTGAGTATTACCATAGCCTGATTCTTCATGCTTTGTATTGCCCACTTTAGTTGTCGCATGTGTAGTCTGATGAGTGAGATGTCCTTAAAGAGAACTCAATGCTCCTAATGTCGACAACATCATCTGTTGCTGAAATGCAATGGGAAGACCAGGAGAAGGAAGAGCAACAATAGGAGCAATCGGAGCATGTCGTTGAGGATCAAAATGTGCTCTTAATCTATGTTGGGGAATGCCACCCCCAGCTCCCTGAAGTGACCTCATATCCAAATAGTTGGGTTTTAAACCCAACTCAAACTCAACCCATAAATTTCTTATAAATTATAGGGGCTCCTCAAAATTGCCATGTGGTGGAGTATCAAACACCATCCACCATCTATCCCAAAAATGTGTAGCTATCTGCAGGTGCCTACACCATTTAATTGAAATTCATTTTTTGGTGGGTGGAATTAGTTCATTTGTTTGGAGGCTAAATAAATATTGGAAAATGGCTTGTTTGGTAATTTTAAGGCCATTTATTTCTTTATAGGACAATCCATCTGTATGGAATTTTCTCCTCTCTTCTCTCCATTGATGGAACATATCTAGGTCTGCATCAATAGATCAAACATAATTGAAAATAGATTGCGTCGAAGATGCAAACTGTGTGAGATGGGGGGGAATATTAGGCTCCTTTTTTATCAAATCTATATTCTCCTGAATTGCATTAAGGTTTTCTCTAATTCTCTCTTGATTGAGCTTGATCTACTATGGGGTGTGAGGGGATAGGAGGTGGAGAGTGGAGGTGTGGGGTTTTGTTGTGGTGGTAGATCTAGATGTATGGGATCTTGAGGTTCTGCATCAGGTATAAAATCCTCTAGGTTGAATTCAGGCTCCATGTGAACAATGAAATGGCAACTGCATGTTAAACAATTATAAAATATATATCAACAAACTATTTAACTAATGTATACAATTTGAAAGTTATTTAAATCACATTGAGCATGCACA
This sequence comes from Sequoiadendron giganteum, assembly GCA_007115665.2. NCBI lineage: Eukaryota > Viridiplantae > Streptophyta > Pinopsida > Cupressales > Cupressaceae > Sequoiadendron > Sequoiadendron giganteum. The sequence continues at coordinate 386,724,887 of CM021106.1, read as the reverse complement.
AATTCAAAATACATTTCATTTGAAGACACATTCAATTTATAACATTAAAAAATCCATAGCATGTACACATTGAATTATACATGTACCCTCAAGGTTAAATTCAAGCACTTTATCTTCTAGTAATCATATGGTTTCATTTTCCTTGCAAAGTTAAAATTGAGTCTAGTGTGTGGTTGTTAAATTAAATTATTGTATCATTCTATCTTGGACTATTGAATGTCATGCCTTAGTGATTATTTTTCGATGATTCTATATGTATGTCCTAACCTATGCATTGATTGTCAATTAAAGATGCCTCCTAGGCATCATGTCACTCGTCAAAGCAGGAATGAGGGGAAGGCTAAGAACCCACCTATGAATCCTATGAATGTGGTTCTGAAGTTATTGATCTCCTTCAAGATATAATATAGTAAGGATCCCTCATCAAGAGGCATCTATGTGTGATCTAATTTTTAAATTAATGTAATAAATAGGTTGGATTTGAATCTATGTGTAGATTGAATGCATTTTTAAAGATGTTGTAATGACCTAGAAATTGAGATATTAGATTAACATGTATTTGTGGGTAACTACAAAGTATTATATTTTATATCAAAGAGCTACTATAGGACACTTGCAATAAATTGGTAGTATTACTAAAAATCACTTGCAACCTAAAGGTAATGTAACTTCTTGTAAAAAAGGGGAAAACAATACAATAGGTGACTTATATCATAGAAAGGTTAGAGGCACTTGCAATTTTATTTGAGATTTAAACGTTTATTATCTTAGATTTATTATGAGATGTAAATAGTAGGAGGTCAACTAGTGTTTGTGTTTAGTTTGTTTAGTGGTGGGGATGGGAGAGAGATGTTAGATAAATTTAATAATATGAAGAATGTTGAAAACATGTTAAAAAATCTAATAAAAATAATTAGGTTTTCATAGTGCAATGAAACTATTAGTCTCACATCCCCTACTAAATAGTTCACAAAAATGATTGTCAATGATCTTATTGTGTCAAAGATCTATAATATGAAGGGTTTGTTGTTACTACCAACTCTAATTCAACTAAAAATGGAGATAATTGTCACACCAAGGTCATACAATTTTAATAAAATCCTACCTACATTACCTAAAACTAATTATTGAAGACATTTTAGTACTTTTGCAACCAGGTTCCAAGAAGAATCATCAAGTATATATCTAAAATATTTCCACTATAATTTAGATCAATATGTATACTATAACTAAGATACCTAAAATATCTAAGGATGCAAGTTATTACATTTTGTGTACATGGAAAGGGTTCATATGTTGAGTTTTAGAAGTGCTTCTACATCAAAAATTTCTAGAGGATGACATATTTGTCATAATTCATCTAGGTATTTTATGTCATTTACCTTTAATAAATGGGGTGGAAATTATAAATAGTTTTGAGTTAGATATATATGTCATTGGTTTATTAAGTGAATCCCCTGAAACAAGGTCATAAAATTATTTTTATAGCTCTATCACTTGATAATTAAACTATATCCAAATTTGATGATATACATTAATTGAAACATGATCAATACTAAGGGAAAAAACAACAAGATTCAAGATAGCTACGCTTACCTAGGGTTTTAGGTTTTAGGTTTACGGTTTAGGGTTTAGGGTTTTAGGTTTAGGTTTTAGGGTTTAGGGTTTTAGGTTTAGGTTTTAGGACCTTTAGGTCCTAGGATTAAGAGTTTTAGGTCTAGGTTTTAGGGTTTAGGTCCTAGGATTAAGGGTTTTAGTTTTTAGGTCTATTTTTTTGAACCTAGGGTTAGGGTTTTGATTTCTAAGTTAAATGTGTCCAATTTAGGTTAAATTATAGTTAATTTAGGTTTAGTTTTTATTCTTTTCAATTTACAATGTGACATTTTTGGTTTCGTTGATGTTTTTAGTTTTTAAATGCAATTTAAAACTTATAAAATATTGAATGTAAAACAAACAAAAACTAAATAACAATAAAAAAATAAAAATGAAAGATATAAAGCAAGAAAAAAAGTAGAATTCAACCAACCTGGAGGTCACTGAGGTCGATTGTGTCGAGGGAAGGAGGTGGCAGTGAAAAATTGGTTGAAATGGGCCCTCTGAAACACATACACAATCTTTGCTCTCCCTTGGGCATTGCCAAACAAATTGTGAAAATGAATTACATAGTTTTTTAATTTAAAAAATTAAATAGCTTTTCAAAATTCGTATGTATTTTTAGCCGCGTACTTGAATCTGAACGCATACGTGTTCGGATTTAGGCTTAAGTACTCGTACCAAAGAATGTACATATTTCTTGTGATTTTTTTTTGTTTTGGCCGAAACTTACCCTCTTCGTGGACCCAACTTATTGCTTTTACCCAATGGATACAAAGTCACCATGGTCATTAATACCCTCGTACATCGTATCTATTTGCTACATCAAACAGGATTGTTCAAAACTGCAAAGTCTCCAAGCAAAGAAAAAGCAACATCATCAACTACTAACAACATCAAATTTCTATCCATCATCAATTATTTCTTTTACCTGACATCCATCCTACATAGAAATATCATTAGTCCCATATCCATCCTACATCCACAATGCCATCAAGACATATCATGATGATAATAAATAAATTAAAACATCGTGTATCATGTATAGGGAATAAATCCATCATATATCAAACGATATATTGATCATCATATAAGACATCACATGAAACAAAGTATGATTCATCCATCCATATCATATGCATAAATTAGAAAAGTACAATAAAACATACATAAGCATACATCATCATTTATCGTCATCCATGATCATCACATAACACATAATGAGCTTAATCGAAGAAGGTTTATCTCATATATATCATCATCAAGAAAGGGAGAATGTTATAGTACATCATCACCAGTGAAACAAGTATGATAAGATAATATAAAATAATACATATATACAAGGCCTCGACTGGGCCAATGAATATATACAAAAATCATGTCTACAATATATCTCTAAGCAATAAACAACATAAAGATCAAGTACAAATATCAACTATCTGACATGAAGGAACCCTATAAATCAGGCTATGGACCACCATATATATCTGACTATCTAATAGAGTGATCACCTACCTCACCACCACCATCGCCCACAACACTAGGTTCTCTGAATCATGGACACCGAGCAACCCTAAGAACAATAGCAATATATAAGGTTTGATAGTATGTGGAAATATGTAAAAACTGACCTTGATTAGCTTGTATACTATCACGCTCTACCCCGATAGTATCTCTCTGCCATAATCAACTATACTTGAGCCTTTGCAGCATGTTGCCACTTATTGTCACTATCTTGCTCAGCCTTAAAACTTTCCCTCTCTATGGTCGGAGTAGCAACATGAGCCTTTATGACATGTTGTCACACTATCTTAGTGTCTCTAGCAGTAGTCATCTGAGCTAACTATATACCTTCATCCCTAGGCGATGGAGGGGGACCTAGTTATTGTCCATGACCCTATGCCCGAAGCATATGCTCATCTTGAACACCCTGTGCCCCATCATTACGAGACCTATCAAGCTACTCTATAAGAACCTCAATGTGTTGTTGTCCCCTGCACTGACCTATAATGCCTATTATGCCTATTATGCCTAATGCAAGATCACCCCCAAGATCTATGAATCTCAAAGGCTTGTGCCATGCCTACCACTGGTCAAAATTAGGCGTGGTACTCGGATCTGCTAAACCAACCGGCCAACCCCATCCTACTAGGGCAAGTGCTCTGAATGCAACAACATCTATATCTTCCTGTAAACCCCATAATCGAACCTCCCTAGTGGTTCAACCAAACCAAGCCTCATAAGTATCAGGAAATTGGCCATATCTCTCTCTAAACTAATGACATACTCTATCCAGTAAGCAACACTCTAGAAGAGAGTCAAAACAACCAATTAACCATCAGGTCTTTCGAAAATAAACAAGATGCTTCAGCTCCTCCATCCATGTCTCACAATCCATATAAGGTCTTCAAACAAAACCTGGCATATCATCAAACACACGACGCTAGTACGAAATATCCTCAAGAAAGGTATAATGAAGAAATTATTTGTAATGATAGGAGTATGGATCACTATCAGCACGATCATGTATCCCATTAGGTTGAGCAACTACAATGTGCTCCCTGGCCCAAATATGCAAAAGAGAGACGCTTGTACAAATGGATTTCCCGCCCTAATATACAACCTCGTGCATATCTCTATAGAGGTGGGTGAGAAGACACAGACCCCAAGAATATCTGGTTCCATTCTCAAACATACCCTCAATGCATATACCCCATCCAACAAGGAACTGGCAACCTCTCTTATCGGGAACAACTAGTCCCAAAATCAAACCACAAAGGACAAGAGAAACAAAGTTTGTACTACCATCAAACTCAGACAAATCAATATTAGACTATCGAACCTCCAAATTTTTGACACCCAACACACATTGCATGGCATGGGTACCCCGTCAAACATGGTATGTCACAAGCTTGCCATGGATAGGAATGTGGATAATCCTCCACACATCCTCAAGAGTAATGGTCGCCTCTCCTATGGGTAAATCAAATGAGGACGTCTTTGAATGCAACCACTCCAGAAGTGCAGTCATCATCATTGTATGAGTCTAGATGGGAGGCATGTAACATATATGATGAAGCCCGACCGCATCTAGATAGTCTCACTCCATAACATCAAAATCAGTAATCGAATCAAATAGATCCCAAGGTCATCTCTCCCATAGTTGTAGTGGTTTAAGGACCACCTACAACCATTTTAGCCTATGGTGGTAGGGTTTCACTCTAAACATGTAAAATGATGCAAAATGACATAAAAATGATGAAAACAAAACTTAGGGTTCCAAACAGGCAAAATATAGCAACATTTAGCAAAAGTGAGGAATTAAGATCAAAGGTGAGGGTTTAGGTCAAAGGCGAGGGTTCCAGTCAAAAGAGAGAATATCAAATACAATAATTTGAAGCAAGTGCGAAGATCTAAAGCAAAGACGCAGAAACAGTTTAACAACAAACAAAAGTGAAGGTTTAGAGCAAATGCTAGTTTTAAAGATGAAATTTTAGAGAAAAAGCGAGGATCTGAAGCAAGGATGAGGGTTTATGTCAAGTGTAAGCTTCTCGAATAGTCAAGTGTGAGGAAAATGATGCAAATGCTCTAAAATCATGAAATAAGGTGATAATTTAATTACGACACTTTCCCTCCAAGATTAATTAGATAATTGAATTACGACACTTTCCCTCCAAAATTTGAATAATTAAATCAAACTATTCAAAATCATTCATCAAAAATCAAATCAAACTAATGCAACTTTGTTTGCAAGACTCAAACTTGATTTACATGTTCAACTCCAAAATTAATTAATTAATTAAATCAATTAATTAATCATTCTCAACCACATTCTTGATTGAGAAAATTATGATCCCCTAATTTATCAATCTATTCGTAATAGATCAATCTATTTATGATTGAGAAAATTATGATTCCCTAACTGATCAATCTATTCCTGGTTGGTCAATCTATTCCTCAATCCCACTAATCATTCAATCTATTCCTCAATCACACAAATTATGCAATCTATTTTGCATAGATTATTCATGTCTAAATCCTCTCAACACCCTTCAATCGTAGATCTTGATTCAACATTGTTTAATCCTAATCATCCATTTTGAATCACTTTTTCTATATAACAAACCTCTTTCCTCACCAATAAGGATTGAAGATTCAAAATCATTTACACAACAAATTATTGTTGACATTCATAACCACCATTAGAGCTTCAACACATTTCTTCGATCAACCAACCAAGAAATCATTTTTCAAGCTTTTGCACATGAACTATGAAGGCTTCACAGTGATATGAATAATCCAACATTAGGTGAACACACTCTGATACGGGATGGTAACACTTTTCTTTTGTTTTGAATTCAATTTTGTAATCATAGGATATCGTAATATATTCTCAACACCTTAGTTTCATTTTGTAAGTGTAGGATTAGATCTTAGATTTATGTTCTTTATCTTAGATTAGATTTTGATTTCAAGTACGTTTATCTTGTTTAGCATCTACGATTTTCCCCCTCACACACTTTTCAATTTCTATGTCAAATCATATTAGTTATATGTAATAACCACCCCTTAATTTATCATTTGAAGTTTTCACCAATTGATGCCAAGAAATATCTCAAGGAAATAATATGTATCATGTAGATTTGATAAAATATAAACATCAAAGGTTTTCATTTCCAAGATTTCATTCATAATAGACATTGTTGTTACCAAATTGAGGCTCAAAACATCACTAGATAAACCCTATGAGTCATCCATTGTAGCAACAAACATAGAGAGTGCAAATACCTTGAAGGATATGCATCTTGAAACCATAACAAACTTGTTAAAGCTAATTTTCTTAGTGATGACAGTAAGTAACAATATCAAGTGACTTCATCAATACCTTCCATAAGTCTCCCAGCGACAACAATAGGCCTAAAAGGTCACTCCAAACACCACTAATCACTTCTAAACTTCCCAAACTTGTAGATTTATCCTCAAAAAACAATCAAAATTCATTTCCAAGAAATAATAAACATCTCAAAACATCTATAGCAGAACATAGGGTGTTGGTATACACGGGTGTGATTTTAGTAATAAATTCATATTAATTTTCTATGAGCTAAAATTTGGCCAATATCACTTGGATTCCATTCCACAAAACAAGGATCCTTCCTTGGAAATATTTTCAGCCACAACCAAGTCAAATTGGTGCCAAAAACTAATTAACCAAGGCCACTAAACACCTGTACAACCTACTGGGAGGGGTGATCCACTCTAGAAAATTAATATCAGTTGCTTACCAATCAATAACACTTTCAAATGAGTCACCCAGCTTAGATAAATCATTTGTAAAATATCCAAAACCATATAGTCTTCCATTTGGTCTATGCATTTGAAAAGAGGGGTATGACCTACTCTGGAAAGGGTATGAACAAGTTGGTAACAACTCCTACAAAGCTTAAACAAAGCACTCCAAAATTTCTAAAACATCATTTACCAAACACTCTAAAAAAATGCATATCAAAATAATTTCAATTTATTTGTTCTTAGTTTTAACATTCTCAATCAAAAACTTTTAGCACACAAGTAGTCTCTAAATGAAATTTCTCCAAGTCTTCAGCATAGTGAAAGTATATATTTTGGATAAATATATCAAAAAACCAATTTGCACAACTATAATTCTGAATGAGTCGCCTAGTATTAACCAAGGAGGATCTTTCACCAATGTAGCTAATCTTCTCCAAGAGGGTTTTTGTCCTCGAGAAGGTTGAGATGAAAATAGTTCAATCCCATAAAACCACAAGGGTTTCACAAGAGGAAAATAAAATAATCTACCTAATCAAATGAGTTCTCTATATATCTTTTTATACTTTTCTTGTTTTTGATAAAGTAAGCATAATTTACAGGGTGTTGTACCCATACACAATGAACCTCATGGGCCAAAAAAGATAAGTCCAAGTATTACCAAAAAAGCTAGCCAAAAAGAACAAAAACAACAAAAAAATAGTACATTGACCATAGACTGACAGCAGAAACACCAAAACACAGACCAAGGCAGCAATTAATTGGCATTGTCCCAGTTTTTAGATAGGAGGTCCACAACATTGTCTCCGATCCACTCTTGATTCTCCTCAGCATTTTTACCCTCTGAATCATCTTTAATCACCATGGATAGAGTGTTGGTGATGAAATGGACCAACTTCACAGTGAAGTGGGTCAGACCTCTGAATCTTTTGTCTAGCTTGTCCATCTTCTCTTTTAGCACACAGAGCTCCTCTCCCTCATCAACGACCTTCGGGTCCTCACCAAGCTCAACTTCTAGTGGCTACGAAGATTGAGAGGCTGAGTTCTCTTTCAACACATTGTTGATGTCAGGGATGGTATGGGGACCTTCCACATTTTCCTCCTCTTCCTTCTCAGTCATCTCATCCTCCTTATACTCTTTACTATCCGTCTTCTCCTCCTTCGAGTCCACAAAAGTCTGCCTTTTTTTGTTATTTTTTGCCAATCTCCCAGACCTTCGAATAGTGGTCTCCCCGCCTATCATAATCGTTGCCTCCACAACTGTATCAACTTTGGAATCCTTCCCCACAATATTTTTTCCTCTGCCCTCTTTTTCCATAGGCTCCATTAAACCTTTTTTGTCATCTTTACCCTTTTTATTTGGCATGGCTCTGTAAGCAGTTTTGGCTGGAGTGGCCTTGAGCTCACACAAACTAGTTGTGGTGCTCGTCTATGCATTTCCCACGCTACCTTTGAGTTTTTTAGCAGCATGTTTGGGTTTGGGGTTTTTGGCAATACCTAAATGGGATTTTCGAGAAGGGCTTTTAGATTCAGCTAGGGAGATGTTAGCAATAGCAAGGGGTTCAACCTCATCCACACAGACAACAAAAATAGCCCTAGGAGGACATAAAGCCAAGTGAAAATGATAGAGCCTCATTATATTTCCTTGGTGGAGAGGCAGAGGAGGAATGTCGTTTGGGTTAAGGCTAGCCGTTTCTTTACATTTTTCCATCGAATTTTTCAAATCCATAAGCAGAAAAAATAGAAAACTAAGCAGAATTTTGTGCCTAAGATGATTCAACAAAGGGAAGTGGTAGAAAAAGTAGGTTTTAAATCTACCTTCGAGCGTCACATACTTTGTGAGGGCCAAACGCACCTGGTCCCAGGGCTGTGGAAGGGCCTCCCATTCAAAGCCTGACTGGATGCTGACTGACTCCTCACTCCCCATGAAAAAAATGTTCATTTTTCCATTATCCTGAGTCTGAGTGTGCTTCAGATACTTTTTCCCGATGCACTGCATCCCAATAGCTTGCGCAATCACCTCTTAAATGACTTCAAAATATATACCACCCAGAGTCACTCTTCCATCCTTCTAGGAATTTGCAAATTGGCCAGACAGGTTAGGGTCATGACCCATGAGATTCTCCATGAGGGGAGCTAGGCCACCCTTGACACAGATGTGCCACACCAACGGATTTTGTGGAATTCTCCGCAATTATCAGGCTTGGTCCGAACATGATCACCACCCATGATATTAACCTGCATAGGAAACCAGAGAACTTGTAAAAGTAAAATGTTAGAAATACCGGCTAAGCAATAGGCTTTCTTCACATGATAGATATTTAGATGAGTAAGGCATCGTTGGTTAATCACGATAGTGTGAAAATCACACATGTGAAAAGAAAAATTGCCTAGCAAAAGTTTAGCAATATCATAAATGTGGATCTTAAGGTGATTACGACTAGGTAAGTAGGATATGATGGACGAGCAAGGTTCATTGGCCACGTTGTCTTTGCACAAAAAACTAGGCAGGATGGCCACTTGGCCAAATTTAGTAATGTCAAGGTAAGTAGGTTAAAGATGTAGAGTTAAATTAGCGGGAGTGAATGAGCCAAAAGGGAGCTTTCCCTCATAATGATTCATCACATCAATTTTTAAATACATGGGCTTAAGGATGAGATGATAAATTAACACAATCCCCATGAGGAGATATTGTAGAATACGGCCCTTCAGATTCATAATTATAGAGTATGTGTCAAATTCCCTAGTAAAACCACCTTCATTTAGCACATGACTATCCCTAAAATTTGAATTTTTCCACTTTTAGGTCACCTCGGCTTTAGTACCCATCCACCAAGCCCAAAGAACAACCATGTGGCCCCCCCAAACGACTCCCATAAATCAAAGATTTGAAGTCATCATATTAAATGAGTTTATTGTTCCTTCAAGATTAGATCTTGAATCCTCGGTGGCAAGTTCCCCATATTCCTCCAACATTTAGAGCAACTCCAAAGGGTGCCATAGTTAGCAAAGGCATCCGCCACTTGGTTACCCTCCCTAAAGATGTGCGTCACCTTTTTTAACCTTAGCTTGGATAAAAAGGGCCTTATATCCAACAAAATATCCTTTGTACTCCATCCAATCAGTCTTCCAAAGTTCACATCATCGATAATGGACTTAGAGTCTCCTTCAATGTGAAGGTACTCTATCCCCAAAGAAACAAAAATTTGGAGGCCCTTGAGTAGCGCACGTGCCTCCGCAACCATAGAAGATTGGAAGCCAATTCCTCCCGCAAAACCTGCAACAAGTTCCCCCTGGAGCCTTTGATCACCCCTCCTATACTAGCTCTACCAGGGTTTCCCTTTGCAGCCCCATCAAAATTAAGTTTAAACCAGCCTCTGTCTGGAGGCTCCCATTTGGTGTTTTTCCTAGCTAGGGATTTGGGGCTGTTGAAATATTTTGCATCTAACTTCTGATGCTAGACCTTTTCCATTCTAATTTCACATTCAGTAGGTCCCTTCTCTAGAAGTTTCCCATTGAAAAGGGAGATTTTTTCATCAATAAGATGGGCACCAATACCAAAGACCTCCCTAGGACTCCTCTCAGTATTCTTGAATATCTTGTTGTTCCTTTCCTTCCATAGACACCAACCTATAATAGGAGGGACCTGGTTCCATATCTCTCCAAGCAAGGGGTGAACATAAGGACTACACCAGCCCAAAATAAAGGATTTTATATCCTTATAGATGTCCAAAGAATTCCAAATCTTGCAAAATCCATACCCCAGACTTCAACAACAAACAAATAGTGTAACAGTAAGTGGTCAATCATTTCCCCACAACATTTACATAACAAACATCTATTGGGGATATAGAATCCTCTTTTCCTCAAATTATCTTGAGTAAGGATCCTATTGTGACAGGTAGTCCACCAGAAGAAATTGAATTTAGGGATCATATGGAGGTTCCATATCTTCTTTCAAGGACCAACTACAACACCCTAGTTTGTCAGCAAATTGTACATCGAATTAACAGACACATCACACTGTTTTTCATAGGTCTAAAAAAATTCATCTCCCACGCCAGAGGAGGGAAGCCTAGTAAGAGAGAGTAATTTCTAGAGAGACATAGCTAGGAAAAAAAGGTCCTAGGAAAGAGGGTAGCAAAGAGCTAAATACCTCCAAACCCTAGCCCCATGAGGCCTAGAAACAGAATCATGAGCAGCCAAAACAAGGTCCTCACCCACAATCTCCTAGAAGATCTGAAAGAAAGTCGGGGGAAAACCATCAGGGCCCAGAGCTTTGAATGCCCCCATACTGAACGTAGCCAGATGAACCTCCTCTGAAGTAAAAACACTAAGAATCCCAAGATTATCGTCCTAGGTGATGATGGTTGGAAGGTGGTTTAACAACAGATTATCCATAGCCGGGTTGGGCACCTTAGTAGGAGCCAAGTGGGCCTCCTGAAGGTAATCAACAACCAAAAGGCCAATCTGGGCACGGGTAGATATCACCTCACCCGTAATATTAGTTAGTTTAGAAATTTTATTCCTTTTCCTATGTTTGATGGTTGACACATGAAAGAAAGAGGTGTTCTTGTCGCCCTCTTTCAACCATTGGACCCTAGATTTCTGCTTCCAAAAGATTTCCTCTTTTTTGACAATTTGTTCCCATTCCCTCCTATTCTCCATTTCCTGGTTGTGATTCTACTAAATTTCATCCCCTTCCTCCATTTTCCTTTGTAAAATTTTCAAATTCTCCTCTATAATCTTTTTCTTTTGAAAAACATCACCAAAAACACTCTTATTCTAGCCTTTTACCATGCATTTAATATGTTTGAGTTTGAAGAAAATCTTGAACATGGGGGAGCCACAAATAGGGATGTTCCACCATTCTATAATTTTATTCTTGAAATTAAGATGGGAGTTCCACATTATCTCAAAACATAACGAGATAGGACCCACAACAGGACGGTCATTAGAGGTCAGTAGAAGAGGATTATGATCTAACACCATTTTGGGGAGGGCTTTTAGATTGGCACTTAGTATGCTATTCCAGTGGGAGGAACAAAGGAATCGATCCAACCGAACCTAAATCAAGTTTTCACCTAAACGTCTGTGGGACCAGGTAAAAGTTTGGTCAGAAAGATCAATATCAACCAAGCCAGAAGAGCACAAAAAGACGGCTAGGTCAGATATGTTGTCAGAGTAATCCACCAGACCACCGCTTTTCTCTGAAGGGTAGAGAAGAGAGTTGAAATCCCCAGCCACCATCCAATGGGTGTCCAAATTATTTTTAATCTTAACAACAAGATCCTGCCATAAGGTACTCCTAGTGTTCCCCTGGTTCAGAGCATAAACATTGATTATGGACCAAGTTTCACCCATATAGGAGAAAGAGGCCCCCACACAATTCTTGTAGTGGAAGAGTTCAGAGCCCTTAAATCTAGAGGGGTTCCAAATCACTGACATACCACCCAACGCCCCATCAGCATCACTATAGAAGTAGGACGCACCAGGCCAAATGAGCTTAGCAATCTTGTCAAAATTTGTCTTCTTCATTTTGGTTTCTTGTAGTAGACACACATCAATCTTATGTTCAAGAACATCTAGTTCTTCAGAGCAAGCTGCTTGTGGGAGTTGTTGATCCCATGAACGTTCCATGACATGACTTTCATTTTTGACCTTTCTTAGAGGACACGTCCAATGTCCTCTGTTTACCCAGAGCAATCTCATTTGTAGTCTCTCTCATCCTTGTGTGTCTCTAACTAGGTCTACCTAGTTTAGAGTCTCCTCCCACATCTGCCTTCTTTTTCCTCCCAATTTTCTTCGGAGTTGTCCAGATCTCTTCTTCTGCAGCTTTCTCCAGCAGCAAGCCCTCTGCATTCTCTACTTTTCTTGTTGAACTTTATGGAAGGCATATTTTAAAATGCACTTTTAATTAAATAACCCATTTTTGGCTCCAAAAGATATTTTTATGAATAATAAATATATTTGATGAGTGAGGTCCTCCTTTTATTCATCCATAATTTAAAACTTTAAATTCTCTTTCCAACAAGCTATTGCACTAAGGTTATTTTTAAATTGTTTTAATAAAATTTAGCAACCTTAGTAAAATAATTAAATTAAATCTAATAATACACGCAAGCTGCATAAACTAACACCAACCATTAGAATAAAAAATTGGCCATACTGGAATGATACTGATGATGAATGAAAATCAGGATCAACCAGCTAACTTACTATAGATAGACACTCTCTCCAAGAATCTGGGAGAACACATCAAAAGTTGTAATTCACTTTGAAAAGTGTTTTAGGAGTCCTTAATACCAATCGATCTCGTTTCCAACATCAAATATCTCTCCTAACAAGGTTGGAAATCACCAAGAAAGCAGGAACTAACTACAATGTTGAAGTGATTGAAATGGGGACACTACATTCCTCTCTCCCCAAATATTGCTTGTCCTCAAGTAATACAATATAAACCTTAAATCACTTGACTGATCCAAAATGAAACCAAATATGATCCCAAGGTCCCACATCAATCTTTAGAAAATCCCACCATGTTGTTGCTGCAACACTCTGATTAAAACTATAAAAACATTGTGTCAAGTTTTCACCCTCCTCTCTTGTAACCCAATAATGTAATCATCCTCAAAACCCAAATTGGGATACGTTTAAAGGTTGAATTATATACCATGAAATATCTTGTACCAAAGCATCTCAGTATGGTCTACATCTACAATCCCATTGTCTAGCATGATCTTAAGAAAAATGAAATGTAATTTGCTCAATAAGAAAGCATGAACCTCAACATATCTCATGATGGTGTCCCAAAAGTGATACAAGTTATTCCCTAACAAGAGGTTAATGTAGAAGATGACAACAATGTCAAATATGAAAATAACTATCCTAGGAATTATTTTGTTGTCATAAAATGATAGCACCTCATTAACACTTAATCTCCAAGTGTCAAAATAGTGATCCTGAGTACACCAACTCACAAAACCAACTACAATCACTAGTGCATCATCTAAAGATATATAGAACAAAAACATGAAATTATTGCAATAACCACCAATCAACAATGTGAAAGTTGGAAATAACTTAAACTTGACTAAAAAATATCCCACAACCTACTCCCATAGAACTTGCAAGTACTCAAAATCAATCTTCTCATTAATTGATGTGCCAAAATCAACATTGCAATGCTAGGACAACAACTTTCATAATGAAAAAATATTGAATATATAGGAGATGTGAGTGGAAATGGCTGGAAGTACTTATCCAATGAAAAAATTATCTCTACCATTCAACTCCAACCAAAAACTACTCCACTGTTGGGTTGGAAATGCTTGCCAGTTGAACTATGTGCAAGGAGCCGAAGTACTATGTAGGCTGATTAAAATGTGGATCTAACAACTCCAATCTGTAATTTTGTCCACAATCCCAATCTCGAGTCGATACTTTAGAACTGAAAAATTTACCTAGATCCGAATTCATGTGAGTATCACCAACCATATCACTAAAATCAAGAAGTTTTCCATCATCCAACTCAAAAACTAGATTATCAAAAGATGACTTGATACCCATCTCAAGCAATAGATTATCAACAAGATAAATACTATCATTATCCCCATGCTCAACCCAATCCTCCTATTGATCCAAACTTCCATTTTTTGACTCATTGGGATAATGAACTAGATAAAAAACCTCTTGAATGCTATCCATCTTTTGATTCTCTTTCTCTTTGAATTGTTTGACCACATAACTTTGAATTTTTTTCAATTAATTTTATTTGGGTGTTGTTTAATGTGTATTTAATTTCTTTGAGCTCATAGGTGAGATCTTCAACCTTTTCTCTTGTTTCCTATTAAAGCCTCATCTACTAATTTTATAGCCACATCCTTATCAATGATCATATGCAAGTATGCTAATTTTACTTCCTCCATTGTACTCTTAATTATTTTCAACTAAGAACTTAGGGTAATTTTTTGTTCACACTAATCTATTTGTGTCCTTGGATGAATTTTTCAATGAGACTCTATGTGTCATCCAATTTAGATAATGTTTGTACTTCATTTTTAGTTGTTTCTAATTTCTTCCAACCATCCTCATGAGTGTCAAGACTATTCCAAGTTAATGAATTGTTATTATAATGCATAAAAAAATCAGAATTAATTCCACACCTTTCAATGATGTCAACATGGTTGTCACAAGTCTCATATGCCTCTCCTTCAAAGCTTGTTTCATCTTCATCGTTGGACCTCTGATCAAAATCAGCTTCATGCAATAATAATTATGATTTGTCTTCAAGATCATGCCTCTCAAAATCAATTCCCTCTATGGTATGCTCTTTGTATATGCTCTAAAGCTGGGATAACACATTGGTCAAAACGGAATTCATCCCAAACTGATTCATCATATTTTGGTGCCAAAATACCTAAATCACATGGATCTATGAGATGATGGATTTTTATATAAAAGAGTATGCTTGTTTTGCACCTCATGAGTGGTTGATTCCCTAAACAAATCTCTCCAAATTATACAGATTGAAATATCATTTATATTCCTATCCATAGGCTTTGTTTGGAAATCTAACCAATACCCATCTAAACTATCATCACTAGAGTGAGATAAGAGATCATCATTAGAAGATGATTTGTAGACTTTGACATAATCATCTTCAAAACGCACTTCATCTGAAAATGCATTACTGATATCAATAATTTCATCATTTGCATTTCATCAACTACCTATCATCAAGGAAACCTTGATAGTCTTAGAAATTCCTTTGGATTGGTCTGAACTTGCAACCAAGGTTGTTATTTTGTATTTTCTCGAGCATGCAAAATCTCTTCAATAGTAGTTGCATGCACTTCTAAGGGGTTATCCTGGCACTCTATTGTCTCCATGAGGTTTTTTTATAAAATCCTCTTCTTCCCCATGCTTTGCATTGTCCAAGAAAGGTTTGAGTTTCTTCTCACATTGTTTGAAAACACTATTAGCCAATTCAATGTAGTTGAATAAGTAACTTGTTCTTTCCTAAAAATAGTTAATAGCATAGATAAGATAGGTTGGGAGATATCATCACTTTCATAAATAATCAAGATTATAATGGTTCTCATGAAATAGTTCAATAGTTTTTCATGATCCTCACTAATATAAACTATGAAATGATGACACATTTGAAGAATAAGATCATCACAATCTAAATCAATCAAAATAACACATGATCTAAAAAATTATGTGAATTCTAAAATATTAACCCTCTTACCAAAAGAAGGGCATCTGATATCATCTAACCCATGAAAGATTTCAATAATCAGTTGTAGTATCTCCCTCATTATGTCATCATTGTAGTGTTAGATTTAGGAGTTGAAGTTCTCATAATCTCACTTAGACAAGTGGTGATTGTAAGTATCACATTTTCATCTAAATTCCTTATAATCTAGGGTTGGACTAATACAATCAATGGCACTTTTGTTGCCCATTTCAAAACCTCACAATCTAATTGGTCCAAACTTGTTAAACACATTTCCACTTCATTCAAATAGTCAAGAAGAATTCCTTTTGACTAATACCAAGTTTCAATTATTTTCCCTAATTCATAAAGCATATTATTCACATCCATTACTTTCAGCGAAGGCTCCGACTAAATAATTTTAAGTGAATCATCAAAGTGTTTTGTTAAATGACCCACTTTTTGTTGATCATCTTCTACCATTGAAATCCATAATGAAGATAAATAGATTGGTAGATTCTTTGGCTCTGATACCACTATAATAACCACCCCCTTATTTATTTTTTGAAGTTTTCACCAATTGATACCAAACAATAACTCAAGAAAATAACATGTATTATGAAAATTTGATAAAATATAATCATTATTAGAGTTTGCATTTCCAAAACATTAACTATTACAATTTATAATGAATATTTTATTCATAATAGATATTGTTGTTACCAAATTGAGGCCCAAACATCACTAGATAAACATTATAAGTCATCCACCATAATTCAACAAACATAAAGAATGTAAATACCTTGTGGGATATGCATCTTGAAACCATAATAGACCCATTGAAGCTACTTTTATGAGTGATGTGTAGGAGTTGAGAAAATACAACACCACAAACCCCGAAGATCACCTGCATGCAAATAACCTATCACAAAAGAAGAGATGGAGACAAACAAGCAAGGGTTCTTTGAAAACTGAAAATGTATATATCAGAGAGAATGAGAGAATGAATTGATATGAAATACAATGGGATCAATCCTTATAAAAAGGAGATCATGCAAAACCTAATCAAACCCTAATAGAAGCCCTAATAGGATAACATTTAATAATTAATATAATTATTAAATGTCACTATATGCAAACTAACGTGAAATCTTAAGAAGGGAATAAAGGTAACTTAATCAACATAATTAAGTTAAAAACTGCTACAAACAAATGCAGAAAAGCAAAGGTAACTACAATGCAAGAAGGCAAACATGGGTCCCGGGCAACTAGGCCAGATTAGGTACCCAAATACAACCAAATCTCTGTAAAATGGAGAAATAGAGAAAACCTCATGGGAAAAAGCTCTACTCCAAAAAGAGAAGAAGAAAGCCAAGAAGAGACATCACTGAAGCAGAAGAAGCTGCAAACAACTGTCGAAAGATGACTGCTATGGTGCTAAAGAACCTCCGCTGAAGATAGGATGATCAGGAACAAGAAGACAATAATCTGCATAAGTGCCCATATGACACTACTCGAATCAGATGGCAAACAAAGGCAAACACCTGGAACGAAGATACAGATGGCACAAGAACCAATAGTCTGAAACACTGATCAACTGAGAATGGAAGATTCCTTCCAAGGCGAAACCAAGGAAGCATTAGCACGAACAGTATGATACCCCCCCATAATGGTGAACTGGGACCCTGACAGAACAACAGAAATGGTGTGCAACACCCTGTAGTGCATGAAGAAAAAGATACAACATCTGAAAGTGCACAAAAAAGCACTTGCAACTGAAAAAGTGGTGTGCAAAACGAAGCACACATGCATGAGGCTGGAATCATATGGATCCATGGTCGTCGTGGAGGGACACTCACTGGACAAAGGTGTGATGGCAAACAAAGGCAAACTACACAACCCCCCATGGTATGGATTCATTGTCGTCGTGGAGGGATACTCACCGTACAAAGATGTGATGGAAAAACAAAGGCAAACTACACAACCCCTCATGGCACTTTATAATATCAGTGCGAGTACAAAATATGGCACAACCTTATGTGCAAAATCTCCAAAAGATGCATGTACAATAGTGTGGCACTTTATCTCAGTGCGTTTACATAAAAGATAGCTTACAAATGATGCTCAAAATTTCCTC
The DNA here is from genome assembly GCA_007115665.2 of Sequoiadendron giganteum. Classification (NCBI taxonomy): domain Eukaryota; kingdom Viridiplantae; phylum Streptophyta; class Pinopsida; order Cupressales; family Cupressaceae; genus Sequoiadendron; species Sequoiadendron giganteum. The sequence goes on along the minus strand of CM021106.1, from coordinate 386,706,648 downwards.
AAAAGACAAAATGCTGGAAATACATGAAGAACAGCCAAGAACAAAGCATCTCATGCGAACAAAAAGTTTCCAAAAGCAAATATGTCCAGGTAATCCACCAGAGTGTGAAAACACAAATAACTGAATAAAAGATACCTGGAGTGAAATCTGGAAAAATAGCATGGATGAAACTGAAGAGCTCTAAAATAGGGTTCCAATGCCGCTGAGATTGCGAAAAACGGAGAAACAGATCAAAAGTTATGAGCTTGAGACTGAAAATAGCCCCTTTGTCTTCAACTGGTTGTAGAATGCACCAACGGAAAAAAGATGTGATGAGACCCACACCATTGGAAAGATGAGAAAACCAGCTTTCCGACGATATCTAGTTTGCCAAAAAACGATATTGTATGCCCAAGTTACGGCCTCCGGAATAAATCAGCTCCAAAGAGGGAAAAAATCAGTGTTGGATTAAATTTGACGGTCATACGGCCGTTGCAGCAAAAACACTGTATTAAATTTGACGGCCAAACAACCGTCACTGTAAAAGTGCAATTGGGCTTATTTTGGAAAAAATTGTTTTTTAAAAAATAAAAAACAACAAAAAAATTGTTTATTTTGGTAGGTGGGGGTCGCCGCCTGCGGCTGCAAAGTACCGTCGCGGCCTGCAGCTGGCAGAGTACAGTCGTCGGCTGTACTGTCAGTCCGCCAGTCAGCGGTAAACCCGCCAGCGGCTGGCAGTACGCCGGTGGTGTACTAAGGGCCCGCAGGTACGCAGGTACCTGCGGGTACCCTCATACAGGCCTGCAAGCCTTTAAACTGCAAAATTGCTTTTTGAAATTTTTTTTTTCGATTTTTTAAAAAAATCTTAAAAAATACAGTATTTTTTTTTCCGAAAAAATGACGAAAAATGGAAATTTTTTTTTTTTACCAGCAGACGGATGACCGTACGGCCGTACCAACAAAAAAAAATTTGCTTCAGATTTCGATTTTGTCCAAAATGAATGAATGGACAGTCGATTTAGGGGTTTTCGACCGCTGCGGACGCAATGGCAATGTCCGTTTGAGCTGAAAATGCTTCAAAATTGCAGGTGTGCCCTAGATCAAGAAAACAAGCCCCAAACCCTTGAAGCTCCAAAAATCTTCAAAACAAGAATAGGAAGCTGCAGGTGTGGAGCTCTGATACCATGTAGGAGTTGAGAAAATACAACACCACAAACCCCGAAGATCACCTGCATGCAAATAACCTGTCACAAAAGAAGAGATGGAGACAAACAAGCAAGGGTTCTCTAAAAACTGAAAATGTATATATCAGAGAGAATGAGAGAATGAATTGATGTGAAATACAATGGGATCAATCCTTATAAAAAGGAGATCATGCAAACCCTAATAAAACCCTAATAGGAAAAACCCTAATAGAAGCCCTAATAGGATAACATTTAATAATTAATATAATTATTAAATGTCACTATATGCAAACTAACGTGAAATCTTAAGAAGGGAATAAAGGTAACTTAATCAACATAATTAAGTTAAAACCTTTACTCTAACATGATGGTCAGTCAAAAACAATATCAAATGAATTCATCAATACCTTCCATAAGTCTCCCATTGCAACAATAGGCCCAAAAAGTCACCCCAAACGCCACTAATCACCTCTAAACTTCATAGATCTATATATTTATCCTCAAATAGAAGTCAACGTTCATTTCCAAGCAATGATAATCAGCTCAGATCATTATAGCAACACACATGGCGTTGGTACACATAGGGGTGATTTTAGTAATAAATTCAAATTTATTTTTTGTGAGCTCAAATCTAGCCACTATCACTTGGATTTCATTCCACAAACTAAGGTTCCTTCCTTGGAAATATTTTCAACCACAACCAAGTCAAACTAGTACCAAAAACCAAGAACCAAGATCCCATTAAAAAATTGTACGACTTGTTGGGAGGGACGATCCACTCTAGAAAATTAATATCAACTACTTACCGATCAATAATGCTTGTAAATGAGTTTCCCAACTTAAAAAAAATATTGGTAAAATACCCAAAACCATAGAGTCTTCTCTTTGGTCTATGTATTCAAAAAGAGGCGTACGACCTACTCTGGAAAGGGTAGGACTAGGTTGGAAACAACTTCTGCAAAGCTTAAAATATCACTCCAAAAATTATAAAACATCATTACCAAACACTCTAAAATATGCATATCAAAATACCTTGGATAATTTTAATTTGTTTTCCCTCAATTGTACCATTTTCAACTGACAACTTTTAGCACACAAGAAATCTCTAAATGAAATTGCCCCAAGTCTTCAACATTTTGCACAAGAATTTATTTTGGATAATTCTACCAGAAAAAAAAAATTTGCACAACTGTAACTTTGAATGAGTCGCATAATATTAACCAAGGAGGATCTTTCACCACTGTGGCTAATATTCTCCAAGAGGGTTTTCATCCTCAAGAAGGTTGAGATGAGCATAGTTCAATGCCATATAACCACAAAGGTTTTACAAGAGAAATAAAATAATCTACCCTATCAAATGACCTCTCTAAATCCCATTTTATACTTTTTCCACTGAACTTTTTGGAAGGCATATTTCAAAATACACTTTTAATCAAATAACTCATTTTTGGCTCCAAAAGACTTTTTTAATAAACTAATAAATATATTTGATGAGCAAAGTCCCCCTTTTATGTGTCAATGATTTAAAAATTTAAATTATCATTCCAACGAGCTAGTATACTACGGTTTTTTTTTTTATAATTATTTTAATAAAATTTAGGAACCTTAGTAAAATAATTAAATTAAAGACTAACACACTTGAGTTGTGGAAACTATCGACAAGAATCAAAACCAAAAATTCACCATAATGGAATTATATCGATGATAAATAATGAAAGTTAGGGCCAACCAGGTGACTTATTATAAATAGATGCTCCCTCTAAGAATCTTGGAGAACACACCAAAAGTTGGAATTCACTTTAGAAAGTGTTATAGGAGTCCCCAAGACCAATTGAGCTTATTTCCAACATCAAATATCCCTCTTAACAAGGTTGATAGTCACTGAGAAAGCAAGAGCTAACTATAATGCTAAAGGGACCTAAAACATAGGGACATTACATTAGGGTGTAAATCAGTATATCTAAGAATAAGGCTTAGATCACTGGTTACAGTTCAAGAATTTATTCATGAAAATAAGATGAGATTATGATCAAATATCATGATCATAATGATGATTCTATCAAAAAATTCAAAGCAACAAAAATAATCTATAAAAATCACCCACACATCTCTCCAACCTCTCATTTACTAAATTATTAAATTTAAATTTAAAAATTTCAATCACATTCAAATACTAAAATTATATAGATAAAATTTATTAAAAAGGAATATTATATTTCTTAGGGTAACTACCATCCTCCAAAAATAAATTATAGTTACCGCATACTCATACATGATTCATGCATCCTCTAAATATAATTTAAAATCTTCAACTCACATAATGCATCTCTTGTTTAAAAAAGTTGTTTTGAATAGACTACTTAATATTCGACCTTTCTAGACATTGAAGCACAATCTTAGAATAATTATGGTAGGATATGAATGGTGTATGTGGGAATAATGTGGTTCTTAAGAAAAATTATGGGGAATGAATGAAAATTTCATATTTCTCAAGAAATATTAAAAAAAAGAAGATTTGGCCTCTACAAAATCTATCAAAATTTTGTAAAGAGAAAAAAAGATCTAAGACGATCATGGGCACACCACCAAAGGATGAAGGTAGTTTGTTTAGTGTAGTTTCAAAATATTTTCATGGGTTTCAATAGTCCTATAATATGATCGATATCCTTTCAAAAACAATCGTTATTATTTTACTTGGGGAAATAAAAGGAAAGATAAAGATGAAGAAAAGCATTACAAGGGAGTGATATTTGTAAAGAGGAGCATTAAATATGTTACACATATTGGAAACCCAGAGAAACATTATTCAACACTTTCACTTGGTACCTTTGATACAACCAAAGAAACGACAACAAAGTATGACCATCTGGCTTTCCAAGTATGTGGATCCAAAGCTATCCTCAATTTCCCCCTAAACATTGAGTTTGGGTTGTATGTGGATCCTTATTCTCAATCCTCCTCATCACGCACTCTATCGAAAAATCCAAAAAAAGAAGATAGAGGAAAGAAAAGGGTTAGAAATTTATAGTTCCATCACATTTTTTTTCTTAGCTACACATGTAGAGATATTTTCATATTGCTTCATTGTCATAGTCAATAAGTTTTTATCAGAAGAAATATTGTAGCAATTATAAGCACAAATAAATATTTATTGTTCACTCTCCACAATTAGGCTTGATTAAATCCTCCTTTTTCTCCTTTCAATGGATTGGGTGGGAGATGTGGATTCAAACTTAACTATTATGGTGATAGTGATTGTGGTGAGTTAAGAGGAGTGCAAACGGAAAAAAAAATAGTGGTCACAAGGAAAATGAGACAAAAAATCGATGGTATCTAGAGTATGAGACAAGTTCATGAGTCGCATAGGAAGTCAAAGTTGTTTGTTAGAGCTTAGAGTTTTTTGTTTAAGCCTAACCATTCCACATGTATCCAATCATCCACTTATTTTATTTGAAAATAAAATTTATGCTTGGTTATAAAAAATATTCTAGTAATTTAGTGATGTTCGTAATTAAATTAAGTAGTTAACTTGGCATGTTGTTGGATAGTTTATTTTTTATTTTTTGAATTTTTTTATTGCAATATAATAGGTAAATCATCTTGAATAATTTAATATTATTATGTTGTATTATTATGGTTTAAATCTTTCAACATTCTGCTCTTTTGTTTCCAACATTTTAAGTGAAGACTACAAAGAAAAAGGTATTTTTTCTAGCCGAGAATCACAAATGGTGGTTTTAATTTGTCAGTGATTATGATGGCATCACAAGAAATGATAGAAGCTTGTATTTTATAGTATTTTTACTAGTTGAAAATTAATTACTGATAGGTTAGTTATTGCATTCCTTCATGAACCAAATCAAAGGGTAGAAGGTCTAAATCATTGTCAATGATTCTATAAATTTTATTAATAGATTATTCACATTACTATTAAAATTTTATATTTTTTTAATGAGGCTTACAGGAGGAATTCAATGCATTTGTCATTTCTATAAGCAATTCCAAAATACTACCCTTGATTCCAAATTTAAACACAATGTAGTAACATAAAATGCTAGAGAAATATTTAATTTATTGAAGTGTCATCTCAAATTGTAATATATAGAAATATCTATTTACCAAATTTAATTCATAATCAAACCTCACCATATAGCTAGAAGCTCTAAATTTTAAATTTTATAGATTACATCATTCTAATACTATTAAGAGTTATGATACCATGTATAGGAATATGTAAGAAAATAAGTGGCACAAATCACCATAAATAGGTCACACATAGTTTGGAGATTTTTTTGTTCTTGAATTTCTTTTAAATTTGTATTCATCTTAAAGAATCAAATTGGTTTATGAGAGATTGAGGTACTCCCCCATATGATTTTGTCTATTCAATACAAGGGGATTGATAATTTGGCACATTAGCTCTCCACTATGTGCATTGATTGAATCCAAAGTTATTTTATATTATAACATGTCAAACATATTGTACAAATATTTTTCTGAGGATAAATTTGGATACGTCACAAGTGAAGGTGTTCATCTCAATCATTTAGTTTTAATAAAATTTGGCCATCAAGAAAACTAATATATTGACCTATATGCAAATAACTATTAGAATTAGGGTTCAAATTCTATACGAACTTACTTTCAACTTCTATGTATAAAATTGAAACTTAGTTTGTGTGAACGAAGGAATAATGTTTTATTGTGGTGTTAAAATTTGATGTTGGGTTTGAATATGTGGATGGAAGTGGGGGACCAAAAGGGGGTCAAAAGTGGTCACTTTTTTTAGATCAATATTAGCAGATAGCACTTCTAGAGTTTCTAATGTACAACTAGATGGATAAAATGTAACAAGATGTCAAAGTGAAGGTTGCAAATTTTTCTCATCTCTAGCTAGCTTCCTAGTTTGAGATGGTATATTGTTTGAGAAGCATCACTATATTTGTGTCCATTCTTATAGAAGGGGTGGCTTTGTGATGGATCTAGTGTAGATGAAATATAGCATGGAAATCTACCCAAATATTTCAAGAATTCATGGATCTTGGGAATTATATGTTTACAAGGGTAATGAGACAACTTGAAGGAGAACCATGGAAATAGCTCAGTATGAATGATTTTCCAATCATTCAAGCTATTTATGATTTTTAAATTTTGATCAATATTGTTTAGATATATATCCCTCTTTTCTTTGAAGTAGTCATCACCCATTTCAACATTTACCTCAACAATTACATTTCTTTGAGATAATATAAGAACAAGAGTAATATTTAGGTCATCTAACTTGCTAATCACTCTATCTTCAACAACTCTAATTTCTCTAGTGCTGATTTTATAATGTTTGATGTATTCCAAGACCAAACCTACACATTGAATAGCAACTATAAATCCACAAAAATGAGCAAAATCACTTGTAAAAAATATTTTTTCCATAGAATGCCTAGGGTTTTCTTACATTCTTTACCAAAAATCATCCATGTCAATATGCCCAACTTGGCCATCCCCAACATCATTCAAAAATTATGAATGATAGTGGAATATTCACAACCTTGATATTTGTATTTCATTTTGGGGGATTTAAAATCAACCAAAGATAATGAGCTAGGGTTTCAAGGAAGCATTTAAACAAAAGAAAATGGAAAGGATATTTATTATGGACAAACAATGAACATAGCTAGTAATTGTAGTTTATTAAAAGGTATGTAAAGGATTCCAAGAATATAATAGTAAAATACAATTTAACACTTCAAATAGCCCCAAATTCCTGTAAAAATAGAGGCCTACCTTTCAACACCAATGCAAAGTAAATAATGGTATAAATCAAAGATGAATGGGAATAAACAATATTTTTGTTTGAAAAGGAAGACAGTAGAAAATGATCTTACAAGTCCCTCCCATTTATGCATTAAATTGGTGAGTTAGAAAGTTAAAGAACCCATTGAAAATCTGACAGAAAAACATGTTGCATTTTTTGATAACTTATAAAACTTGTCGACTCATTCAGATTTTTAAAAACGTACAAACTAGTAGATGATTCAAACATTGAGATACGAAATAAACTACACCAAAATTTATGTTGGCCTTTTGTGAAGTTTGCAAGCTTGTGAACTAGCTGAATAGGAGAAATAGAGAACTTTTGAACTAACCAAGTTATCAACATTCTAGGAAACTTACAAAATTAAGAACCTTTTGACAACAAAGAGATTGGGAAAACAAAAAGTTTGAAAATTTGTGCAAACAATGATAAAGAAAACCTTTCAATATTTGATAAAGTTTGCAAATTCATAAAGTTACTAAAAATAAGAACCTATTACAAATTCACAAGGTTTAGAAGCTTTGGAACTTTGAGAAAAAATTAAGAAAACTTAGAAATGTCAACAAAAGATTTTTATTTTATTTTTATGATTTAGGGCCAAGTTTTTTTTAGGACTCTCAATTGATTAACTTTTACAAGATCAGAAAATCTAGGAGATTTTATGGATAAAACATAATTACTTGCAATTGGTTTAATAAAATAAAAAATTGAGATTAAATTAAGTTAATTAGACTAACTTATTCAATGTAGTGTAATTTTGAACTCAGTTAATTTCATTTGAGCATCCAATTAAACCAATGAAAATTAATTTATATGAGTCATGTATATTTGGAACTAATAAGGTCTACCTATGTCGATTTCATCTATGTAGCACTAATTTTTTCTCATAAATAACTAATTTCATAGGAACATATGATCAAGGAAAGTTGAGGGAGAGCATTCATAAGTTTTTAAAGATTAGATATATGCATTCAAGTTCACATCCACAATCGCAAGATCCTTTTCCCAAATCACTTGTATAACTTTATGAAAATAACCCATAATTAAAAATATATATTTTTAATTCCATAACACTTCTCTAAACTTAATAAAATTTCAAACCATTAGACGTAAATAGAACCACTTCAAATATCTTTTATAACTTATTTACATCAAATTTTTAGTTAAATACATATATATTTACTTATCTAATATTTCAAAATAATTATTGTAATATATTTTATCAATTTTCAACTCTAATTTATTAAAATAATTATCAATAATGGATATTACTAGCAATCACACCTTGTTGTGCAATGGGTACGATGAAGACGTGTGAAAGGTCAATTCATGGAAATTTTGGTCGATTTTTTGCATACATTTGTGTAGTACATGAGCTCAATTGGTAGGAAATTCAAAAATTGATGTTTGTGCAACAAAGGTCTCAATGTAGAAGTGGCAAGTTCAAATCAACTATGCATCCACTTACAAGGATCCAAAAATAATTGAAAAACCTTTGAATCATGAAGATAATCATAATCCATTACCAATAGGCTCATGTTATGTTTGCAATAGGGAGAGAGGGAGATATAGAGAGATGGGTGAGAAGAGAGAGATGAGTGAGGAGATAGAGATAGAGAAAGAGATAGAGATAGAGATAGAGATAGAGATAGAGATAGGGATATGAGGTAGAGGGAGATAGAGATAGAGAGGGAAATGGAGATGGAGAAGAAGGAGAGGGAGATATAAGGAGAGAGAAGAGAGAAGGATATATAAATATGGAAGAGGTAAATATATAGAGAGTGGGAGAATGAGAGAGAAAGAAATATAAAGATAAATAAATAAATATATAGAAAGTGATATAAATATATATATATATATATATATATATATATATATATATATATATATATATATATATATAGAAAGTGATATAGAGAGAGGGAGAGCTATAGGGGTAGAGAGATTGAGAAATAACAAGATAGAGATAGAGTGAGAGATTGAAGAAGAAATATGGAGAAATGGAGATAGAGATGCAAAGATATATAGATATAGAGGTCTAGGAATAGGGGGAGGGAGAGATATGGAGAGATATGGATCGATAGAGAGAGAGAGAGACATGTCTAGAGATAGAGGGGGCTTGAGGGAAGATAAAGGTAAAGGTGAAGATAGATCAAGAGAGAAAGAGGGAGATAAGTAGATAGAGAGATAGAAATAGACCTAGAGGGAGAGATAAAGATAGAGATAAGGAGATATTGATGAACAAATATAAATATATAAAGAAATAATAAGAGGGAGATAAAGATGAAGAGATATAGATATATAAAAGAAGAGGGAGAGGGAGATAGATATTTATAGGAAGAGGGAGATGGAGAGATATAGTGATAAAGAGATTTATATAATAAGATATAGAGATATGTGGAGAGGGAGACATAGATTAAGAGATAGACAAATAAAGAGAAGTAGTTATAGACAAATAGAGATGGAGAGATGTTGAGAGATATATGGGAGATAAAGGGAGAGAGAAAGAGGAATATATTGATATATGGGAAGATACAAAGAGAGAGAGATATGGGAAGAGAAAGGGAGAGAGGTAGAGATAGAGACATAGAGATAAGTAATAGAGAAAGTGAGAGAGTTAGAGAAAGGGAGGAGAGATAGACAGATAGAGATAGAGATATGGAGGGAGAAACAAGGATCGATGTGTGTGTGTGAGAGAGAAAGATATAGAGATGGACATAGGGATGAAGAAATATGGAGTGTACGTGTGTGATGAGAGAGAGATAGAGAGGGAGAGATGTATAAATAAGATATGGAGGGAGAGAGAGGGAGAAATAGGGATACAAAGAGGGAGAGATAAAGAGATAGATATAGTGGGGAAGAGAGAGGGGGAAGAGAGAGAGAGATGTAGGGAGAGGCAATGAGTTAGAGATGGGGGAATATTAAATTCCTTTTATCTTTTCCATGCACATTAAAAATGAATTTTTAATTCTTTTGGTCAACTCTTTTATCTCAACCCTTGATCCTCTTTCAAGAGTCAATCTTGGCCATTCATTTCAATCTCCCTTGCTAAATGACTAACACTTAGCCATTTTTGCATTCTACCACATTCCAACCATATGCAACCACAACCATTCTACCACATTTTGAGCCACATGCATCCAAGCCTTTTACTTTCACACACTACCATCTTACATCCATAGCCAAATCCATCATCCTTGCATCCAAATCAAGCAAAAATCAAGCTATTATGTTGCCCAAATCGACATAGAGCACACATATCAAGCCATCAAAAGGGGAAAACAACTCCATCAAGTTCAAACAAGGTAAAATTGATTTTATTTTCATGTTTTTGTTTGAGTTTCATCTTTAGCCCAATCTTGAGTGTTTTGTTTTGTTTTTATCCTTTTGCTTGAGTTTATTTATTGCATTTTAGATGGGTAAAAACATTGCACACAATATGTAATCATATTTTTTTTATTTTTTGTCATAAAAAGACCCTTTGAAAAATTATCTCGACTCCACTTTTATATGGTAGGGAGTTGGAGTTATATTTTCAAGTTGGTTCAATCTATCTTTTAGGCCCATGAATAATTTATGTCTATCTTTTAGAAAGTTGGTTACATTTCAGTAGTGAGAATGATGATTTATTTTGTATTATATCATTTATCAAAGTTTTTTTTGTATTATTGATCTTTATTGGATCCTTGAATGTTTTTATGGGTTAAATCATTTACTTGTGATAGTTTAGCCAAATGATAACTTCTAATTTAGGTATAAGCTCCCTCATAATATTACAATTTAACATACAAAAATAAAATTTCTTATATCTAGAATAAATTATATTTTTTCTTTGATTAAGTATATCAATTATTTAGTTTAATTAAAATATTAATTTTAGAAAATAAAAAATTCAAAACTTAAATAATTAAAATCACACTACAAACTAAAGAGTTTCAAATGTTTTGTAATGAAAGTAAAATTATGTTTTATACTATAATTTAGATGTTCATCCTTTGTTTCATTAAAAATAATTCTAATTTAAAAAGGAATGAAGAGGATATTTGATCTCAAAACTGTTTAATTTTTTAAATAGTGATTTTATCTTTTCATCACTCTAGTGAAGTCAGCATTTATTTCTTGATCCTCTACATATTCTTGCAAGATTTCATAATTTTTTTATCTCTATATTAAAACTTATACATTAGCATAAAATAAATAAATTTAACAATATTATTAAGTTGAATTGTTTATAATTAATATAGATAGAAAGTATATATGATACACATAATATATTTATTAGTAATTAAAAATATACAATTACATTAATTATATTTTTAAAAAATAAAGATTAAACAATTTAAACAATACTAAAAAATAAAGAATTTAAAATGCTTTTTAATGAAAGTAAAACTGTGATTTATACAAAAATCTATATTTTTTATTTATTTTTCTTTAAAATTAATTGTAACTTAAAAAGGAATGTAAGATTATCTAGAGATTTTATCTCCATATTATTTCTTATACTATGCATGTTCATGAGATTTCATATATTTTCTTTCTACTAAATTTATACATTAGCATTAGAAATATAAAAAAAATAGTAATAATTTCAAATTGAACAATTTATAATTAATCTAACTAAAGAGTAGATATAATAACCATAATATATTTATTAATAATTCAGAAAAGAAAATTCTTAAAAATGAATAATTAAAACAATACTAATGATCTGTAATGAAAACAAGTTATGATTTATACAATAAGCTATATGTTTATCCTTTGCTTCATTAAGAAAAATATAAGTTTAAAAAATAGGAGAATATATAGAGATTTGATTTCTAAAAAAAATAGCTTTTTAAAGTAGTAATATTATCTCTTTGATTAATTAGAAAAGACTATAATTTAGATTTGATTTCTAAACAAGTTTTTTTATTGATATTAACTATTATTTCTATGGCTAAATCTTTCTCAATGGTCTTGCGTCATTCTAACACGTTCTATTGATAACAGAAGTCAATCAATTGGATTCATATAGAGAACGTCTTCAATATAATTATTTAGTAACAATATTTTTTTCATTAGTATTTGAAATTCTCCATAATTTCATAACATTAGATGACCTATGTATCAAATCTTGATTTACCTTAACATTTTTTATAAACCCATAAAACCAAAAGAAAAGAGAGCACAATTGAAAGGAAAGAGAGATTCAAATATTTTCCAGCTCTTATTATCACTTGTTATCGGCTAAAATTTTGACTTAAACAATGCAATCTAAGCTTTGTCTTATTTAAAGAATTCATCTAAAATCACACTCATAAATAGATCCTATTTCAAATGAGCCACCTAAACATGTAAAACACAAAATGAAAAACCGATGAGTTATCTTAATTGCCACCGAGGCCCTTTCTGATTTTCTCCACCTCTTTGAAACTAATCTGGAATGCCTTGCTCAGAACTTTAGGGGGAATGGCTGGATTCGAAGCGAATGTGACCAAAGGAGTGACAGCGACCCCTGCATTTTGACTGTTAAATGCAGCTATCAAACTGGCACGAGTAGCACCAATGTTGTGAAGGAAATGAAGTGTCCCCTTGGGAAACAAAAATACATCGCCAGCCTTCACCGTCTGAGAGAACAATTTGTTGGAACTATCCACGAAGCCCACCAACAATTTCCCTTCCAATATGTAAACAATTTCAGTGGCTCTCGGGTGTGTATGAGGAGGCACCTGTCCACCCACTTCAACATCTGCACGAAGGATTGATATTCCCAGTGTATTAATGCCCGGCAACACCTGTGCAGTTGTAGTTATCGCTCCAAACCCGAACAGGTTGCCCGATGTATTCGCTGCCCTGCCCAGAGCCGACGTCGTAAAGTGCTTTGCAGACGTCTTACTCGGACTCAGACAAGGCAACCCATTCATGAAAATTGCAGAGGATTTGGTATCTGCTACGCAGTAATCCTGCAATTCATCTGGATCTGCACTTATCATTGGAACTAAAAAGAGCAAAAGGAGAGGAATGGAAAAGAGAAATAATGAAGCCATCTGAGTGAGGCAAGCGATTTGCAGTGGTTTTGTGATTGAGCTTTGTCTGCATTTACTATAAATAGAATGCGCCTTCTATACCATGTTTTCAAGCCATTAAAATACAACACAGATTTTTAATAGATCGTAGACTTTTTAGTCCCAGCCTTCCCCAGGAGAGGACCGTTTTTTTTTGGGACGGCAGGAATTGGTAGTTTCAAATAAATTGTAGTGTATCCGATAAATATTTTCACGCGATCGATGTTGTTGGCATGATACATCTTCGGAACGGAAGGGAGACTAAATCTAAAAATGCTTCAATCAATCGAACAAAACGCTCCTTCCCAAAGACTAATTCTTTTAATTCAGATGGGTGTTGATTAATTCTTCAACAATTGAGTACTTGTGTTAGTAGTTGCCGTATTTCTCAACTGCCTCGTGGGAAATCGAGGTGCAAATTCTCTATGCCATTAAAATACAGCATACTTCTAAATTTCATGGGCAGTATCATTTTTAATCTCAGCCATCCCAAGTCGTTGATGTTAAGTGAAATTTTAAGTTAATCCCAGTCTTTTTAAGTGGGTGGGTGTCGGCAAAATGGTAGGTAGAATCTCCAAATCGGTCTTATTAATTTGGAAGTTTAATCAATAGATTACTGATATGACTTCGCTCAAAATTGAATAAAAGAGGAGTGTACGTGGTAATCCTTTCTGTCAAAAGACTACCGTCATTCGAATCTGAATTCATTCAAGCAGTCTGGCAGTGCTAACATTTTTATGCCATTTGTAGGTATTTGGGTAGATGGTTGACACACATCACCATAAATGAGCCACACATCCTTTGGAATATGTTTTTGTTCCAGATAAAGTTGTATTCTGTCTGACAGAATAAATCAGTTTATGAGATTATGAGATACTCTTTTATACAATTTTGTTTATGTTCAAAGGTTATGAGGTAGCTTGATGGTGTTTTATCTAATCCAAAAACTATTTTCAAAGAGAAACTTCTAAAGAGGTTATGATTGGTCAATATGTTCGTAAACTTTAGGAGGGGGTATTGGAAAATAAGATATAGATTTTGTAATAAATTCACCTTAGCAACTTAGCAATATTAGCAATTAATTTTTTTAATTAGTGTTTTATTAGTTGTAGGGCGGTTTGGGTATTATGTTTGAAAAGGATTTATACATGCGATAAATTGTAATGCATGGGAAATCATTCCAAATAACTTAATATTATTATTATTATCATTTTATGTTATTATCCATGCTATTATGGTTTAAATCTTTCAACATTTTGCTATTTGATTTTTCAACACCATCTTCAACAATGTTGAATTTCCTCTACTAGTAAACTATTACTAATGATATTGACTGAGATTACTAAATAATTACTTTGGTAGTGTTCTTGTTGTGGTGTCGAACTTCCAATGTATATAAACTATTACTAATGATATTGACTGAGATTATTTGGCACACAAACTCCTTTAACTATTCTACATGGAGGTGTGGCCCATAGATTTGTATTGTGACCTTTGTTACTCATCATTTTTACTATCCATGCCCTTTTTTATTGAAAATGATTATCCTATTCTGACAAGCCAAATATTGACCACACAATTTTCAACATATATAATCTTGTGCACTTATTGTTTCATGAAATTTTTTATTTAATGATTCATGTAACATAAAATTAATTTTAGGATGACTATCTACAAATAACATTTCAAAGATAACTTTTACCATTGTTAAGAGTTTAATTTTTTTTAAAAATTCTCCTCTCTGACATAATTACTTTCAATGTAGTTAAAACAATAAAATATATCCCCTTCATACCACCACCACATTGTCTATGCTAGTTAATAACAACCAATTTTATTAGGGTTGGATGAGCATTGCAGAGAGATTTTGGAACACAAGAGGTTACAAACAACCAATAATATTTTGGTCATCACCTCAAGGAACAACTTACATTATCAAAGGAAGAACAAATTGCAGAGTTATAGGCCACTCTAAATTGTAGGTAGAGAATTTTAAGCGTCTTTTGGGCGTGCTTTAAAATCATTCTTTAGTGACTATGTTTTTATAGAAAGTGCAATGTACATTCTACGATTGCATCAAGAGGAGGTTGGAAAATTAAAGTAGGAGAGGGAAGTTGGATAGATTTACAAAACTTGTGGTTCATTGAATGTGTAACCTATTGATAACATGGTGAAAATATATAGTTAAAACTTATTGTGCCTTAGCATATCCAAATTAATTGACATAGATCAATGGATTATGTAAGAATTTGAAATAATAATATCACAATAGAGAAAATGTAAACCACAACACTTTGCAATAGCACATTATATATGTGGAGAAACCCTTGCAAAAAAAAAGTGACCAAAAAGCCCAATATTGTATTAATATTCAAATAAGGAAGTACATCAATACAATCTACTATCTCTCCAAAAACCCAATTGCATAAGTGTGCCTAAAAATGCATGATCATATTTCTTTCAACCCTAATACTCAATATATAGGCATGTGAAAAATCAAAAATAATGAATGGTTTCTAAAGCCATACGATAAAAACCTCTAGCAAAGTTAGGCATCCATATCCATGCACAAATCCTAATACCAAAAATAATTAGTTAATTGATAGTAAATTAGAAAAAAGATCTACAAAATTGATTTCTTAAATAGTCTTATCTTGCCTTTTCCGTATAATTTCTCCATGACTTTCTCCAAGTCCACAATTAACTCCATCTTAACACGTTCTTTCCATTTTGACAACTCTTACATACCTTACAAGTCATGATTTTATTTAGTAGCTTCTATGACATTAAGTGATAATTATAAATTTCTAAAATACAAGCTATAAGTGACACAAAATGTCACTCCAAGTGGGATGCCCTAAATATGTGATTGTAAAAAATTAAATAAGTACTTTCAATATTATAATCTTAAAATGTGTAAGACACCTATCCTAACATTCTCTCACTTGTCATGTACCTTACAAGAGAAACAATGGAACGGTTCATCAAATTATGAATTATTTTCCAAGGTTTAATAGGCCCATAGACTCATCAAACCACTTGAACTTATTTGTGCTCACTACCTTAGTGAGATAATTTGTAACATTTATTGAGGTGTACACATCCTATAACATAAATTTATCACCTTCAAACATCTCTTGGAAACAATGATAATAAACATAAAATATGCTTCATATAAGCATGGTACATTTAGTTTTTATCTAAACAAATGGTACTCTTATTGTCACAATTGATTCTATCCTATTTACACTCAATGATAATATATATATAATGATATCACCACTTTGTGGGCACATTTCATAATCATGCCATTTAAACTCATACAATGGAAAAATGATGCAAGTCAATCTCTACTAGGTTCTCTTATACCAAAAATGTAAGACAACCCTTAGATGATTATTGAATTATCCAAGAACCCCACACATAGATACACAAAATTAAAATATGGTTCTCTCTTTTATTGTAGATCAACCTATAGTGCTTGACACTTATGACAACCTATACCCTAAGACAGCCACTCACCTACAATAGCTACACTCAATAACGGATACCTACCTAACATACACCTTAACATACCCATGTACATCATTGAACAAAAAATAAATAGAACAAGATATTTTATTACATAAAATGTTTCCTCTTCTACATGTAGGAACTTGTTCTACCCCTTTTAACCTTCTTACACACACACATAACTCCTCAACTATATAAATTCACTCTTATCCTATCTATATTTATTTTTTACATTAATTTTATTCTAATACATTCACTCATTCACATATTGATCTCATGTGTCTTCTCTTCTCTTGATATTCATAGATAAATTCACCTCCTCTTGGCATGCTTCCCACTTGGTCTCACATGTGAAATTTACCCTTTGTTTGTCACACTACCTAGTTGCCCTGACGTAGGATCTCTTCCTTACCCTATCATATTCATGCATTTTCCACCTTCATAGCATCTCCACTTAGCTCCTCATGGGTGTCTTCTTATCATCGAACACATTTCTCAACCTCCATAGCCTACACATTTCTCCTTCATCACTAAACTCCATATCTTCCACTCAATCCTTGTTGGTTGGATACATGTCTTCCTATGCTCTTTCTTCTCATCTTGGTTATCTCTTATCTCTTTTTTGTTATTTTAATATTCATCTCTCCATTCCTCTAGAATCCTAGCTAACTCTCTCCCTTTGATATTATTTATTCTCATGTGACTTCCTCTTTTCTCTTTGTCTAGATTGTTTGCATGTTGAAACTATCACTTTCTCTTAACTCCTATATTCCCTTCTAGAATTTTTTTTAATGTTTGAATCCTTTAATCTTACCTAAACATTTTGATGTTTAAACTTACCTATCTTTTGTCCTTTTGTACTATATCAAAATTCCTGCATTTCATGTCTTGTGCACCCAAATCTATCATGTGCAACCATTCCCCTACACATAATTAATCTTGCATTAATGTTGTCATTGTACCGCAAGCCTTCAATTAGATCCTTCCATTTCCTCCATACATTCTAATTACCCTTCATGCAATCAATTTCTACATTTTATGACATCATCCTAATCCTTGTTATGCTCCATTGTCCTAGGCAATAAATGCCTTTCTTTTATCATACACAACTATTTTATTTTGATACATAGAACCTAGTCAATGGTCCTCTACCATAATACTCTCATTAATGGATCCTTTCTAATATCAAAACCTCCTTTATTATCCTAATGTTTTCTCCTTGCAACCATCTTATTGCTCAAACATTGCCACCAAATGACCCCTTCCAGCCTCTTTTCCACCAAGGGTAGTCATTATACCATAATGGCTCATCATTTTTCACCCTCTATAATATTTTATCACCTTCACATGGATATCCAAGCTCTCCCTCATCCCCTTTTTGTACTTCACACCTATGTTGCTAACATTGTACCTTTGCCTCCTCATCCACATAGCAAATAATCCTCGACAACACTTGCAAACTCTTTTCACATCCATGTAAGTTACTAATAACCTTTTTACCTCTTCATTAGTATGACATATTCACATTCAACCACTGTGTTACTATATTAGTAACATTGTACTCTCCATAAGATGATATTATCCCTCTATTGGTCTTGTAATCTCAAAATAACCACATTGACACTCTCATCTTGCTTAACTTGCTATACATAGAATTGTAGCATCATTGCTTCCTTCTTGTGACACATTTTTCACCTTACAACGTCCCAATTGTTGCAATTTTGTTCACTCAATATCTCACCTAATGTTGTAAGTTCTTCTCCCAATGACTAGTTTCATACCTCTAGTCCGTGTCAACATCAATACTTGGTATGTTACTACATCAAAAACATAATTTTAGGTTATTTATTTCTCATCCAGCTAATAGTTCCTCCAAAAACGTAAACACATAGCTACTTGTGGGCCTCTTGTAGTCTAGATCACCAACCCAACTAGAATCAACTTTGTAATACCCCTTCGTTTTGTCCTCTTGATCGAACAGTGTTATGCTCTGTTATGTTGTACTTTCTGTTAGTACCTTGACTATGGTACCTGTCTGTTATTTGATCGCTATCTATTAAGCGATGTTAATGTTATCTTTTGATGTGATTATTATGGCATGTTTGGGATTAACATATGTGGATATCTAAATTTATGATGTTTCATGCTTTCAATTATGCTGCTATGTAAGATGCGTCAGTTAGTACTACTGTATTGGTGAAGAGGATGGTATCGCATCACTCGCTTGCGAGTGCCCTGCGATTTCGTGATTTCCTCTTCACGGTCTGCCTTATTTATGATATATTATTTCATGTGGTTATATTGTTTGCTCACATGTTTACAAGTACAGGACATTGATTCCACTTGGTTTCTCAGGTTTGAGTGTGTCCAAGGCCCAACGACATTCGATTGGGAGATAGTAGCTAGGATTTCCATGTCGAGTCGTCACCCTGGTCATAGTGTGTCGTCGGTCCTAGTATGGTCCATTGGTTCTATTTTGTTCAATTTTCCTATTTTCAGTTTATTTAGGAAGTTAGAATAATGTTAGAAATGTGATTTAAATTAGTGAATAATTTAATTTAATTAATATATATTTTAATCTTGTAGTAGATTTATTTTATTAATGGATTAAGTTATTTATGATGAAATGATTTACATTATCTATTTTGGAAATGCATGCATTTTTGAGTTGGAATTGAAAATTAAGAAAATGAATTAAAAGTCAAATTAGAAATTTAAAAATTTAAAAATTAAAAAAAAAGAGATATTTCCTATTTTGTTTTCTGGAATTTATGAGGGTGATTGTAGGATTTTCAGGGAAAATTTGCATTATCTTTGAATTTCTTGACAAGTCTTAAAAATGGAGTTTGGAGAAAAAAATTGAAAAGAGAAGAGGAAGAAATTGTGCAACTTAGTGGGTTTTTGGATTGAAGCTTGAAGATTCTGAGGAAATGAAGAGGGAATCAAGGCATCAATAGGGTCTTCACTCAACTACAAGAAAACAAGTTCATGTTCTGTTAATGAAATTCTGTTTATAATTTATTTTATTATATCAATTATGTTGGATCTTCAATTTTGGTTTTTCCAATTGGATGGAAGGTTCATTTGGATGAAAGAAAATAGGTGTGTATATATATATATATATTATACTCATATTTATATATTGGTATTTATATAATTTTTTATAATTTCTCCTTCCTAAAGTTATGCTGGCAAAATTTTTTTTAGAAAAATTTGAAATTGTTAAGGGCCTGTATATTTTTGTTAAGTTTTTGGTTTTTGGTTTTTTCCAGAAAAAAAAAAAAAAGACAGTCATTTTTAAAAAATAAAATAAAGTTTTTGGGGGGGGGGGCTGGGGCTCACCCCACTGCCGATCCCTTGGGAAGCGGAGTGGGGGAGTGCACCCAACACGACCCCCTGTCTGTGGCTCACACAGACTGTGCAAGTCGTGCCCCACTGTGGGTGGCCAGCGCTGCCAGCTCCGTCACTCGTAACCTCCGCCCGCGCTCCCTACACCTCCCTTCACCGTCTGCGCCGCCCGCGCCCTGCGTGGTGGCCACTTCCGCTCGCGCCGCTCATAGCAGTCGGCTCCGCGTCCGCCACCCCACTAGACTTTGGCCACCCACCACTTCGCTGCCCCTGTGGTTTCCGCCAGTGCCGCCGCGACCAATAAAATCTGTCGGCCATGGTGAAACCTGCGTGGCTATGGGAACCCCAGCCCTAATTTAGCGCGCGGCCCGAGGGCAAGAGTGCCAAGCATTTTATTTTAAAATATGTTTTTTTTAATATTTTAAATATTATATTATTTATAATATTAGGTATTAATATATTATATGATAAAATATATATATTAATATTTAATAGTTTAAATTATAATATTTAATAATATTATATATAAATTAAACGATCAAATGAATCTTTTTACAATATTCAATATATTAAAATATTGGGCAAATGATTTGGTTAGTATCATGATTTAAACATAATGGAGTGATTTGAAATATTGTGCTTTTAAGCAAGTATTGTTTTTATTTTTGTTTAAGGGTAATATATTTATAAAGGCAATTAATGGAGTTATAAGCAATATGTTTAATTGTAAAGCTAATTGATTTATTTTAAAATAATTTAGTTTCTTAGAGGAAACAATTATTAATTCTTTTTGTTATTTCCTGAATGGATGAAATAAATGATCATTGTATATTTATTTATTTTACAATTAGAGAAAGAAATACTTGGTTGCAAATTTCACTCTTCGTTTGAAAGAGACGATATTTAATTCAGATTTCCTTAAGGCAAATAAGTACTGTATGCTAGCATCAGAATGGATTTAGAATATCCGAAGGTAGTTTATTCCATGTGCCTTCAGTGAATACTCCTTTCGTGTTCTTGTTTGGGAAATGGGCTAAATAAGTGTGTAATTCATAAGTCTTCCAGAGGGTCTTGAGGATGAGGGTCGTCGTCTTGTTATGTCAACCTGTTTTGTATTCCTTGGATGGTGCATGAGATCTTATCTGTTAATAACCCGGTTTTCACGAACGGGGATGTTTTGTACCTCCTTGGATTAAGGGTGGATTACGTGAGTTGTGCCTCCTTGTCAGGAGTGACTTTGTTACCTTGTTACCTCCAACGTTTGGAGAGGGTTTGAACTTATGTTGCCTCCTGAAAAAGGAGAGGTCGTGGTAGCTTGTTTATTTGCACGTTGTTACCCTTGGAGTTTGGATGGTATGTGTGTTGTCCAGTAGAAGAGTGGCTTCGGTAGGGGCCAAAGCCCAAAGAGGTAAACTAGGAAACCTTCGGAGGTGGTTTAATCAAGTGATAACTAAAACAAAACTTAGAAGATTAGGTGGTACTTCACACTAATCAAGATAATTATGCCTCACTCATAGACACAAGGGCTCGTTTAGACTTGGGATGAGTGGGAAGGCCTAGAATGGCAAGGTCATCTATCTTGTCTATACGAAAGGTATTTGATTCCACATGAGGGAGTGTGGGGGCCGGGATTTGGTTGAGGCCACTAGGATAACCCTTAGTGGGGGTCAGAGCCTATGAAGATTCCTAGAGGACAACCCATGACGAACTGTGTGATGACACTCTGTCTAGGACAATAGTTGGTACTTGTTATTGTGGGTATGGTTTCCGTAACATACCTGATGTGACCACAATTGGTATTTGGTTCTATGGGTTTGGTCCTCATAACATACTTGATCTGTTTTATTTATGGAAGCAATGTGACCATGTAGAGTTGTACTCGTGTTGTACTTGCATGGTATATGAGTTGTACTTGTGATGTATTGGTGTTATACTTGTGAGGCTCATGTGTTTGGTTGTTTCAGTTTGGTTCAGTTTTGGTGTTGGTCTGTGTCTAGCGGTAGATGGTCTTGGCTAGGATTCTTGGTTACTATCTCCTATCACGGGGGGTGAACCTTTGGGTTCCACTTGGTTGGGTGGCATGCACCTAAATCCATTGGGCTATCTTCATGTTCATGTGGACGATATTTCCAGTTGGAGAGCTCGTGGGATTCAGTTGCAGTTCTTGCTTTATTTCATTTTAGTTGTTCTTGTATTATTTAATACCCCTCATTATTATCGAGGTGGAAGTTGTAATTGTAATTATATTTGTTGGAATTACCTCATTCAGGGAATGAGTGTTGTAACCTTATTGTTCAATAAAAGGATTAATGAGATGGAAAGTTATCTTTATGCTAGATGTATATTATCTTAATTGGAATGTATGTGTTTAATTATTATCGAAATTATTGGCATGGTTTAAGTTCATGTTTTTTGTTGAGGTTCTATATAACCTCTGTCTCGTAACCTTAGAGGTTGTTGGCATTAGTTAGTGAGCTTGCTTATTAATTGTTCTTTAAAAAAAAAAAAGTAGCCCGTTTAAGTAGTTGTTTGCAACTTCCTCTAGGGTTGCGTGGAGGGGCGTTACAAACTTTCCCACTTCATCATTCCCACAATAACAAATTCTATGGTCAAAATTCATTCACAAATATCTAAAAAAAATCACATAAATCTAATGCTCTTTAATAGGGCTAGAAATAAGTTTGCTTGAAAATCCCACTACTTGGGAATATTTGGTCTTTTATAGACCACAACATACATGAGGCTTTCGAGAACACTAGCATAAGAAACCTTATATGTTTCTTGAAGATTATCATCCAATTTAGGAAATTATTCCAAGGGAATCCTAGTGCCAAGTAGTAAGAGAATACTTAGTAGCATTGAAAAATACTATAAAGTAGTATCAAAAAACATCTGTTTAATTTAGTCCATATTCTCTATTAATCTAATTCGTGGAGATTTCCATGCCCAAAATATACATTAGAGTTCTTAATTTTTTTATACCAAAAGTACCAAATAACTATTTTTTAAGCTCCCTAATCATCCCATTTTCATTCCCATAAACAACATATCATCCACATATAAGAATCCAATTAATAATTGATCATCAATTAATTTTAAATATACACAGTTGTCTACTTCACTTCTAACAAAACCAAATTCCAATGTAAAAACATCAAATTTATAATACTGCACATGCAAATACTAATTTGACCTACACAAGGATTTCCTTAACTTACAAACTAAATGATTGAGGTTCCAATATATCACAAAATTACCAAGTTGTTTCATATACATCTCCTCTTTAAGATACCATGTAAAAATAAAATTTTGACATCTATTTTCTCTACTTTGAAATCATAAGAAACAATAACAAACAAAAGGAATGTAATGGAGGTTACTTATCCACAAGATTTGATATCTTGCAAAATATACTCCCCTAGTTTAGGAGTAAACTTTGGCCACTAAAAATTCCTTTTACTACTCTAATTTATCATCTTTTTCAAATTTATTTTTGATTACCCGCTTACAACCAAAAGGCTTCTTACCCTTAAGATACCCAACTAGGTCCCAAGTCTCGCATTTTTCAAAATACTTCATTTGATTTTTCATGGAATCCAATGAAGACTCATGCTCCTTTGAATTTGGATCTTCCTTTATAGATTTAGGTTCACTACCAATACCTAATAATGTAAATATACAACAAAAATTAGATGGGCTATATCAATACCTATCAACAAGTTTCTCTTATCTAGTGGACCTTCTTAGAGGTGTTATAAGAGGATCTAATTATTCCTCACTTTAACTCTTTTTTAATCCTTTTCCTTCCTCTTCATGTCCATCCTCTTGTTGTCCTACATGTGTATCTTCCTATGGTTCTAACTTATTTTTAAAATGCACAATTTTCTTTGGCTTTTCATAAAGTTATTCAACATCTAAAAATACCCTTAGCTTCTTAAAAACCACATATTTATCATAAATAATTTTTAATTATACATGATCCCAAAGATTATAACCTTTAATATTCTTTCCATAACACACAAAAATAAACTTAGCCTTGAAATAAATCTTAGATCATTTTTATTTTGGAACATGAACATAGGCCTCACTACTAAATACTTTGAAATGAGAAAACTATGGTCTTTTACCTATCCATACATCATAGGGTGTCTTGTCAACTAGATAAAATGTTGGAGATCTATTTACCAAATAATAATTTAAATGTGTGTAAGTTCCTCAAACCAAAAATACTATTCTAACTTAGTGCTACTTAGCATGATTCTATCTTTGTCCATCAAGGTTCTATTCATCCATTTTACAACTCTAATTTTCCATAGAACGTATGAACTAGTATCCTATATAAAAATACCTACATTTATACAATAATCATCAAATTACCTAGAGAACTACTCACAACCATTATCTAACCTCAAAACCTTTACTTTTTTATTTGTTTTCTTCTCTACAACTGCTTTAAATTATTCAAACTTAGATAATATAAGAGATTTATGTTTCAAAAAATAAATCCAAGAAAACCTTGAGAAGTCATAAATAAATATAACATAGTAGTGAGATTTAAAATTAAAAGGAATACCCATAGGACCAAACATATCACTATGAATTATATCAAAAAAAATGTTTTTCTCTAGAACTACTAGATTTAAAAAATATTCTATGATTTTACCAAACACATAATTTACCTAGAAGTCAAAATCACCAATATAACCATACTTTATTAATAATGGTTTTAAGATCCTTCACACCTATGTGACAATTTGCAATGTCATAATTTACAAGATATTTTTGTTATATTGATAGAGTTAAAAATGTCAATGTTTCCAACCTAAACAAGGTTCCACACCATGTGCCCCTCACCAACACCAAGTTTCCTATATTTAGCTTGAAACCACTCTTTTTAAAAATTACATGTGTGCCCCAAAATCATTTATTTTGAAATAAAAATTAAATTTATTGTTGAAACTGGGATATGAAATACATCTTTTATATTTTTCACTCTCCCACCATTGAACCCAATTTTACCTCTCCTTGGTCCACAATCTTATGTGTGCTATTATTATTGAAGAATATTCCCTACCACCATGTATGCTTTATATGTCTATAACCACTCCCTGTAGAGACTCATATGGTAGGATGCACTTGAATTGATCAATCAAGAGTCATCAAAACACATGAACTAGCTATAATAAATAAAAAAGAATCAATAAATTCATCATTAAACGAAATTTCATTAGAGGATATTTATAATTATATTTTCTGTATTTTTGTATTTATTCATTTATTGTAGTTAAAATGTGTAATTATTTTAATTAGAGATGCACTTTCTAATGAACCTACAAAAAACCATCTCTTCCCCTTCCTCATTTTTTGTTGGATATGTTCTATTAATAATTACACTATTTATTTAAATGATTACTTCAATTTTTATCTATTATAAATATTAATTAATAAGACACCATTGTTATATTTTGTGAAGTTGAAATTTTCAAAATATAACTAAATTAATACATCTTTTTGATAAATACCTCCATTTAATCATTATCTATGAGTCCACATTCACTTTAGTGCCTTTACCCTTACACTTTCTCTTTACCATGATTTCTTGTTGCTAATTCACTCTACAAAATATGATGCTTCCCTATGAATACACAAGACTAGGTGAAGAATAATATAGTGATTTTGGAAGATTTAAGAAAAATGTGCCTACTCCCAATAAAAATTTAGTTGAATGATTTTTTAATATAGACTATAGATCTTTTTCTTAGGGTTGTGGCTATATTATTTTTATCTTGACTTAAAAATTATATAAAAGGATTAATATCCATATGATTACCTCCACATTTCTCAAGAAAAATCACACACTAAGGTTTCCTTCGTTCAGTAACATTGTTTAAACTAGCTAAAATTTCTTCAAAATTTTAACCAATACAATATTCAATTCAATTGTATTCATCATTTAATATTCTAGAGTAACCATTTTCTTCCTCTTTTAAGGGTTTGACTATTTTTGACTATTTTTAAAGGTTCTACACTTTGGAAACAACATTTCTGTTATGGAATAGTTTCTATTTTATATTAAAAAGTATTAAGATATTATTCAAATAGAGCAACATTTTAAAACCTTATTTTTTCTCACTTTTAAAGTTAGTTGTGGTTCAGATTTGACCTAAATTGTGAGTGTATTGTGTTATTTTTTTATACTTAAGAAGTTTAAATTTTTCTCTAATATATTCTTTATATAGTTGTGGTTTAGATTTGACCTAAATTGTGAGTGTATTGTGTTATTTTTTTATATTTAAGAAGTTTAAATTTTTCTCTAATATATTCTTGTATAGATGTGTTATGATCATGATTTGAATGTATGTATAATAATTCTTATATTTTTTTATCTCTTTAAATTACACTTACAAATAAATTCATGTTTAGATCACAAAGTATTAGATTAAATAAAACTAATAGATATTAAGTTAATTTAGTTTCATCTATACTTTATATTTTAATCCACAATTATGATATCCACTATAGATTAAGTTGGCATTTGCTTTCTTCTACATAGAATGAAAATTTTCAAATCCCAATCCAATTTAAATAAATTCCACACATCTAATTAATCATAGGCTTTTAATTCATTCTTAGGTTTTCTCTTTCTAAATATGTATACTTTATCCTTGCTTGCAACCAAGAGTTGCTCAATTTCAAACGAAAGTTACGGAAAGTTACAATCATGTTTAAAAGCTCAAATAAACCACATGAAAAATGTCAAATATATTTTTTGATAATAACAAGACTTTATGTCCAATCAAAATGTATACATCTACAAGCAATAAACATCATGCACAAATTCCTTAAACATAAGGAAATAGGAAAGAAGACACATAATAGATATCTAGATAATGATTTATAGTTACTATGTTGATAAGAGCTAAAGAGTGATATCAAGCATTACCAACAGCAACATTATATAGATTATTTATTTTTTACCAAGATAGAGATAATATTAAATGATAATTCTATGTAAAAAATAATGATTATATAATCTTGAAAAGTAAATAGATATATCATATAGGTAAATTATTTATTAAGGATCAATCATTGATTACATAATAAATGAAAATTAATAATACTATGCTTAACACATATACACTACTTTCACAATTAAAATAAGTGAGAAGAAATAACTCTCCACATATCATTAACAATCATGTCTCACCATTGTTTCTAGTCATGCAAATAATGCATACACAATGACGATTAAGAATTTGAAATACCTTGATTACAAATCCTTTCTCATATTGACTAAAAACTAGCTTTATAGATTTCAAAAAATAAAATACACATCCTTGGAACTAAGTAATAAATCATACTTCATCACCTTAAAAATGAAAAAGAAAATATAATGCTAAAGGGTAACCTTCCAAACACTTTACTATAGAGATAATTATCCAACAAATGTTACACAACATCACTTAGATTAATTTCCACACATTTGAAAAGTCAAAACTCCTATAATATAGGAGAATACTCATTTCAACATTCACCCAATAAAAATAATCAAGTTCACAATGGAAACAATTGATACAACCATGTGAATTCATAACTATAACAAGGGTTGTGTTGCATTTGGAGTCCCTATCAAATGGGAAAAGAAGGGATTCAAACATAATTTAAACTCGTATGCATAGAGTGATATAATTTTAACTATTGTTGGCATCCATTGAACATGAGCATTAAAGTAGATATTGCAACTTGAATTTTAAAATATAAATAAATAAATAAAAACTTAAAATAACATTGCAAACCAAATGAAGCTGAAATTCAAATAGTAAGTACAATAAAAATTCATTGATTCCCTAAACATTTGATAGAATGATAATCATAGAAATAATGTAATGCATGATTTATATTGAGAGATGCCAAAAAAATTAATGTGGCATCATGCATAGTACAAAGGAACAATTATCAACAAGCTCAATAATCAATGCTATCATTTGATTGACTTCATAAACTAAGGGTTCCAAAACCTACACGGTTCCATCTAACAATCCAAGGGAAAACTGGTTTGGCTCTATAGGGTGAGCTGCAACAACAAGTGGGTATGCACAAAGTTGCAAAACATATAAATATCAGACATGGGATCAACATATTTGAAACAAATAGATAATTACTTCCTATAGAAAGTGAAATTATCCATGTGCATTACACAGGTTATCTTTAAAACCTTGATTTCCTACATAAACAATATGCCTGGAAATTAGTTTACATTGTACATGGATTATAATTCTCATCTACAATTATAAATTTGGATGATCTCAATATTAAAAAATGCACCCAATCCTAGCTATCGAGATTCCACAACTCACCTAATATTTGAAAGAATATAAGCAGATGGAGCAATGTGGCATCCAAGTTTCAATGTTTGAGCATGAAATATGTCAACAACACCACCAAAGAAACTGGAAAATATTAGTTGACTATCACAAGAGTAGGTGGCATTAGATATTTAAGTAGGAAGTGAGACACATGGTACCCATTGCAAACAATCATCAAAATTCAAATTGTTGGTTAGGCAAGTACAAAAAAAGGAACAATTAATACAAAACCATATAGAGTAAGTGCACACACAAGATTGTAAATTCCATACAATATAGTAAGATAATTTAGGCATGCCTAGATAAGGAAAAAAATAATAAAAACATTAGGTTAAAATTCCCAACCAACCAACATAAAAATATTCGAGACAATTATTTAGATTTTTTTACCATTTTGGCCTATTGTGCAAAGTTTTTCAACCTGTTTTAATAGATATATTGGCTAATTTGGCTCATTTATAGTCATGAATCTTTTTTTTTGAGGTATCATCTAGTTCATGGGTGAAAAATTGCAGAGATTTGGCCTATTTTCTCAAATTGAGCCCCATCAATCATGCTTAGCATTTATATATTCTTTGTTTTCAATTCAAAACACCTACCAATAGTGTGACGCCATAGACTTGCAACTTGTCACCTATTTAAAGTGAACAATGTTTGGATGCCTAAGAGATTGTCATGGCATTCCATCATCATGAGACCACATTTCTTTGAGGCATTTTTTCAAAAAAAATCACTGCCTTGTCTATGTTATTGCTTACTATTATGCTTTGATATATTTTTTCCAAGCATTCATAGCTTGTTCGAAAGCACTTGTTTTAGGCTTTTAGCTATAGCAGCAACGTAGTGAACTGTTTGATAAAATACTTTGGTAAACATGTGTAGACATGTAAAATTGACCTAACACCTATCACACACCCTAAATAAAATTCTCACATCGACATCATCAGATTCAAACAACATCAAATGACATCAAACAACATCAAACAACATCCAAACCTTAATTTCTTCTATTAAATGAATAAAAAAACATTATTTAATTAATTCACTTTTTCATCATTTTTGACTAATTAAATAAATTTCATTTATTTAATAAAGTCCTAAAAGCCCCATTTTTGCTATTAATTGAATAAAATGATAGTATTTAATTAATTCATGTTTCATCAATTTTAGCCAATTAAATAAATTATATTTATTTAATGAAGTCCTTATCTCAATTTATTTCATCCTGATTGATTAAATAACACCAAATATTTAATTACATCACTAAATCACCTTATTCCCCTAAGTTAATTGAATTATTAAATCATAATAATTTAAATAACACACTTTCCCTCTGAAATTTGAATAAATAAATAAAACTATTCAAATCATTCATCAAAAATCAAATCATTTACTAATGCAGCTTTATTTGCAAAAGTCAAACTTAATTTACGCGTTCAACTCCAAAAAGGAATTAATTAATTAAATCAATCAATCAATTATCCTCACCCACTTTCTGATTGAGAAAATTATGATTGTTGATTGATCAATCTAATTTGTTGACTAATCAATCTATTTCCTAACTAAGCCATCTAAATCCTGACTAGCCAATCTATTCCTCAATCACACAAATTGTGCAATCTAATTTGCACAATCTATTCATGTCTAAATTCTCTCAACACCTTTCGATCGTTGATCTTGACTCAACATTGTTTGATCCTGATCATCCATTTCGAATCTCATTTTCTATATAACAAACCTCTTTCCTCACAAAAAAGGATCAAAGAGTAAACATCATTTGCATAACAAAGTACTGTCAACATTCACAACCACCATTAGAGCTTCAATATTTCTTCGATCAACCAACCAAGATATTGCATCAAATATTTTGCACACGAACTACAGAGGCTTCACGGTGATATGAAAAATCCAACATCAGACGAACACACTCCAATACGAGATGGTAACACTTTCCATTTGTTTTGAATTCAATTTGGTAATAATAGGATTTTCTAATATGTTTTCATTAGCTTAGTTTCATTTCATAAGTGTTGGATTAGATCTTAAATTAGTGTTCTTGATCTTACATTAGATTCTGATTTCAATTGCATTTCTCTTGTTTAGCGTCTATGATTTTCCCCCTCACACATTTTGGCATGCCCGATGGGATGATGGTCCCCTACACTATCGTTTGTATGAGCCATTTTTGAAGTTGTTGATTCTAGAATTGCATTTCGAGAAACTTTCATGTACTATCCCAGAAAAGTTCACAATTGCCTGTCAAGAAAATTGTGCACTTGACTCTAAAATTCACGCATCTAACACTAAGAACCGCACACTTTCAAAATACTTGAGTATTTGACATTTGACAAGGGAACACTTTCTCTAAACCTGTGCATTTTCTCTCTGACAGACTGCACACTTGACTCTAATTTATGTGCATTTTCTCTGACAGACCTGTGTCTGAGATCTGCAAATTTGTAACTGATTTCTTGCTAATTGATGCATGTTTTTGAATGTGAGATAGGTGCTAACATGTTTGTATGCAGGATTTAAGAAACACTAACTTATTTTCTATAGGGAAGATGAACAATCAAAGCACTCCAGATTTACAAACATTTTTTGTTAAGTTAGGAATATTTGTTTTGGTGCATAAAAAGAACAAAAAAACTTTGTTTTTAGTGCTCTTAAAATGAACCATTTCAAGATTTCTTAAAATAGGAACTTTTATTGGGTGCTTTAAAAAGAATAACACAAATGCACACTTTGTTTTGGTGTTATTAAAAACTAAACCATTTCAAGCTTTCTTAAAATAGGAACTTTTATTTGGTGCTTTAAAAAGAACAACACAAATGAATCTTTCATTTTAGTGCTCTTAAAAAACAAACCATTTCAAAGTTTTTATAAATTAGGAATTTTTTATTCGGTGCATAAAAAGAATAAACATTTCAATTAAGGTGCTCTAAAGATGATATTTTTTACAAGTTTTCATAATTAGGAACTTTGATTTTGGTGCATTAAAAGAACAAACACCAAATGATTCCCTTTTGTTGATGCACGCTCGTATTTGATTTTGTTGACCAAGTAAGACTAGGAATGATTTCTTAGAAACACTCAAATTTTGGATTTAGAATGAGAAAATTATTCTTTATGCCTTGAATCATTGCTATCTTAAGTGATTGATATCCAGAATACTTTGTATTGGTGGAATTAAAAAGAACAAGGTGTTATGCTTTATTCGCACATTTTTGGGGATAGCACCGCTCAAGGGGCTTAAAAAGAGTCAAACTATTATGAAGTGTTTGTTGTGAATTTAGTGTTTGGCAAGCTAGATGGTTGCCTTCTCCCCTCACACCTTTGGGCAATCTTGGGTGAGCGAAAACATCTTGAGCTTCACATCATTTTCAAGCATACCTTTTAGATGGCCTACCTATTGAGATACATCCCACATTACAAAACTCATAGGCAACCCAGGTGGTACTTTCATTATAGACCGCTATATAAATAAGTTGTGGGTGTGAGAAAAGTTTATCATCCCATTGGGTGTTGTTGGCCTATGTCGATGTATTCTCCCTCAATATACTTGTGATACGTAAAAACCCACAAGGGATAGGAGGTCTCTTAATTGAGCAAAACACTGCATGTATATGGGCCCAAAAATAATATCCCTAGAACATTACTAAGAGCCAAAATTATTTTAGAAGCTACCCCTTTATCCAAAAACATTCTTTGAAACTGGTGCATCAAAATTTACTTTTGAGAAGTTACTCGCCAAGTATGACTTCAGGCCTACACTATAAGTTGCATGTAAAATTATCTCTTTGGAGCATGAGGTAGGCCTACCTAAAAGAATGGTTTCTATCCACTAAGGTTGTAATTACTTTTCTATGTTAAACAAACACTGAACATGATGGTGGAATCGTAAACCCTTTGACTTAGTGTATGCTTTTAAAAGAAGCCCTATGTTTGCACTCCTCGAAAGTATTTTCCTTAAAGGTTTCTGAATATTCGGGCTTTTATTTTAGGTTGCATTGATCAAAGTAAACATTTGGGGACTATGGATTGGGTATCATGATTTCACAACTTAAGCTATAGACATGAAGGTCACACAAGTCCATGCTTTTTGAGTCAATCCAAGTGTTGTTGTATCACTTTCCATACTCCAAACATACAGAAATTGAGGAAAAACTAACTTAAACTTGCAAAAATTCAAAGAGAGATTGTTCAAACTGGAAATAAAACACACACAGATTGCCTTTGCATAGTATTCCAATGCAATTGCTATATTTTCTGACGCAGTTGCTAAATATCATTACATTTTCTTTTTATCCCAAAAACTTCACTAATGAAAATCAATTGCATTTGACAAAAATGGAGGACTTGTTGTGGGACCCGCACACTTTATTTTATTTCCTTGCATTTGTTTCTGAGAAACCAGTGCACTTTCCACTAAGATGCTTGCATTTTCCCAAGAAACTCGATTTTTCCAAAGCATCCATTGCATATGATAGAAACACACAAAATTTACACTTTCCATTCCATCTCGCACTTGCTTCTCCAAAACCTAAGCACTTGACACATTTTTGGTTGCACTTGATAAATCTAGCTGCTTTTTCTCATAGCCTTGTGCCTTTGCTCAAAAACTAGTGCTATTGCTTTATCTTGTTGACAATTGAGAAAAACAAACTGAAGCTATTTATAGGATCATTGTTAGAACGAAACAATTAGAAAACCAGATAGGTCACATAGTCCCTCATCCATTATTTCCATCCTACTTGTTAGAAATAAAAATCAAACAAACCATTAGGATCATTCCTTCACTTAAATGTCTATGATATCAACAATTACTTGGGACTAGTAGATAGTTCAAGTAAGATTTTTTTGTAACATATTCTCTAGAAAAGGAAGTGAAATATTGACCCTAGTCCTTCAACATTTTGATTTCCAAAAAGTAGTACCATTCCAAAATAGCACACAAACCTTAAGGTCTTGAGCTTCATAGCAACCATCTCAAACACCATTACACTTTATGACAATTTGGCGATCGACTGCTCTGGTACAACAACCAAACCTTGTAGCACCAATTCTATAGCCTAGTCTCACACACATTAAAGGTGAAATTTTTTATATCATTAGCAGCTTAAGAACCTTCATATTTGAGAAGAACAAAACACCCAACCAGTGGAGAAATGCAACACAAATCTTAGACAAACAGGAAGAGAAAACAAACATAGTAGCCTAAAGACCCATGTTACCACCACTTGTGTGGCAATAGATATACATCCCTCATGCTTTTTAGCAAGCAAAAGATCCTTAGGTCCGACAAAAGAAAAATCCTTAAGCGAAAATCCATACTCTACCTTCTTAAGAACCACCCTACAAAAAGGTTTGTCAAAGGGTTCATGTCAAGAAGATGACGCACTCATCAAAACCGACTAGACTTTTTCTATCTATACTTTTCACTAATAGAACAAATCTTTTCCAAAGACTAGGAGTTACCAAAAACATTCACAAAAGCTTGGCAGTTGTTTATGACAACTACAAGATCACAACATAGGAAGAACATGGAAACAAACAAGAACAACACTAGCATCCCACCAGTAAAAACCACAAATGATGGAAGGGACCCATGAGGATATAAACCAAGTGACCTTATGGTAGGGTATTGAGTATCAAAAAATCCCCAAAACATGTTGGTCTATCACCCAAATCACTCTTATCAAGGGTCACAACATCAAGTAGGGCAATAACATCAGGGGTTTCAAAATCACCATTAAGGAATAAGTCCAGAACACCAAATTGCCGTAGATAAAATTTATAAAATGATTGAGGAAATAAAATGAGATCAAAATATGATATATCATTAACGAATTATTCAAGGTCAAAACATTACATATCCACAACCAATGGACATTATTCCACAAACACCTCAATATCCACATCAACAACACTTCCAATATCTACAATATCAAGAAGTTCCACAACACCAAGGTATACCTCAAGTGCAATATCAAAATGACCTCAATCTTAGTATCAAGAAGTTCTACAACACCAAGGTGTACCTCAAGTGCAATATCAAAATATAACTCAAAAATAGTATCAAGGAGTTTCGCAAAATCAAGAAAAGCCACAGAGGAAAAATTACCAAATAAGAAGGAAATTCACCCCTTTGGGGGAGACTTTAGAGGTAATCATGCATGAACTAGTATGACAATAACTTATCAAAATCAATGACAACCCAACTTATGGCTAACCAAACTTTAAACTCCCTTGGTATAACAAGTACGAACAATGTGAGTTCCACAAAATCAAGGTTTACCCAATGAACATATGTGCTACACTCAAACATCTCATCCAAGACCTTATTGATTGAGGAGAAATAGCTATTAACATTCAAGGGCCATCTACCAATGACAAAAATGATAATATCTAAAACTCAAGATTTGAAAACAATGATCAAGAGCTATCTATCACTGATCACATTGATGATATCTCTACATCATCCAATGAAAAAGAGGAAATAAATCAAGAAGTTATTCCCAAGCATGATCAAAATCAATCACCCAAGTCTAGAAATGATCCAATCCAAGATATATTGATAGCATCCAACTTCATAACAATACATATTGGTGATCAAGAGACTCTTAATCCCACACTTATACCCAATGCATAAAATCTAAGCCAAGAGATATCACCCATATGCCAACATTTTGATAAAATCCAAGGATCCTTTACCAGCAATCCCTTCTTTGAAATTGATCCATGTCAAGAATGTGATCCAAAACATTGCAAAGATAATACCACACAAAGTCAGGATCAAAAAACCTTACCATCAAAATACTCCAATAACTTGGTAGATATCTTCCAAGACATCCAAGGTTTTCTAAAAGAACACATCCATGTGTCAAGCAAACATACATCTACCCATGAGATACTTACTCCTAATGGACATGTAGATGATCTTCATCCAAAACAATAGTATCATAATCTTGATACCATTACCAAGGAACAAGATTCACCTACTCTTAACATCTTGACACATGATCAAAGTACAACAAAATCTATAGACATATCTAAAATTGATCAAGAAGAAGCATTAAGATCAGAAACATCCTCCAGGCAGGTTGAAGACATTGAGCATGAAAATATGGAGCATAGTATCTTTAGATCAGCAAAGATGATGGACAATCCTAAGCAATATAGTATTGGGTATACAACAATCAAAGAAGCACAACCAATATATTTTGAAGGGCCATCGAAATCTGATATTTCATAGGATCAAATTGAAAACATCAATTAGGAAGTTATCCCACATATAAAAGATCATATCAGTTAAGAAGTTGTCACATTTGAAGATCCACATCAGAGCAAAGAAAGATCAACACCTTGTTTCCAAGGTAAATCATATCCCACTGCAAATAAATTTTTTCAACGGATTCATTATCAAGACAGAGGATTAGTACTACATGAAAAAGGCATCCTAGAACCAGTGCAGATTATTGGTAATCCTAAGCATCAAGGTATTGGTTATTCAAAAATTAAGGGATCTAAACATATCAATGATACCTCTATAATACTAGAGACAACTTTATCTAATGTAAGCATCAACATAGAGAGAACGAAGAGTCCTTATGATGAAATTGCTACTAACACTATAACTATCCATGTCATGAATCATCATCCACACATATTTCAATCCTCTTATTGTGACCAAAAACAAAAGAAAAAGGTATACCTAAGAATAGAACAAGTCATTGAAGAAAAATAATCAACAAATCAAAGTATACAAGAAAAGTTTAAGTGAATACAAAAGAAAAAGCAAGAAAATCATCCCTATCAAACTCCATTAGTCAAAGAAACTATGGAGAAAAATAAAAAAAGGAAGTTCATCCATCAAAAATGTCCAACAATGCAAAAGAAAGATTCAAGAGTGACCTAAAAGGTATATCAAGATATTGGTCCCAATAAAATCTCCATATCCACCCATCATTGCTCATCATCCCAAGTTTGGAAAATAAAAGGTTTCAAACTATCAACCAATCCATTTGAATCTCATATCCCTCAACGCATTTTGCCATCCAGGATATCCAAATCTTGCATTGACCATGTGTTGGTAGCAATTCTTTATCATAAGGATTCTAAGGGAACTCTCTCATGATGTGCACATCTAGGTAAGGTTAACTCTGGTATCAACAAACAAAACAAGAAGTGTCAGGGGTTACATTCAAGTGTCTGTATGCTAGCAAAATAACCTCTCCAAGCAAGATATCGTTGGCACATCATGACAACAACAACAACCATATCAGCACCAATAATGTCTACACCAACACCACATGGTGGTTCAACATGAGCAAGAAATTATCACCATGATGTAAACCTAGTAAACAGGTGTCTTGTGTGACATCATAAAAATCAAGAAAAAGAAAAAAAATCAAGAAAATAGTCAAGAGAAAAATCGTCCTCCAGTGAAAAACACTATGGTAGAGCTTTGGACAAGTACCATGATGAAAACCTAGCAAAAAATCATCATGTGTAAGAATCGAGCATCTACGTGTGTAATTCAAGTGGAAGCATCTTAGCCTATCCATAATAAATCCAAACCATTTTTATCCACATCTAATTTATGTTGATCTTGACAAATGTATGGTGTGCACTTTACACTTGCTTATGGAAAAAGTCTTGACATGGGTCACTATCATTGACCCTATCCTATCCAACATTATATTAACCATGATTCATTATCCAAAGGGGCATACTCTATCCAAACATGTTATCCTATCACAAGATAACTCATTACCTACATTGCTAGACACTGGGGGGCAAGTACTTACATCTTGCTTCAGAATAAATTTTGATCTATGTCTTGTAGCTCATGTTATGATCTAGGAATTTTTCAAACAACAAGGTGTGCCACATGGTACCCTTCCCAATTTCATCCCATCAACAAGGTATCCCACCAATGCACTATAAGGGTATCCTTCAAAAGAACAATTTGTCCCAACAACAAGGTATACCACCAACACACTACCGAGGTAACCTTCAAAATAATTCATCCTGACAACAAGGTGTACCACCAACACACTACCAAAGTAACCTTCAAAGATACCAACAACATGGATTATTCCTTCACTCAAAAATTCTAAGATATCAACAATTGTTGGAACCTCACAACTAGTTCAAGTAAGCTTTTTCGCAACATATCCTCTATAAAAACACAATAAAATATCAATCCAAGGTTTCAATACCTTAGCACTATCAGGGTAACCTTCAAAACAGTTTGTGCCAACAACAAGGTATACCACCAACGCACTACTAGGGTAACCTTCAAAATAATTCATCCCAACAACAATGTGTACCACCAATGCACTACCAAGGTAACCTTCAAAGATACCAACAACGTGGATTATTCCTTCACTCAAAAATTTTAAGATATCGACAGTTGCTTAAACCTCATAGTTAGTTCAAGTAACTTTTCTGCAACATATCATCTAAAAAAAAAGAAGTGAAATATCAATCCAAGTTTTCAATATCTTATACCCCAAGAAAAAGGGTAAAAATCCAAAAAATGAAAAAAAAGGATAAAAAATATTAAAAAATCAAAAAGCAAGAAAAATAGTAAAGGGAAATAAAATGATCCTTCAGTGAAAACCACTTTGTGGTGCTCATATAATAGGTACCGTAGTGAAAACCTAGAAAGTAGGACCTATGTTTGAATAAGACTTGCATCGTTATCTATCGATACTATCCACAACATCCACCCATCCATCTCATAATAAAACATATGTCAAATCATGCCTTGGTATTGGTTTAGGAAAGACGTCTTGTCTCAAAATGGGGGAAATTTCCTGAAGCTAGTCATAGATTCGATCTGTGAGCATCCTATCATGGTAAAAAAAAAACAAAATTAAAAACATCTAAAAGAACAAAAATTAAAAACATTTAGAAAACAACAAAATCAAAAACATCTAGAAAACAACAAAAATCAAAAACATCTAGAAAACAACAAAAATCAAAAACATTTGGAAAACATCAAAAACAAAACAACATCGTTGGATTATTCCTTTACTCAAACAATATAAGATATCAAAATTTTCTTGAACCCCATAGCTAGTTCAAGTAGATTTCTCGCAACATATCCTCTAGACACAGAAGTGGAATATCAATTCGGGCTATCAATGTTGTTTATCCTAAAAAATAGTTTATGCTTTGAGTCAAATGGTTGAACTACGTGGTCTCTGCATGTACAACATAGAAAAGAATTAACAACCCCTGAGACCTTAGGTTAGTCCCCTTAGGTTTCAATCATGCTTTATTTCAAAATTCAAAAACAATTGAAAATTTCAAAATCCAAAAAGAATAAAAAATACAAAATCCAAAAAAAAAACACAAAACAAAAAAGATCAAAAAAATTTAAACCAAGTGAACTGTGAGCCTTTACATGTAAAATGTAGGCCAAACTTATTTTTATGAGCCCCTGAGGCCCTAGGTTAGTCCCTTGAAAACAACAAAAACAACATAAAACTAATA
Organism: Sequoiadendron giganteum; assembly: GCA_007115665.2. Taxonomy (NCBI): domain Eukaryota; kingdom Viridiplantae; phylum Streptophyta; class Pinopsida; order Cupressales; family Cupressaceae; genus Sequoiadendron; species Sequoiadendron giganteum. Next base: position 386,667,893 of record CM021106.1, on the reverse strand, counting down.
AAATGAAAACGACCCACTCTATCATCACAATCTACAATAAACTTCATCGATAAATAAACAAATCGTCACACTCACCCTTTGACAAAAAAACAAACAAGGAAAACATTAAAATATAGAACCTTCAAGCAAATAATCACAAAGATTTGATCGCAAAACAGACAAAAACAATACCAAAGTATCAACTACCTATCTTTTGACAATTCACCAACAACATCCTGAGATATGCCTTAATGGATCTGTTCCTACGATAGACATGATCAACAACAGATAATAGTCCTGAAACCTCAAACATATATGGAAAGTGATACTCCAACTTTGTTTTTATCTTTTTGGTAGTCTTAGTTTTATGATTTATTTTATTAACACATTCCTAGGATCTCTCTAGGATGTCCATAAATATTTAGAGAAGAAGGAATGGGGGCAATTGAGCATCATTTCAATTTGTTGTTTGTAAGATATTTTTTTAATATTACCATGGTGAATACTTGATTTATTAAGTGTATAAGAGTTGTATTGAAACAATTCATGAAGTAGTTGCACGTTAGGTGTTCTATGTGACCGGTTCAATTTTTTTTAATGCAACCCAACTATATACTTTAAACAAAGTTTTCATATGTCTGATATGAAAAAGAATATTCTTTGTTTGTGGACTCAAACTCCATGCAATGGATACAAAGTCATCTTGTTCATTAATACCCCGGTGCATCATATTTGTTTGCTACATCAAACAGGATTGTTCAAATCCATAAAGTCTCCAAGTAAAGCAAAAACAAAATAAAAAATCTATCCATCATCAAAAATTTCTTCTACCTAACATCCATCCTGCATAGCAATATCATTAGTACCATATTCATCCCGCATCCACTGTAACACCCCGCCATGCAAACCCCATAGGACACAACTACTGACAATAACAGAACAATTTTTTTTAAAACAACAATTACATCTAACATAATTACATAATTAAACAACATAAATATATCATATAACATCATCCTAGTCCCATGGGGTAGCATGGTGTGCTAGTTGAATGAACCTAATCCAACTACAATGTTAAACGAAACCAAACTAGACAAAAGATAGAAGTGTGAATAAGAAATAATATATATATAACATTCAACCAAACATGAATAAGATAGATAGATAAATAAAAGCATGAATAACATATTATTACATTTCAACTTCAGAGTTTCAAGTTACATTTGTGGAACATATTTCCATAGATACAACACATAAGATGCCAATATTACATTAAAAATTTGCTTCCCTTATAATATTGGGAAGTGCACATCAAAATCCGGAGGAATACAATAATGAGATTTGAATACAAAAAAGGTACAATCTTCTCCATGCAAAGCTCAGGGATCACTGCATCTACTTTCACACCATGATCATCACCTGGGGATCCAATGGGTACTTTGCATGTTTCCACCTGACCTTGTGAACCTGAAGGAACACCCCCCATGCAAGGAGTCGATAAGAAAGAACCCTCATCCATAAAGTAAAAACATAAAGAAACTAACACCACATAAATTAAGACCACATAGCAACATAAACAACAACAATAATAAAAAATCTAGAGGCAACAATAACAAGGAAAAACAACGGGCACAGAGGGAGAGTGTCATCGCATGGCCTTACATGGATTCACTAGGCTACCTAACACTAGGAACCACCTCCATCTATGGTTAACCAGGAATCCTATCTCAAGGTGTCGTCCCATAGGGTGACTCATGCGAAGCCACTTACCTTTCATGGATACAAGGTAGTGACATTACCAACTAGGTCTTCCCACCTGTCCTTAGCCTTTGAGAGCACTAACGACAGGGGTTAGGTGTATGTTTTTAGTCTTGTTATGTGTTAATTAACCCAACCCTCTAGATACATTAATTAGGTTATCACTTATTTAAGGTAACTCTTCCATGGACAACCACTTATACATCGGCCCCCATGAAGAGCCACTCTCCCCTATGGTTACCCCAAAAACAAATATAAGTAAAGGGTGTACCTCAAACCTCAAAACATAAAGGCATTCTTTCAAAATAGTACACACGAGGCATGACCATCTCGTGACTACATAAAGTATCAAAACTCATAGCACCAGGAGGTACTACCATACACAAATTCTCAAGGTAAAAAGATAGATAAAATGGTGTAACAACAAATACACAACCACACAATTTCCCCTAGCCTTTGGAGGTAAATAAACATCTACCCAAGAACCAAAATAACACATGTTTTCCGAAAACACGAAACAAATTAAACCAAGCTCCTAGACACACAATAAATAGCTTTTCACAAATAAATAAATCAACAATTCATTTTTACAATCAAAAGTAAACTCTTTTAATGATACATTAATCCAATTAAAACCATGTTTCAAAGCCATACGAATTAGACATAAACAAACATATTGCACACGAATAAAAAATATATCATCTAAAAATCATTTAGTATAAATAAACAACTATAATTCAAATCCATTCCAACTTATAAAACTCGTCTCGGAATTAAATATTTCAACTAAATCTATAGAATTAACCATTCATATTTTATATTTAACTTCAAAACTTAATTTACTTAACATCAACTATCTCATCAAACTTAATTTACCAAAGTAGTAAATTTGAGTTTCTTTAGTTGTTTCCAAATCAAATTTAATAAAGATAAACTACATTTTCTACAATTATTTAAACACATAAATATACTTCGAAAATAAAATATTTAAACTTAACTATTAAAACAATTATAAATAAAACGTGTATATTTTAATCCTACACTATTTATTTCATGGTTTTGTTTCTTTTTCCAAAATAGAATATTCTCTAAATCTTCTTTTTCCATGATCGTTAACTCTAATTCACAAATTCATTTCTAAATGAAAGTTTAATAAGATGATACTTAAATATGTGTTTAAACAATATAATTTTGTTCTTTAATTCCAGAACTGAAATTACTTTCAAGCACTACCACAATAAATTTATTTCCAAATATATGTACACACACACACACACACACACACATATATATATATATACATATGTATATATTTATATATCCTTGTCCAAAAAGAATTATTAAATTAAAATTACTGCATCATATCAATAGAATAGAATTAAATAAATATCTATCCATACTAAATTAACGTATATATACCTATATATATATATTATAAAATTAAAACTACATTTAATAGTTCACTGAATACATTACTGTAAAAATCACAAAGCATTAAAAAGTTGTTAACTACCCCCCCCCCCCCTTCCCCCCACACACACACATATATATAAATAAATAAAACTATAAAAACAAACTACTGTGGCATAAACATAAGGACACAACCCCTTATGGCTGCGCACAACAACCTCCAAGCTGTTGTTGCACAACACAAGAGATGGTTGTGCACAATAGTTTGGTGGTTGTTGTGCTGCCACACAAAATAAAAGGTGGGAGTTTTGGGAGGGGGTGCGCATGGAGGGATAAGGGGAAGAAACAAAATGCCAAAGGAATTGCTACCTTCGTCACCTCCAAATAAGAAGAGTTATGCCACAAATCGATACGCCAATACAAGAAAACCTGCAAACCATTAAATATATATAAGATGCATAATCAACAAAGAAGAATTGGGCATGGCCCAACACACGAAATTACTCAGGTAACAAGAATCAAATTAGGTGAATTACAATAGCCGAAATAAGAAGAAGAGGATCTCTGGCTAAATAAAAATTAAAGAGAAATCACTATGGAAATGGTTGGAAATAAAACCATAAATGAACTGATTGCAAACAGAGCTAGATATACCAGAAATAAAATACACTTCCAAACGATTGCTAGTCAAGCTCACACATCAAAGTATTAAATAACGATACTGGGCAAGACACAAAGGGGAAAGTGAAATCCAATGGTAGGAGATGATAATTACACAACAATGATTTCACAAAACAATAATTTCAAGATTCACAAAAAAAATATTGAAATTATGAAACTTTTGATCTTTTCTTTTCAATAGAAAATTACAAAGATATTCAAGGATTACAACGCTACCTGGAGCCCTTCACTTGAATTTAATTCAAAGACGAATTGTTGCATCATGTGTATCCAACCAGCTACGTTCTCCTCCAAATATTGAAATCTGCAACCTCCAGAAGAAATTTTGAAGAACAATATCCAAGACAATTTACAATTCTAAATTCCTTTAACTCTTTTCAAAGAAAAAATACAGAGATTTGCATTTCCCAGAAAAACTTCAAAATTATGAATTGTAGAACAATTTTTTTTTTACTTCCTCTGCCTTTTCAAAAAACACCAGATTGGATATAAAATCCCAAGAAGGCAAAAATCAGAACATTAGTAAAAAATTCTCAATTTCACTGCACATGGAAAAATAGCCACTTGCCTTCAATTTCAATTTTTGCTAATTTTCAAATACGCATTTTTCCCAAATTTCCTACACTAACTATTGCTTCCAAAATTTAAATAATACAATTTCCTTTAAAATATAATTAACTTTTTTTCTTAAAACAAATCAATATTATTAAAATAAATAAATAAGCATTTTAACTCAAGCAACATTTAAATTTAAAATTTAATATTAAATTAACTACTTGATGATAAAATTAATCATAATAAAAATAATTTTGAATGACTTAATTTAAATAATCAATAAAATAATTTATTAACTTATATTTATTTAAATTAAATGATATTCTAAAAATAATTTCAACTTTCCAATACTAATGAAACCATTAATGTATAAAATAATTAGCACATTTATTTAATTAGCACATTTATTTCCTAAGAGAAACAATGTCATTTACTAACAATATAATTTAGTTACTTATTAACCACATTGAAGAATAAAATTTTAATTTAAAGCAATTATTCATCAACATAGTCATAAGTGAAAACCTTTAATAAACATTACTAAAGCCATGAAAGTAAATAACTTAAATTAAAAATCATACCCACATGAATGAAGTATGAATATATAACATGAACGATAATGACTATACCATGGGCATAGACGGGGGTACTTTCTTATCAACTCCCTAACCACATCAACCATTGGGTATGTAGGGCGCGCTTAGACCCCATAGTGTGGGTGGAGTCGGCACTTGGTACCTCCAGTCATGCATAATACCAAATGTCAAACAACATATGCATATACATATACTCATAATTAACTCATTGTGAAAGAGAATTACGGTGAGGCAGGGCACTCACGAATGAGCGATGCAACACTGTCTCCCTCGCCTGAATCAAATACAGTAAAGAAAACCTAAACAAAATCATCATAAAGCAATCAATAACAACATCATAAGCATAAGTATCCAACACATGTGTCCAAATATCATAAGCAAAGAAACATAATTGTCTGCCAACCAACAACATGACAAAATAGATGTTTATCAAAGTATCAAGTATGAATCAGAACATAACTAGAATCCAAGCATAATCAAAACACACACAAAGCAGTATCATAAACTATCAGTAACATGAGAGGCACTACATCCTCCCCCCTAGAACTAGGCTTACTCCTGGAAGCTAGAAAATAAATAAGGAAAAGATTCTTAGATGCAAGATGCATCCTCCCATGTCATTGAAGACTCATCAAAATCAAATGAAATGCCATCCAAACCCATAACATCAAGTAATCACAACTATTTCACAGCAACGTCACAAGGCAATAGCTAATCATAACAAGCATAGTACAAAATCCATATGATGACACCTAATCAAATTGTTCCAAACACAAATAACTCCATATATCAGCATAAAATAAACAATAGTAAACAATGTCATAATCATCTGAGTCATATGAACTATCAACCAAACCAAACCAACATAGTGAAACAACCACCATAGAGTATCAAGGTACATAATCATAACATAAGAGTAGCAATCCGGCTAAGAAACAAAGAAGGTTCTACATCCCTCCTACAACTATCAAGCTACTCACTGCCTGAAAGAAGACACTCCTATGGGTCCTCATCTGAGTCCACTACCGCTTTCTTGGAAGCAAAAAGTTGAGCACAAAGGCTCTCCTTCTCTTCCTAGATAATAGAGGAGCGTTGGGTCTGCACCCAACTGGCCAATCCTGGATCGTGGATGGCTTCTTCCCTTTAGTTGTGTGCTTTGGCTCTTCTACCCTTTTCCCTTTTTCTACCTTGAGCCGAGAGAGGGCCTGATCCAAGGTCTCGTCATCAGGGGTGCAAGGTGGGGCTACTGGTGTAGGATTCTCTTTGATGACCACCCCTTTTTTAGCAGCCTTTCCTGCCTTTCCTTTCTTCTTTTCAGACTTTTACCTACCCATCCCTGCATGCAACAGGGGTTAACATTAGACTCAAAACAAATTTTAAATCTTAAAAAACCCTAACTTAACATACATTTACACACTACACCAATGTCCATAATGCATTCCTCAGTAGGAAGGATATCGGTGCATTGCACACTACACCGAGGGTCCTATCCTTTCTTCTGGTTTCTGCACCATCAGACCAATAATTCCTAAAGACAATTCCTGGGAGACAAGTGAGACCACCAAAAATGAAAAAACATAGCTTAAGAGTACAATGCCTAGGTCAATGTAATGGGCTCACACGTATCCAGAGTGCCCAGTGTATGAACAAGATTTAGCAAGTGTAAGGAAACAAGAGCAAAGGTGAGGGTTTAAATCAAGGGAAATGTTTTAGAGCAAGGGCGAGAAAATCAAATGCAAAGGTTTAAAGAAAGGGTGAAGGTCTTTAGCAAATGCAAAGAAACAGTCAAAACATCAAACAAATGCAAGAATCTAGAGAAAAGGCGAGGTTTTAAAGCAACTGCATGCAATAAGGGTGAAGTTTTAGAGCAAAGGCGAAGATCTTATGCAAGGGAGAGGGGTTTTATGTCAAGTGCGAGCTTCCTGACCTAGAAAGTGTGAGGAAAATGATACAGATGCTCTTAAATCATCAAAACTTCACTTTTGACTCAAGGAACTTTGTACACGTAATACAAGAATGTAAAAAAATGAAAGCTGGAAATGACAAGGTACGTACCGAGTCACCGATGCCTGCGGGCCATCCAAACTCCTTAACAGGGTCTAAACAATGCGGGGCTCCGTGAATCCTTGGTATTGCTCCTCAACAACTGATAGAATGTGAAATACAAAGACATGAATTAGCTATAGGATTAAAGTACAAATGAGCCAATTGAAAGCCTAATTGCCTATATTAACACACATAAAACCCTAATTTTACCTAGAAACCCTAATTTTTACTTAGGGAACCTTCCTACATTCAAATTAAGACTTCTAGGGAACATCAAAACAAGAAACGAGGGACCTATAGACCTAATTCTTCATCCTAAACACATCTAAACTAAAACAAAATAGTGTTGTGAGCCTGACCTCAAAGCTCAAAATTTTTGACCAACTTCTTGAGGGGGTAGCATGTATCTCCTACCAACATTCCACAAAAATTTTAGGGCATAGTGGGGAATAATTTTTTTTTCAGAAAACTTGATCTTAAAAACAAAATCCTTGAAACAAAGCAAACAATACTTTGTATCAAAGAGGGGTAAAGTGTAGACATATAAAATTGACCTAGCACCTATCACCCACCCTAAACAACATTCTCACAACATCAACATCATCAACGTCAAACAACATCAAATAACATCAAACGGTATCAAATGGCATCAACGGCATCAAACAACATCCAAAACCCTAATTTCCTCTATTAAATGAATAAAACAACATTATTTAATTAATTCACTTTTTCATCATTTTTTACTAATTAAATAAATTTTATTTATTTAATAAAGTCCTCAAACCCTTATTTCTACTATTAATTGAAAAAAATGAAATTATTTAATTAATTCATGTTTCATCGATTTCGACCAATTAAATAAATTACATTTATTTAAAATGAAGTCCTAATCTCACTTTATTTCATCCGAATTGATTAAATAATGCCAAATATTTAATTATGTCACTAAATCACCTTATTCCTCTAGGCTAATTGAATTATTAAATCATAATATTTTGATTAACACACTTTTCCTCTAAAATTTGAATAATTAAATAAAACTATTTAAATTATTCGTCAAAAATCAAATCAAACTAATGCAACTTTGTTTGCAAAATTCAAAGTTGATTTGCACGTTCAACTCCAAAATGGAATTAATTAATTAAATCAATTATCCTCACCCACTTTTTGATTGATTAAATTATGATTTTTGACTGATCAATCTAATTTGTTGACTAATCAATCTATTTCCTAACTAAGCCATCTAAATCCTGACTGATCAATCTAAATCCTGACTAATCAATCTAAATCCTGACTAGCCAATCTACTTTGCACAATTTATTCATGGCTAAATCCTCTCAACACCTTTTGATCGTTGATCTTGACTCAACATTGTTTGATCCTGGTCGTCCATTTTGAATCTCATTTTCTATATAACAAACCTCTTTCCTCATAAAAAAGGATCAAAGAGTAAACATCATTTGCACAAGAAGTACTACCAATATTCACAACCACCATTAGAGATTCAACATTTCCTCGATCAGGCAACCAAGATATCACAACAAAGCTTTTACATATGAACTATGGAGGCTTTTCGATGATACGAACAATCTAACATCAGGCAAACACAATCTGATATGAGATGGTAACACTTTGCTTTTTTTTAATCAATTTGGTAATTATAGGATTTCCTAATATTTTTTCATTAGCTTAGTTTCATTTTGTAAGTGTAGGATTATATATTAGATTAGTGTTCTTGATCTTAGACTAGATTATGATTTCAATTGCATTTCTCTTGTTTAGCATCTATGATTATCCCCCTCACACATGTATGAAAAATAAGGTAGCATAGAAAAGGCAATGATTGTTTTAGAAAAATGCCTCAAATAAATGTGGTCTCATGGTGATGGAATTCCATGACAAGCCATAGACATGGTAGTGAACTATTTGATCTAATTTGTAATAGCATTAAACTATACAAAATATTATTAAATTTGATTATTTGAGAATTAATACTCCATACATATATGTGTAGAGTGCACCTTAAAAACATAGTATATATGCCCAAATATAAGAGTAAATTGAATTTTCAATTCATAAGAAAAACCAAATCTGTATGGTAAGCTCATTGTAATCAACTGTCTAACAAAGCAATAAGAACCTACACAAAAAAAATTATCATTTATAATCTTAAAAAATAGTTGCAAAAGTATACAAGTATTAATTAGATCTTTCAACAACTAGTGCCAGTAAGAATAATTGGAGATTGATCCTACAACTTGCATAATTGAAAATGATGTAAAATATCATATATAAGTACCAAAGGAAAACATGTGTAGGTTAGTTGAATACCTTGGTATAGAATGCCTCTCCATTCTTTTTGTTTTTGATGTTGATGCATAGTGCTTAGCAAATCTTTTGAATCTGGTCAGCAGTTGAAGCCCTTTTCTTACAGAAAAAATAAACCTTGTTTCCACAGAGAGCAATAGGAATGTTCTCATGTAGACACTACCATTTACAAAAAAATAATTAATATAGACTCAAGCTATTTATTGGAAATCACTGAGTTCTTAGATATCGCTAATACAAAAGAGTGCTTTCCAAAATATTACCTACAAAGATCCCTATGCGAAGTTGGGACATTCTTATAAGTCAACTAGGCAATAACATCAAGCATGATAATTGCACACTTCCCATGAATGTTGTATTCAAACTAAAAGAACAACAATTATATTGATTTTGCACTTTGATCTAACCAAAAGAATAACACAAATTTCAAGTTTAGAAAATAAAGTACAAAGAATTTTAATTTTGAAAATGAATTTATTTGAGGAATTTTTCCAAACAATTCATTTTCTTGTCTATGCTACCACATTTTTCATACATGTCTACTAAATCATTTTATCAAACAGCTCATTTCCTTGTTGCTATGGATAAACGCCCAAAATAGGTGCTTTCGAAAAAGCTATGGATGTTTGGAAAAATAATATCAAAGCATAATAGTAAGCACCTGTTTTAGGCTTTTAGCAATAGCTTGAAAACATTAGAAACTCATGAAAAAAATTCTCTCATTCATATTTGATTGGTTGCAAGAACAATTTACAAATGAAAAAACAAAAAAACCATGAGCAAAAATTTGAATTTCCAATCAGAATATTGAAAAAATCAGGTGAAATTCCACATTAATGATGAAATCCACGTAGACCTTAGGATAAAGCTCCTAATTTTGTTTCCATGAAATGAATTAATAGGTAAAAAATCCCAACAAAAACATTAGTCTCCGCCTATAGATAGGCAAGGACTAACATAACTTGAATCTCTTTTTTCGCTATACAGTTATCCATAATTGGATAGAGCAAGAGAAGTTTTATGGTGACTATTGATCAGCATCAAAATGACATGAATTTTCCATGATTATATTATACTTGAGTGGATACTACAAGAATTGCTTGGAAGAATGTCAATGCCATTTGAAAAAATTATATTTAAGCCCCTTCTACCCTAGAAGGAATTTGGTGCATGTCCACACCTTGAGTTGAGGCCACCATATAAGAGAAAACCTTGCAACGTATCCTAACATTCATAACATAATACCTTAGAGCCCAAGTAATGCATTTTCAATTTCAAACAAATCATGCTTGACACTTTATTTCTCCTCTGCATTTTCATCAAACCATAAAGAATAGAGGAATATCTTGAAATGTTGTTGTTGCAACTACCCTGGTAGACATGTATAAAAATTATGGAAGCATAAACAAGGCATGTGAATTTTTTTAATAATGACACCTCTAGATTCAAACCTATCTACAAGAAACATATGCCCTGCACTCCATCTGCCATTGTCAACTAGTTTTGAGTACTCATAACATATTTCCAAAACATATACTTTATTTGAATAGTAGACAACAAAGCTACATGCAAGACATTAAGAATCCAACTCATGCCAAATAGAAAACTATCAAAAGAAACTTAAAATCACATGTTTTCCCCATTTAGAAAACCATAGCTAGCACAACTACTCTACATTTTAGTTAACCGAGAAAAAGCACCACCTATAAGGGAATATAAAGTAGCAGTTGATCTTGAATCAAAGGCATATGAAGCAACAAAGGAAAGGGTAGTGTTGCAAGAATGGAAAAAGGAATGCAAGTGTTTTCATTGATGTCAACTGGTCAACTAGTTATCTACTAGTTGTTGTTGGTTGTATATGTTAACGATATTGAGAAAATTGTATTAAAGGAAGTTTATAGGTATTCAGAATGATGATTCACCACTTGTCCCTATGGTTGTGCAGTTTAGATATGTTAGTCATGGTTGTTGAAGGTTGTTATATCCATATTATTGGCTATTGGTTCTTTGTGAAGTTCAAGTTGTGTTCACCAATTGTGAACTATGGTTTTCTATGTTTTGGTTGAGGTTCGGGAGAAATGTTGTTGATCTAGATTTCTCTTTAATGAAGTCTTTTGACTTGAAGTTCTATAGATAAGATGCTTTTATTGCATTGAAGATATTTTTGGTTTTTGGAAGTTTCGATTTAATTGTTCTACATGTTTTTTACACTGGTTTGGTTGACCATGTGTTAAGCACTATCTTCAAAGTTGATGAAGTGTGTTGGATATATTATGGGTCTCAATGAAGTCTGTGTTTGGGTCACCCTCATTCTAATTCCACCCTCGGATGTTTTGGCACCAACCTAATTTGAATTTGAAGTTGGATGGCCAACTTTCTATCTTTTCAAGGTTGGAGATAGTATAAATAAAAGATGAGCTAGCAATAAAAATTATAAAAGAGAAAAGATGGAAGATGAGTGAAAGAGCATACATTACTTTGATGCTATTCAAAAAGTTTGTGTGAGTTATGTGTGTGGTAGTGTAACTATGGGAATTTTCCTAGGGTTAGCAAATCAAATGCAAAACATAAAAACCCAAAGTGATAATGAAGTGCAAAGGAATAAATGAAACAATCTCACCAGATATCTTCATCCTCCATGACTGACCTCCATTATACCTTCTCAACTTGCTGAAATATGTTGTTTCCCTCAGATTTATGATGAGCAAACCAATGGAAATGAAAAGCCCTAAGAAAATGTTGAAGTATTTTGAATGACTATATGCAATACTATGCCCTACTGCAAATTAGTAAGCATCTAAAAATGTCTAAACTATGTCAAATAAAATCTAAATATGCCTATGACAAAATGAAAAGAATGCAAGAGTATAAAATTACAAGACCATGAGGTTGCAAGATATGCCAAAATGAGACCAAAATTGCCATTTTATAGAAAATGCAATTTTGTGTGAATGGCCAAGATTAAAAGTTAACAAGTGCCCTAGAATCAATGGACAAGATTCAATATGACAACCCACAATTAGGGTTAGGGCAACATTAGGTCAAATTTGAAATGAATGGACATGATTGATTTTTAGAAAATCAAATCAAGGGTTGACAATGCATGTGACAAGAGATACTGGGCACACAAAATGAAGTTGTTGGAGAGTCAAATAATAATTTAAAATTATTTGATTCAAGAAGTGATGTTGACCTTTTGAATTAAAAATTAGTTTAATTCAAAAGTGGTGGGGTCATGTGACAGTAAATAATTAATTTGAATTATTTACTAAAAAGGGGGAAATTAGAAAGTGGGACTATTTTAAATAAATAATTTTATTTAAAATAAGCACAGACAAAGAGGTGATAGGAGAAATTAAATAATAAAAATTATTTAATTTAGGTGGCCAATGAATAATTAAATATAAAAACATTATTTAATTATAGCAGAATGTGACAAAGGGAATCTTTTGAATTAAATATAATTATTTAATTCAAAATTCAAGAGAGTGGACCAAATTAAATAAATAAAATTTGTTTAATTTAGGAGAGAAGAGGCTAATGAATAATTAAATAATTAAAAATAATTATTTAATTATAGTGGAAAGTGGACAAATATTAAATAAATAAGAATTTATTTAAATTTAGAAAGAAGAGGACTTAATTAGTGACATAATTAAATAAATAAAATTTATTTAATTAATCAAGGAGGAATAAAGATAAAAGAAAATGAATTAATTAAATAATTAAAATTATTTAAGTAATAGAAGAATTATGACTTTAGAAAATAATTAAATAATTAAAATTATTTAATTATCAAGGACAAAAGGGGAAATGATGGAGAATTTAGAAATCACAAGCCTGAGACAATTTTTAGTGTCTACATTTGCCCCTCTTTGTCATAATGCAGCCTGTCGCATTGTGGCAAAGAAAATAAGTCAAAAATATGCCCCAATGCAAAATAGGATGAGGAAGAATAATGAGGAGGGTTCCAGTATGCCCCCTTGAGAGGACAACTGGGTTCCGAGGATACGAGTGTGCTCTCGAAAATTGATGAGAAGACTAGAATGTGAAGAGGCAAAGAAATGTTAGTGTAAAAGATATGGATGATGATGTGGATGCAATGCCTATATGAGATGCATGTTAGTTCCTAGACCAAATCCTTCAACATATTACCATAGGACTTTAATACTTATTGCTCTTAATCATCATTGGGCAGATTATTGTGATGGCCAACAAACACCATGATATGACATAAATCAAGATGTGAAAGGTTGTACCAACACATAAGACAAGCAATCACAAACAAGGATGATCATGACTCATACTAAGAGCGCAATTACCCCAGTCTTTTTGTCATAACCAACCGCAAGAAGAAAAAGGCGAGAAGGACAAACCATGAAATGTCGTTGCTTCTCTAAATCCTGTTTCCAGGACATCCTCAAGAAACTAGCAACATGATTTCCAAAAAAAAAAATCCATTATCATGATACATCATTGTTTTTCTAAATCCCGTAGTCAAGACATCGCCGAAAAACTAGTAACATGAGTGTCAAAAGACAAGACAAATGTCATGAGATGTAGTTACATTTCTCTAAATCCTATTGTCGGGATCTCACTGAAAAAACTAGTAACATGATGAAAAGGGCAAAGACAAGTGCCAAGTATTTACCAAGTGTTTTAATATCAAGGTTTCCAAATGTTGAGCAAGCAATATCAAATTGAAGGACACATCCTGAATGACGTTGATATCTAGGAGATCAATTCTCAGAGTTAGGAGAATCCATCAAAATGTTAGATGATGAGGACAATGCTTAGGAAGGACAAATCTGAAGAAGAACCCAAAGTTTTTCCAGGTTAAATCATCTTGATAGAATTTGATTACATGTCATTGTTGATATGTTGAATTGACTGAAATTGCTGATGAAACAAATTGTTGATAGATTGCTTGCTTGGGATTGATGGAAGATTTGCTTGATTTGAAGAAAGTTTGACGTGTGTGAAAATGTTGTGCCATGAACCTTAATGGAATGACCTAGTGTGGCCTCAGGGGCTCATCGATTGATGGCCTTGCCTACGTCATGCACTCAGAGACCTCGTAGTTCGACACGACCAATGACCTTGTCCAAAGGACATAACTTTGAATCATGATTTTATTTTGACAAACCTAGAAAGACTGACCTAATTTCTCAAGGATTCAAGGATGAAACTTGCCTACATAGCAAATGCACAAAGACAACATAGTTCGGACTAGGATAAAGATTAATTAACATAAATGATTGGATTGATGGGACAAGAATTAACTTTGTTTTTGAGATTTTTGACATTGACTTGGATTTTTTTTGTATTTTCTTTAGGACATTTTTCAATTTTTATGACTTTTTCGGAGCTTTTTCTGATTTTTATGACTTTTTTTCAAACCTTTTTCTGATTTTTATGACTTTTTTTAGGACTTTTTCTGATTTTTATGACTTTTTTTACGACTTTTTTCTATTTTTATGACTTTTTTTAGGACTTCTTCCAATTTTTATGACTTGATGTTTTACGAAAAATTGCGACAAATACATGTGAATGATGTCGATGCACATGAATCCAAGGACAACCATGATTTTTCTACTAGTCAAGCTGAATACTGATTGACAGGTGATGATGACAACAACAACGTTGTTTGACGTGGGAAGGACACATCCCGAAACAACGTGAGGATGAAAATGATATGAAAAGAGGATAAAAGTCTGCAGTAGGGCCAGGGACAAATTCAAGGAATGTTTTGGATGATGCGTTAGGTTTTCCATATTGTTGCATTTGGAATGAATTAAGTAGGACTAGATGGGATGACATGGGATCTTTAGACCATTGACAAAGGAGACCAGGATGGGTGATAGGTATAAAACGACAATGGATGGCTTGGACTAGGAGAATTATCATATAGTCTCCAAGGATGATGTTTCATAGTGAAAAGGAGGCTATGAAGGTAATGACATGATATTCAATGACCAAGGTATGACCAAAAGATAGACATGTCAAAAAAAAAATTCAAAGCATGATTTGTGTTTTTGCCCCAGTCTTTGTCAAGATCAAAATAGGTGGGAAAATGGATGGACATGATAAGGTTTGGATGGATAGATGGAAATGTCACAAGAAATGTCATGTGAAGGGCATGGGAGATGAGATGACTTGCCCCCAAGTGTAATGGTCCACATAGACAAGTTATTTACACATGATGCTTGTTTGCTAGGTTTTCATCATGGTACTTATCCAAAGTGCCATAAGAATGGTTTTCACTATTGGATGAAATTTTTCTCTTTACTATTTTTGTCTTTTTCAATTTTTTTGTATTTTTGCATTTTGTCGGATAGCCTTGATGTTTTAGATGGCCATTGACTATGCTTAAGCCTTTGACGGTGCCGATATAGAGACTAGTGCCATGACATGCCAATAATGACCTTTCTGAAGTAGTTGCCTTGTTAGGATGATAGCACTTGCATACACCTGACTTATGTCATTGTGATCCTTGTTGATACTAGGGTTGGCCTTATCAAAATATGCACATCATGATAGAGTGACATAAGAGTCCTTATGATAGAGAGTTGTTGTCAAGATGTGACAGATTTGTGACATGGGATGTTTGGAATTTAAGGAGGATGTAGGATTATGATAGATGACGGTGGACATGGACAAGTTGGTTGGATGTTTGGATGTATTGGTTTTTATTTTCCAAACTTCGGGTGTCAAATTAGGATAGTGTTTGGAACCAACATTTTTATATGTCTTTTTTGATGGCCATTTTGAAGGAGGTGGACATGTATTATATGTGGGATTCCTCTTGTTCCATGGCTCCACATTTTGATTGACTTTTGGATTTGGCATATTTTCTTTGCCTGATTCATTCTTTTCTTGACTTGATCCATTTTGTTTTGGGATCCACTTTAGCTTTATTTGTCCACTTGACTTTTTGTCTGATTCCATGGCCTTTGACATGTGATTTTGAACTTTGGATTTGTAATACTTTTGTTTTTGTTGGTTCCAAATGGAAGGCTTATTCATGTTGGAATGACAGTGTATGGTGTGGATGGAAGGAGTGTTGGCAACAACCTTATGACAAGGACTACTCATGACGACCATTTTGATGTTTGTATCAGATAAAGTTGCCCCTAATATCGAGGAGGGACCACTAACATCGTTATATTTTCCAACTGAGGAGTAGCCAAGACCTTCATGTCTATAATTTTCCTGAACTTGTACTGGTTCAATAATTCCTTGCTCATGTAGGCCTAGTCCTTTTCCTTGATAATGCATGTTCTGACAGATTTTGTTGGCGATGGGATACTTGTTACTTTGGAAGCAAGATGCTAATCCATCCTTATTGTGGAAATTAATGCTTGAAATATTCTCCTCTATAAGGAAGCTTACTCTAAAAAAGATAGATGATCCTAATTGATAGAATGTTGTAGCTTTACTAACATGTTGGATAGATTTCTGATTGTCATCTTTGGTTTGATTTCCTGTCATATCAGATTCTGATGATTCTGCTAGTGCTTCCAAATCTATGTCAAAACTGTCTCCATGGTCATTGTCATAGAGCCCACTGAATTCAGCTATAGCTTGATCATTTACGAATATTTCCATGCTAGAAGACTCTTGTTCTAGGGGAAGATCATCTATGTGTTCCATGGAGGCAAGTGTTTCGTTGTGGAAAGTTTCAATACTTCAAGTTTGGATGGAATCATCTTCAAGTGTGTCATCATGAATGGCATATAGGTCAAGGAGTGGATCATTTTGGACTTTTGGATCAATGGTAGGGTCTTGGTCAAAGATGGGGTTGTCTTGAATGTCATGATTGGAAATAGGATCTTGACCAAGGCTAGGGTCATCTTGAATGACATGGTTGTGGATGGAATCTTGACCAAGGATAGGTGTATTTGGTGTGCCATGATTGTCCAGGAGGACTTCTTGAATGGAATTAAATATCGGGTCCAATGGACTACTTTGACTTGGACAAGATGGTGATAATATGATGTCGTGCTTTGGACTTGCCTCTTGACCTATATCCTCAAGTGTGGGTAAGAATATGGGACTTTGGAGACCATAACTAGATATATTTTTATGACAAAATGTATGTTGGGATGGAGTGTCTTGGAATGGATTGGTGTACAATGTACTAGGATATGACATGGAGGTTTGGACTTGGTTGAGGGATGATGGGATAGGATAGGACATGACTGCATGACAAGGATATGATGTGGATGGAGGACTAGGATATGACGTGAGTGGAGGATTAGGATATGACGTGGATAGTTGGTTTGGATTGATGGATGGCTGATTTCCCTTGTCAAAGTTAGGGTGGGTATGACTAATGAACGTTTGTTGTGACCTAGTGCCATGGATGGTGTTAGGGGACTCTTCATAGTAGATGGATAGAGGACTAGGATTCATGGATTGTTGATAAGATGGATATTTGGGTGGTTGACTATGGGTTGTGGATTTGGACTTGGATTGGAGGTATAGTGTTTTGAAGTCCCTAGCTAGTTGGGCTTGACCATTACTAAGAAATTGGCATTCAATTCGACTAGCAAGCATATCAAAGTGGCTTGAAGACATGATGGTGGATGGCATGAGGCTATGCTTTATGCAAGGTGAAAATGCAAAGTGATAAAAGGGGATGCCTTATGTCAAATGATTTTTAGGAAAGGTTCACTTAAGCATTCAAAGTTTGGCCAATGTGTCGACTTGGATTGTCAAAGGATTTTCTTGTAGAATTAAGTGACAAGGTGACAAAATGACAAGGATGACAATGACTAAATGATTGATTTTTTTGTTTCAGATTGAGAGCATTTTCTAGATTTGTCAAGGATGTTTATTTGTTTGAATGTTTGAGAAGACACGTGGTGTTGTAAAAAATGAAAATCAACCACATAGAAGTCATTTTACAAAAATCCTATGGCTGCAAGGACATTATTCTTATGGATACCACTAACCGCATATCCTTAGCAGATGAATTCAAAATCTTGGTCCCATGGGCTCCCCCTTACAGTGCACTCACTTCTCAGGGCAACCAAGCCTCCAACCTCCATGAAACTCCCATGGCAGATCGATCATCTCTACTAAGAACTGCGCAAGTGCGAGTGCCTTGGCAATGACCATTGCTACACCAAAGATAGAAGGTTTGTGGTTTTTTAAAATAAAGGATTTATTTTGAGCACCCATTCAGAAGGCCACGCGAGAGGCATTATCATCCCAGTCTGCAGAGGTTACGCTCTATAGGTTTTGATGCACCACAAGGGTACTGGGGAGTCAATTAATGGTCCGCGGGAAGTTTTGTAATGCTAAGCTTTCCTTAACATTAAAATTTATATACCGGTTGGGTGTCGCTTGGCTTTAGTGCATTTCCGGTTTGAGTCACTCTGAGGTGAGTACTTTTTCCCACCAAAGCAGGCCCAAAATCTAAGGTTAACAAAAGCGAGCCAAAATATTCATAGTTCAATCGATCTTTGTTTAAAAACAAAGAGAGAGCACATAAATATCTCAACTCACACTCGCATGGTGTTCATTTTAAGCCCAAAATGAAATGTGTTGACAAACATAAAAAACATGGAGTTCATTTTAACCATTTGTAGTATTTGTCAAAACATGGGGTTCATTTTAACCATTTGTAGTGTGAGCTAACTAAAAGTTCATTTTAACCCAATGCTATGAAGAGATGCAAATTTATTTTAATCCAATGAGTTATCATGCAAGATTGTGTTATTTTTAATCCAATGAATATGCTTGCATGTTCCTTTTAACTCATGAATGTAAAAAAAAATCAAATTTGTAGTTGTTTGTTTAAGATTTGTGAAATAAAACAAAGCAAACAAATATTAGACTCCTCGCCACAAGCTGCAAACAGAAAATTAGTAACCCAAAATCTTTAAACTACCATACAGAAAAAAGTGTTTCCCTAACCCTAATTGACCTAGGGTAGGCCCAATTCCTAGAGTCAATAACAGTTTCTCTTACACCCAGGATCGCACAAGTGTGCAAGGGGAGAGGATACTTCTATTATTGAATCGGGGTGACACAAAATAGATGGTTTTGGTTTTTTTATCACCTAGTTTGCACAAGGTGAGAGCATAATCACCTACCACCTTCAAGCACAATCAAGCAAAGTTCTTTAACACCCTAATTAAATCTAAGTGAGACAAGAAAAATTTATTTTTAAAACACCAATGGAAGTGTTTTCTAATCTAAAACAAGCACAAATAGTTTTAGAAATAAAAGCCTTGGACAATCGAACCTACAAAACTACTTGTTAATAGTCTAAAAAGATGTCTTGGACCCATGAAAATTTAGAGAATTTTTTTTTTCTTGATCCAATTTGTCCTTTGAAGTGTTTATTTTTCCTGCACATTCAGAAAACCAACAACCAAGCCAAAACCCTAACAAGATAATTGATCACTAATATTAGAGGGTTAGCTAGTCAAAACAAATCTGATTTTTGGAACTATTTTTAACATCAAAAGTAAAAGCACAAAAAATAGACCCATACTGAAATTCAGAGAGCTTTCCCGAAATGTAAATAAATCCAAAAAATTCGCTGTTTTGCATCCAGAATTGAGTTTTTTTGAAAAATCATACAAAAATTATTAAAATCTCAAAATAGGTTCAAAAATATTTTTACTAAAGGTTCCTGACATCATTCCAAATCTACAAAAAAAAAAATTGTGAATAGATTTGCAACCGTTTGTGATATATAAGTAAATCTTTTTGAAACCCTAAATCTGAAAGATCTATTTTTTGTTTAAAAATTTTGCACGAAAATTAAAAACATAAAGAAAAGACCCATATTGAAATTCAAAGAGCATTCCAAAAATGTAAAGAAATCTGAAAAATTCGCTGATTTTCTCTCAAAATTGGTTTTTCACGAAAATAACAAACAAAATTATAAAAACTTTAAAAAAGCTCCAAAAAATCTGATTTTTTGACTGGAAGCTCTTGATATTATGCCCAACCTACAAAACAAAATTTGTCAAAAAATATGTAGTCATGTGAAAGATATGGTTGAATCTTTGAAAACTAGGGTTTTGTCCCCAAAATGATGCAAAACCTGCAATAAAATGCTAACAAAAATGATCCAACTCCAAAATTCCTCAAAAGTTGTCAAAATATGTCAGGTTCACCAATGTAACTATGATAACTTTCCTAGGGTTAGCAAATCAAATGCAAAACATAAAAACCCAAAGTGATAATGAAGTGCAAAGGAATAAATGAAACAATCTCACCAGTTATCTTCGTCCTCCATGACTAACCTCCATTATACCTTCTCAAATTGCTGAAATATTTTGTTGCCCTCAAATTTATGATGAGCAAACCAATGGAAATGACAAGCCCTAAGCAGATGTTGAAAGATTTTGAATGACTATATGCAATACAATGCCCTACTGCAAACTAGTAAGCATCTAAAAATGTCTAAACTATGTCAAATAAAATCTAAATATGCCTATGAAAAAATGAAAAGAATGCAAGAGTATAAAATTGCAAGAACATGAGGTTGCAATATATGTCAAAATGAGACCAAAATTTCCATTTTATAAAAAATGCAATTTTGTGTGAATGGCCAAGATTAAAAATTAACAAGTGCCCTAGAATCAATGGATAAGATTCAATATGACAACCCACAATTAAGGTTAGGGCAACATTAGGTCAAATTTGAAATGAATGGACATGATTGATTTTTAGAAAATCAAATCAAGGGTTGACAATGCATGTGACAAGAGATACAGGGCACACAAAACGAAGTTGCTGGAGAATCAAATAATAATTTAAAATTATTTGATTCAAGAAGTGATGTTGACCTTTTGAATTAAAAATTAATTTAATTCAAAAGTGGTGGGGTCATGTGACAGTAAATAATTAATTTGAATTATTTACTAAAAAGGGGGAAATTAAAAAGTGGGACTATTTTAAATAAATAATTTTATTTAAAATAAGCACAGACAAAGAGGTGATAGGAGAAATTAAATAATAAAAATTATTTAATTTAGGTGGCCAATGAATAATTAAATAATAAAAACATTGTTTAATTATAGTAGAATGTGACAAAAAGAATCTTGTGAATTAAATATAATTATTTAATTCAAAATTCAAGAGAGTGGGCCAAATTAAATAAATAAAATTTATTTAATTAAGAGAGAAGAGGCTAATGAATAATTAAATAATTAAAAATAATTATTTAATTATAGTGGAAAGTGGACAAATATTAAATAAATAAGAATTTATTTAATTTTAGAAAGAAGAGGACTTAATTAGTGACGTAATTAAATAAATAAAATTTATTTAATTAATCGAGGAGGAATAAAGATAAAAGAAAATGAATTAATTAAATAATTAAAATTATTTAATTAATAGAAAAATTATGACTTTAGAAAATAATTAAATAATTAAAATTATTTAATTATCAAGGACAAAAGGGGAAATGATGGAGAATTTAGAAATCACAAGCCTGAGACAATTTTTAGTGTCTATGCGAAGCTTAATGCTAAGTTTTTGGATGCAGTGAGTAGAAGGAAAACTCTATCATTCATGCAAGTTGATCAGTGATTGTGGTGGAATCCTTTGTTGCATTGGGATTGTTTTCTCTCTACAACAAGTATTCTTTTTCTTCTTTGTATCTCTATGGCAGTGATCCCTTTGGGTTGTATCCCTATTGGACAGTGAGTCCTTATTGTAGGCAGTGAGTCTTATCTTAGGCAGTGAACCTTATCTCAGGCAGTGCTTTATCTCAAGCAATGAGCCTTTTTGTAATCAGTTTTGATATTATCTATAGTGAGAGTTAATACTCACTGTGGTTTTTCCCTCATTGGGTTTTCCAAGTAAATCTGGTGTCATTGTGTTTGTGCATTGGAATTTGATGATTAATCATTTAAGAAGTTTATGTATTAGTTTCGATAATTAAATTGAAGGTTATAATATGTGGCAATTGATTCACCCCCTTTTCAATTGTCCTATCCAACAATTGGTATCAGATCTTGGTTCCTTGGTGAAGAGCCTAAACACTTGAGGAAGGTTCGGGATGGCTAGAAAAATTATCTTTGATTATCTGAGGTTTGATGGAACTGAATATGGTATCTGGAAAGTCTTGATGGAAGAATATTTGGAGTACTATTGAAAATATGATGTGGAGAAAGCTTAGAAGAATCCTTACACTCCTCTTACTAATGGTCCAAGTACACCTAAAGAAATCAAATTATATGAAGCAAATTTCATCTTGAATAATAGTCTGATACATTCTAAGTTGATTAAGGTTCAAAATTTGAAGATGGCTAAGGAAGTTTGCGATGCTTTTAAAGCTACAAAAATTGAAGATCCAGATTAAGAAAAATCTGATGAAATAGAATCTAACTTTATAAGAAGAATGAGAAAAGGCTCTAATAAATATGAAGGTAAGTTTCCCTTTAAGTACTTAGGTTGTGGAGAAATAGGTCACTATGCTGCAAAGCGTTCAAAAAGAGCTAAAAGGAATAAACAAAGATATGAGAAAGAAAAGAAAGGAAAGAAGATTAACAGAGCTTAGTATGTAAATGAGAATGCTAGTATTTCAGATGAAAATTTAGAATATGAAGATCTAGATGACAATGAATGTGTGTTATTGGCGATTAAGGATGAACCTACTTCAACTAATTCAGAAAAACAAGTAAAGGAAAGTCCTCTAGAGAAAGAGAAGGAGAAAAATGAAGGTACGGTTATCTTTCCCTACATGCTAAGCAAGAAAATTATTTTTGGGTATTTGATAGTGGTTGCTCACATCACATGACTGGTGATAAGATTAATTTTGTAAAGCTTGAGAAATATGATGAAGGTTTGGTTATGTTTGAAGATGATACTGGTGCTAAAATCTATGGGATAGGTTCAATAAGTTTTTATGGAAAGCATCATACTGACAATGTTTACTATGTTAAGGGTTTAAAAAATAATTTTTTGGGCGTTGGTCAGATGTGTAGAAAAGGATATAATATTGTGTTTAGGATGAGAAATGTGAGATCTAGAAAGGATCTGGAACATTGATTTCTATCGGAAAGAAATCTGAAGGGAATATTTATCAACTTAAGGGTGCTGATGGATGATGCTTTATGACTCAGATAAGTAACATCTGGTTATGGCATAGGAGAATGTGTCATATAAATTTTGATAACTTGGCAAGGATTAGTGTTGTTCAGGCCATCAGATATTTACTAAGAATTATAAAGCCTATCAATGCTATTTGTAGGAATTGTCAGTCTAGGAAGTAAGCAAGAAATAATTATAGATCAAGAGAACAATCTACTACTAGATTACTAGATTTCGTTCATATAGATCTTTGTGGTCCTATGAGAGTGCAAAGTCTACTTGGTGAAAGGTACATTATTCTTTTAATTTATGATTATTCTACATATGTATGGGTTACATTTCTTAGAGAGAAATTAGATGCATTAGATAGATTCAAGGCATTCAAGGATATGGTTGAAAATGGAGTGAATTTGAAGATAAAATTATTAAGGTCTGATAGAGGTGGAGAATTCACCTCCCATGAGTTCAATATATTTTGTGAAGTGCATGGAGTAAAGAGACAATTATCTTCCCCGAGAACTCCTGAACAAAATGGAGTTATTGAAAGGAAAAATAGAACAGCTCAAGAGGCTGCTAGGTCAATGATCACTGAAGTTGGATTACCAAAATTTTATTGGAATGAATCTATTCACACTATTATATATGTATTCAATTGAGCTAGAGCAAGATCAAATAGTACAAAGACTCCCTATGAGTTATGGCACCAAAGAATTCCTATAGTTAAATATTTCAAGTCATTTGAAAGGAAATGCTATATCAGAAGAGATGAAGAAACTTTGGGAAAGTTTGATGCAAGAAGTGATGAAGGAATATTTCTTGGATACTCTACCAAAAGCAAGGAATACAGATGTTTCAATAAAATATTGAGAAAGATTGTAGAGAGCTTGAATGTTAAGGTTGATGAAACAGTGAAGAATTCTATTGATATTGATGGATATGTGTCTGATGAACATGATTGTGCAAGAATAGAAGAAATTATGGAAGAACATGATAAATATGAGTATGAAAAGAATAATGAATAGAATGAAAGAGAAGATGCTCTAGTGATGTCCCCTAGGACTCTGAAATATGTACAAAGGGATCATTCAGAAAATTACATTATTGGAGATAAGACAAAAGGTGTGTTAACCAGAAGCAAAAGTTTTGTTGAAGTAAATTTGTGTTTATTCTCTAATATTGAGCCGAAGACAGTAAGTGAAGCCTATAAATATGAAAATTAGAAGGAAGTAATGAAAGAAGAACTTTTGCAAATTGAGAATAATCAAACTTGGGAATCGGTCCCAAGATCGACAGATAAAAATATCATTGGATCAAAATGGGTATTCAAAAATAAGTTGAATGAGAATGGAGAAGTTTTCATAAACAAAGAAAGGCTTGTGTGTAAAGGTTAGTCACAAGTAGAAGGCATATATTTTCAGGAGACATTTTACCTGGTAGAAAGAATGGGAGCTATAACGATTTTCTTAGCATTAGCTACTTGTAAAGATTTCAAAGTCTATCAGATGGATGTCAACTCAGCAATTTTGAATGGTGAGCTAGAAGAAGTCTACATAGAACAACTAGAAGGATTTCAATTAACAGATCAACCGAATATGGTGTGTAGATTGAAGAAAATATTTATATGGATTAAAGCAAGCTCCTAGAGCCTGGTATGCAAGGTTAGAAAAGCATCTAATTCAGCAAGGATTTAATAAAGGTACGACATATATTAATTTGTACTTTAATATTGAAAATGACAAAATATTGATTGTAGCTGTATATGTTGATGACATTATCTTTAGAGGAAATGAAAATATGTGAAAGATGTTTGCAGAAGAGATACATAAATAATTTGAAATTTCTATGTTTTGGGAGATGAATTTATTTCTTGGGATATAGATTAATCAAACACGGAAAGGAATTTTCATTTCATAATCTAAGTATGTGAGAGATATGTTGAAGAATTTTGGGATGGATGGTTCCAAACCAGTAAGTACTCCTATGGTGACTAGTTGTAAGTTGGGTAAAGATGATGATTCACCTAGGGCTAATCAGAGCAAGTATAGATCTATGATTTGTGGACTACTCTATTTGACTTCTACTAGATCAGATAGTATGCATATGGTTTATCTTGTAGTTATATTTTAAGAAGATCTAAAGGAAACACATGTTGCTACAATTAAAAGAATATTTATATATTTAAAGGGAACTTTGGATTATGGATTATGGAATCCTAAAGATACTAACTTTACGTTTAGTGTTTATACAGATGTAGATTGGGCCAGAAGTATAGATGACAGAAAGAGTACAAGTGGTGGTGCATTCTTTCTTGGATGTAGGTTGGTGGCATGGCTAAGTAAGAAGAAAGATTCAATCTCTTTGTCTACTATTGAAGCTAAGTATATTGTTGATGCATCTTGTTGTACACAAGTTCTATTAATGAAATGAACATTGAAAGATATCAAAGTGCTATATAATGATCCCATTTCTTTTTTTGTGATAATACAAGTGTTATTAACATTTTGAAGAATCTTGTGATGTACTTAAGAATGAAGAATATATCTATTAGATACCATTTCTTGAGAGAGAAGTTCATGGAGAATGAATTCAAGCTTGAGTATGTTTTGACAAAAGATCAGATTGCAGATACATTTACAAAGGCTCTTCCTAAAGATACTTTTGAGTATCTCCAGAAGAAGTTAGGGGTTGTTTCCCCTCCTTTCATAAACTAAAATGTATTTGGAGATGCATCAGTGTGGTAGATTCATGGTTCTATCTTTTTGGACTGATGTTTTGGTGGCTACCTCTTAGGGGGAGCACCTATAGTGTCAAGTGTTATCATTATGAGTATTATGTTATCATGTCAAAGGAAGATTCAATGAACATTTTTTTTTTTTGCCTTTTCCATTGATGTCAAAGGGGGAGAGAAAGCATGTGAAAAGGATAGAAAGCTAATGAGATAAAGGAGGTAATGAAGAAGATGATCTCCTGAGGGGGAGAATCAAAAAGAAAAATATTGAGAAGTATATTCAGAATTGGTATGGTGTCTTTGATGGTTTTTCACATCATGTTTCCATCAATGAAAAGGGGGAGATTGTTGTAAGAATGAAAAAAGGAATGAAAGTGTTGTCATTGATTTCAACTGGTCAACTGTTTATCTACTAGTTGTTGTTGGTTGTATATGTTGAGGATATTTAGAAAATTTAATTAAAGGAAGTTTAGAGGTATTCAAGATGATGGTCTAGTACTTATCCCTATGGTTATGTGGTTTAGATATGTTATTCATGGTTGTTGAAGATTGTTATATCCATATTCTTGGCTATTGGTTCTTTGTGAAGTTTGAGTTGTGTTCACTAGTTGTGAACTATGGTTTTCTATGTTTTGGCTTAGGTCTGGGAGAAATGTTGTTGATCCAAATTTCTCTTTGATGAAGTCTTTTGACTTGTATTTCTAGAGAATTTTTTTTGATTGCATTGAATATATTTTTGGTTTCTGGAAGTTCTGGGCTTAATTATTCTATGTGTTTTACACTGGTTTGGCCAACCGTGTGTTAAGCACTATCTTCAAAGTTGATGAAGCATGTTGGATATATTATGGATCTAAATGAAGCATGTGTTAGGGTCTCCCTCATTCTAATTACACCCTAGGATGTTTTGGCACCAGCCTAATTTTATTTTGAAGTTGGATGGTTGACTTTGTATCTTTTCAAGGTTGGAGATAGTATAAATATAGGATGAGCTAGCAATAAAAAATGTACAAGAGAAAAGAAGGAAGATAAGTGAAAGAGAATATGTGACTTTGATGTTATTCAAAAACTATGTGTGAGTTATGTGTGTGGTAGATCAGTGTGAAGATTAATGTTGAGTTTTTGAATGTAGTGAGTAAAAGGTGAACTCTATCATTCATGCAAGTTGATTAGTGATTGTGGTGGAATCTTTTATTGCATTGTGATTGTCGTCTCTCTGTAACAAGTCTTCTTTGTCTTCTTTATATCTTTGTGGTAGTGAGCCATTTGGGTTGTAGCCTTGTTGGACAGTAAGTCCTTATTGTAGGCAATGAGCCTTATGTCTAGCAGTGATCCTTTTTGTAATCGATTTTGATATTCTCTATAGTGTGCGTTAATCCTCACCATGGTTTCTCCCTCATTGAGTTTTCCAAGTAAATCTAGTGGTATTGTGTTTGTGCATTAGATTTGAGTTTATGCATTGGAATTTGATGATTAATCATTTAAGAAGTTTATGTATTAGTTTTGGTAATTGAATTGAAGGTTATAATTTGTGACAACTTATTCACCCCCCTCTTAGTTGTCCTATCCAACATGTAGGAGCTGGAGCATATCTCATAGATCGATATTGAGATATAGTACCACCCTTTGGAGAGCCAATGTTAGTCGATGAACCAGTTGTTGCGCTTGATTCAGATCCAATTTGTAATCAAGACAACTAATTTAGGCCAACCAACTGGAACAATGTTTAGCAAGTATCTCCAACTTTGAAATGATGTTAAGGCATGTATGCAAAACGTGGTAGTAGAAACAAGCCACATCAAATGCTTTCATGAATGCCACCTACCCACCAAAACCCTTATGGAGAAGACACGTCCACGGCTTGAAAACATTAGAAACTCATGAAAAAAATTCTTCTATTCATCTTTGATTGGTGGAAAGAATAATTTACAAATGAAAAAACAAAAAAACATTGGAAAAAATATGAGTTGTCAATCAAAATATTGCAAAAATCAGGTTAAATTCCACTTTAATGATGAAATCCCTGCAGACCTTAGGATAAAGCTCCTGACACCATTTTTGAGAAATGAATTAATAGGAAAAATAGCCCAGCAAAAACATTAGTCTCTGCATATAGATAGGTAGGGACTAATAATCTAACTTCTAAAATTAATTATGAAAAACTACATTATAATAAGAAATACGAGAAAAATTAAATACAATAAATGCATAGTGAATCTATGCAAGGTCCATTTCCCATGATAATAAACAATTGTCTCTTTTACAAAAAATTAAACACCAATCTCTTTCTATCATCAATAATTTATTTGCTTATACCCTTTTCATATGTAGACACCTAAAAATGACTAGCACATTTTGTTTAAATCGTCACTTCTCGTCATCATTTATTATCAATGTATCCATCAATATTAATTAGATAATTTTAATTATTTAATTAAGCTAACACATTTTTCTCATTAATTAAATATTTTTTAATTATTTAGTAAAATTATCATTTTCCCTTATTTGGACATTAATTAAATAATTTTTAATTTTTTAATTAAATTATCATTTTCCCTTATCCACATTAATTAAATATTATTTAATTAAAATATCATTTTCCTCCATCCACATTAATTAAATAATTTCAATTAAGGGAGAAAAGATGGCAGAGCAAAGCGAAAAGTGCAAAAATGTGAAAGGTGATGAAGGGTTGGAGAAGGTGGTGGCTTTGGATCAAATCAGTGGCACCCACAATGGTCTTGTGAATGGCGATGTAGTTGAATCCATGGTTGGCACTGACACTCCCTCCTGGGCTATTATATCCAACATAAAGTTTCCTTCAAAAATATTTAAGAGCGAGCACGTTCGGAGGTTGTGCGCAAACAACCAAAGCAAAATGGATTTAACAATCATGGCTACAGAGATTGGCATGGGTGGCAATGGCAGGGCTCCAATGAAAACCAATCATGGTGCAATAAGTGATGGTAGGATAAACATGTTCCTCTTGTGAGTTAAAGATAGGTTCCCTCCCCCCATAGGGAGAACCCTAGGTCCTTTTGATAAGGACGATGTCAACGGTTCTCAGCCTAAGGCATTCTTTGCAGAGCATGGCGCTAAACTAGGGAAAGGAAATAGGGGGACAATGGTGTTGGGTTCTAGGTTGTTGGGCCCATCGATAGAGGGGCTAGAAAAAACTATGCTAATTGTGAGGTGGTTTGGATTAAATTTGAACTGGGATGGTTTGATCCGCCGGTAGCTGTTGTGCCTGTTGCACACACACCCCATTCAGAATGGGGACACTCTCTTCCCTCTTTTGCTTGTCGGGTCCTTTTTGTTTTTCCTTGATTTGTGTGCCCATTTTTGTGTCCTAGAAGGTCAACATATTCTCAAAAGTCACATTTTAAAGTTTGACCAAACTTGGCCCCCCTTCAAAAATGTTAAATGTTAAGCCTTTTCAGGTTTCCCTTATCTATCAGCCCTTCTGACGTCCATGGACCCCCTCGGGTCCGGACCCTCGGGTTTCCCCCTTCGGGTTTTCGCTTCATCTTTGCCATTGTTGATGGTTGGCATCCTCTGTCCTTCCGGACTATGGACCCTAGATCTCGGATTTCCTTGTCCAAAATTTCGTTTGAATGTCGTCGTTCTAACCGGTCGCTTGTCAACGTCCTCTTGGACCTCGGGCCCCGGGTTCTTGTCCGTCGTTCGACTTAACATTTCATATATTCTAAAAATGGTCGTGGCTAGACGTCTTTCTAGCCACCAGACTCCAAATCACTTGTCGCCACTCTAAAAATTTGAATTCACCAACTCCACCTGCCACCGTACGGGGCATTTAATCACAACATTAATTACATTCAGGGCTATATAAACATGTTTTCACTTGTCATTTTCACATGACAGAGTGAAGTTTTGAAAGATCAGCGCTACCCCAACATTTTCCACCTCTATGCCTGAACCCCTGCTTTGTTGTTCTTCGTAAATTCAGCATTGTCCTTCTCCGAGGATTGAAGGTAAGTTTGTCGCCGCCTCTGCTTTTTCGTGTTTTCAAAGAATTTAAACTAAAAGTCAAGTAAGGGGTAAAGTGAATTCAAAAACTTGGTAGTGTAGTGTCCCTGGCTCAAAACCCACCAGTTAAAATCAATGAACACCACATAGAATCATCAAAATTTACCTCTGGAACTTGACCTTTCTGTCGTTGTTCTTCAAAACAGGTGATTGCCTTCCTCGGGCCCAAACTTGTCTGTGGCCGTTACCTAAAATTCAAACTCTGGAGGAAATTGATAGCGACCAAACTTGCCCCGAGTCCCGGCCATTGGACTTCCCCTCTCAGGTTTTCGTTGTGCCTCTGTCATTCCAAACGGCCTTCCTTGAGCGTCCTTCCGCACCTTGGACCCTGGGCGTGTGAAGTCTGTTCAAACTTGCAGAGAAAAATCAACCGTCCAACCTCACCTTAGACTCCGGTGTTCGGATTTCCGTCTCTAGCTTTCCTTGTTCATTTCGTCGTTATCAGCAGCGGACTTCGTCCATCTTTCCGGGACCCAAACCCCAACTCCACAAATTCCGTCGCAAACTTGCAAAAATAAACCAAATGTTCAAAGTGTTGCCGGACCCCGACCTCCAGGATTCCATGTCGCTTTCATTATCTCGAACGACTGTCCTGGGACGTCTTTTTGAGACCCGGACCCCGGTCCTCCTTTTGTCGAGCATAAAATCTTAAACGCTATCATAAAATCCAAACTTTGTCTGGACCTCGACCTTTGGAATTTTGTCCCTGGGATTCCGTGTCGCTTTCGTTGTTCCAAACGTCTGAACTTGACCGTCTTTCCGACCTCCAGGCCCCGACCTTTGGTTCACCATCGGACTTTCCTAACTGATAAATCTGCCTTCGGGGACTACCCTTCAGACTTTCATCCCCGGATTGCCACCTAGATCTTGTTGTTTTACACGTTTGTCCTTTGACGTCTTCCCGACTCCGGCAACCCGAACTCTAGAGCCTGGCGCCCGGAGTGTCGTCTTCCCTGCACCGTTTCAAACGGCCTTCCTGCAACTAAAACCCGAACGCCTAAGTGAGGGATCAAATGACCTCCAAGTCGAAAATGGACTTCGACCCATTTGCTAAAATTGAGCCTTTCCTCATGCGAAACCTTTTTTTAATCAAATCCAAGACCCAAAAATTCATCAAGAGTGTCTCGCCTCGTTTTCCCTTCAATACGATATTCTGCCAAGGGAATTCCGGCCCTAAAAACCCGAATTGCCTGTTTTGCTTCCTTCTGGTGTTTTATCAAGTGTTAGGAGTTTATCAAATATGAATGATGATTGTGGATCTAACCTTAATGTGCATGGATTTTTTTGAGGCCACTTTTGCATGTTTAATATTACTGATTCATGTCTCTTTGTGCAGGATTTATGGAATCCGATGCAGAAACCTTTAGTGCCACCAAGGAAAAGGGAAAGGGAACTGCCAAGGCACCTCGAGGCAAGGAGGATAAGGATCAAATGAATTTTAAATTCCAGGGGGTGCCACTACACTCCAAAATCACCACTCTTTGGAGAGACATCATAGATACCAATATCAGGCATGTCGATATTGATGAATTTACACAAAGGGTCAGGGTGGATCCAAAGACAGAAATCACAAAATTAATCAAAAGCAGTGGACTTGCTAAGGCTGCAGGCTTCCTGCCAACTTTGGTGGCTCCTGAACTGGTAATGGCGTGCTAGGAAGCATATCAACCCCAGACCAGAACCATAGTGGACAGAGATGGAAACATCCTTGCAGACATGTCCCCTCTTGGGATAACTACAACCTTCCACATACCTGCCTTTGAAAGTATGGAGACCCCAACTATGGAAGAATGCAAGGCGTTATGGGATCAAGATCCTATAAGATGTAAGAAACTGATTAATCAGTACTGGTTGAAGGATAAGCAGGCCAGTGCCAGCAAAGTTCCGCAGGAGCTCTTTCGCAGTGATTTCTTCAAGGATTACCATGACCTCGTTACCTTACTAAGCAGAGTAATGGGCCTTCCTACTGCGGCCTTCTTCTAGGAGTGGATTTTATACTTTTTGGAGAAAATTCTCCATGGTGACGCTGCCTTTGATTGGGGAGAAATAATCAGCAATTGCTTTCACGAGCAGTTTATCAGTGTGAAGAAGACATCAAAGTTCTACATGATGTCCTACCTAGTTTATTCACTTTACTGATTAGTGACATTATCATGGATTGAACACGATGCCCAATGTAGTGCCAGGGAGGGATCTCAAGCCTTATGAAAAAAACCCTCAGCTGCAATACAGGAACTTCAAGAGGGACTATTACAAGTGAATGATGCCTTCATCGCCTACATCATCTAGTTGCTTGGAGGATATTTTCAGAGAAGAGTATCCCACGGTGCCAGAGCCCTCCTCGGGCATTACGCCTTCTTATACATACAGTTCTCCAAATTCACTTACATTCGCACCCAAGGATTCACGGAAAGGCCGAACAAGCTGCCCCAGTATGGATCATACTATTAGAGCTGACCTAGCAACTATGACACATTCATAATATCCCAAGGACCAAACATCTAGCAAGGACACCTTATCCTATTGGCCTCAGTTAGGGAATGTACAAGATCCATACCTCCAATGTGCGGGAAATTTAGAGAAGGAGCTAGTCGAGTACCACTTCTGATAGTATACAGCTCGGCCGCGAATGGACCCATATGGTCATATCAGGAAGGCACTAGGACCAGAGTATGCCCACCTCCACAATGTTGAGGATTTATGGGACAACTGCAAGGATTATCTTGAGGTGCGATTATGACACTACATGCGCATGACTGCCCTCTACATGTGAAGAGTCAACTTGTGTCTGGTTCTGAATCAGCTTGAAGAGGATGAGAGCACGGTGATCGATCTGGGATATAGTGTCATCGCCAATATGCCACTTCCCATGATTGATTGGGATGAGCAAGAGGTTGATGACCTCGACATACTCACCAAGCCCGTGGATATTCAAACAAAGGTGTGGATCAACCAACAAGTGGATCGACTAAAACAACAAGGATTCGCCTTAACATTCAAGGGACTCGAGAGTGAGCCAAGCGACTCTGATGGTGGGGTGACTATTACTACAACTGGGGAAACTTCCAAATCCCCACCATCTGTCCAAACCAAAAAGAGAAAGGAAGCTAGTGAGTAGGTTCCAAACTCAAAGGTTTACGCTCGAAAGGCTTCGGAGGGTGAGCCTTCCAAAAAGTAAAGAAAAATAGCCAGGGTTGTAGAGATGTCGATCATACCTGAAGATCCGCTCCTCGAGGGCAAAGAGGAAGGGTCTGACCCACCAAGGTCTCCATCTGCTACAATTGTTTCTACCATTACCACTGTTCCACCTATGTTGCTTGCAGTATCGGCTTCCTCTCCGCTTGCGGTGGACATCTATGTCCACCTTACCTCCACTTCTCCAATCATGCAGGTCATATCAGTGGATTTTTCCTCTTCCATTACCTCGTTGGTCTCTTCATCTTCTATGTATCCTTCCCTTCTATCCACTTCTACCACTACAATGTCTGTCCTCAGTCTCTCAGAGTCCTTCATAAAGTACATGTAGAACGTGCCCTCTGAGCTTTCAGGGATGCTTACAAGTCCAATAGTGAAAGCTGCAATAGCCCAAGATATGGCCAACGCTTCAGCTCTCCCTCCCCCTACCGAACCACATAGAATGGATGCAACAATGCAGATCTTAGATGAGCTTTAACGATGACAGCTAGAGGCTGCCCAAAGGCCCGAAGATGAAGAGTTTGTATACCATGAGCACCCGATGTTTGAGCACCGGGAAATCAATGAAGTAGCCTATGAATCCTCTAGTGAGAGCAGTGAGGAGTTGGACACATATTTAATCCAGGAAATAAATGATCCAGAGCTCGACACAGAATGGAGCAAGCAGCTTAGGGAGATCGAGGACCAAGAGGTTGTAGGGCAGCCTATGATTGAAGGATCTGCTGCTCCGGAGACTGAGACTGGCAATTCTCTAGCTGAAAGACATGATCTAACCCCGGAGCATGATGAGGAAGCACCCCTCCACAAAGATAAATAGGAAGATAAGCCCAAGGAATGTGAGTATGATCAGGATGAAGAGGAAAAAGGTGCTAAAAGGGAGGATCCCTCTGAGAAGCAATTGCTCACCAAGTCTCTCACTAAACATGTAACACTCAAATAGGATTTCGATGAGGAGAAGGAGGATGTAGGGGTTGAGAAAGAGGCCCTTGTTGTCAAAACCATTGAACTTGAGATGGAGAGCAGCAAGGATCAACATGAATCACCCAAGGTGAGGCCCCAGATGCCCGATTGGCTAGGGAATTAGCTTAGGCAAAAGACTCCCCTAAAAGATCCTAAGGTGAGGCTAGAAGCCATATTGGCCAGAGCACAGATAAGCGCGAGGAAAGAGAAAAGGCTAAAAATCAAATCAAAAGTAACCATAGATACCTCTAGATCTAGGCAGTACAAATAGCAACGTCAGTGGTTGGAGAACAAGGAATAACTTATAATGTCTCCACCATCAACTTAGGAGTGGCCACAAGGGAGCAAAATGTCGACCACCTCCAGGAATCAGTCGCCATGGTGGTGCACCTTATCCAGCAAGATAAGGTTTCAAAAGAGGAAATTAAAGCATAGGTGACCGATCTGACAGCCTATATTCAACAATGGTCATCTCCCAATGAGCAACCCACCACATCGGCAACCTCGCCACAATTGTTGTCTCAAGAGCAGATCAATAAGTTAGAAAAGAGAAGGAACTTGGATAAGACTACAGAAAATTGGTAATGGCAAGTCTTAGACATGGGAAACACTAGCATCGACTTGGTTGTCCGAATAGCAAATAAGTTCTTGGAAGTGTCGAGAACACTTGAGGGCATGAGACAAGTTTGTGAGGAGTTCCTAAAAAATTACAGAGCTACCTACCCAAAGATAGAGGCCATACTCGCATTGCCAAGTGAGGTTTGGGAGAAAGACCTTGCCCTCAAGGATGATGACCATTGGTTAGTGGATGTATGGAAATGAGATTTTGACCATCGAAAGGGAAAGCTAGAGCAGATTCTAGAATGAGTAATTGCAGATATCGAATGGGCCAAGGAGGCAAGAGGGGATTGCGCTCGGTACCTCAAGCTAATGACGGGGTGCAAGCTACCTACCGTTGAAATTAATTCAGAGAGAATAAAGCCTCACTTCCTGAAGAACATGGAAGATGGGATGTCGGTTGAAGTTACCACGGATTTCATGATTTTTTCTGCTCGAGCCTTCACCCAATATGAGCTTTTTAGAAGCAATGCATCCAAGTATGACGACGACTGGAAGAAGCTTGTTAAGAACTCCCAAGAATGGAGTTACCAAGTGCTACGATCGGACATCATGGAGGTGGAAAAGCTTCAACCAATGATCTTAAGCTTTGTAGAGTATGCGACTTTGAAGAAGCAGGAGGGAAACCCTATCATCGATGAAGAATTTCTAAAAGAGTAGCTGCAAAAAAAGGGCAAACAACAAAAAGACAAAACTGCTATAGTGTTGTCATTAAATGACGAAATAGGGAAAAGATGAAAGATGTTTTTAAAATGTAATAAATTTGGGGGTAGGTGAAACCCTAGTGTAAATTGAATCTTGTCCACACAATAGAATTGAATCTTCACCACTTATTTTGCTTTTTGAAAACTATAAATGGGGCTCTCCTCCTCTCATTTTAAGAGAGTTGAGTTTTTGTAAAGGCATGTTGCAGAAATTGCAATAGAAAATACAGTCATTTCTTGGTGTATTTTGGATTTCTCCACATGCTTCATGATTCTTCTCCCATTACTTAAAACTTTACTTTAAGTTATTTTGTTGTCCTATGACTTGGTAGATTTAGTATGTTGTCTTTGGTTATGAAGTTTTATGTTGTGTGTATGCTTTCCTTGTCCATACTTTTGGTCATTTGTTGTTGGTAGGTGACTGTGTAAAGTTAGTCTGGACTATAATTCCACAACTGCACCCTAAACTTTGTCTTTGTTCACATTTACATGGTGAATGAATGATGAATATCTGCAGTCCTTAGAAGATAGCATAGATTTCATGACAGTGTGAGAATTTTGGTTAAGTGAAATCATATTTTAGGAAACTATCCACAGCAGGAACCTCCATAATCACTCTTCATCGATAGTTGTGGATCCAGGAACCTTCCTTCTTCCCTGCCTCTTTTCCCTTTTTTTTAAGAAACAATCTGTGTTAAGGTTCATTGCACATTGTAAAGCCAAATTTGACAAAACAATGGAGTCCAAGACTATTGTTTGAACCTGCAACAAAGTGCAGTAATTTCCTATCTGAAGAACTTCATTCATAGACCCAATTTTCTTACAGCTTTAACTTTCGTAAGGTCGCCTTGTGATTCCAGCTAATCACATAAATCAACTAAAATATTCCAAGTATTGTCATGACCTGACATCTGAGAGACCTTAGGATAGTGTTCTACAATTTGATTGTGGAAGATTGTCTTTCAAGAGAGGTAGTGCACCTACGTATTACCTGTGTTGTAAAGTGCATTAAAACACCATCAACAGTAGCAAGAATGATGGCGGGTGGAATTAAGCTTCAAAAATTTGGCTAATAGGTATTTTTTGGTTATTTATCCTTTGTTCTCCATCTAAATAGAGATTTTATATGGGATCTAGCCAATGGACGAGCATGGTTTCAACATTTGTAAGTGGGAAGTTGGGTTTAACCCCTTCCATCACTAGATGGAGCACATCCAAGATTGGTATAAATTATAGAAATTACCATTGGAATTTTGGTAGCTTGGCATCTTGAAGGAAATTGGCAAAAATCTAGGCAAGTATATGTATGCAAAAGAATGGTTGAAGGACGATGGGATCAACACTTATGTGAGGATCTACATGGAGAATCAGCCTAGTTTCCCATGGTGGAAGGATTTAGAGATTTATATTGTCTGGGGAACTCTCAAGCAACCTTTAATCTTTGAACCAAATCTAGTTGGTTGTTTGGTCAACACATTGGGATGGCATTCTTGGGAGCAAACCAAAAATTAAGACATGAAGGTGAATGTGGATCCTGATCTAGTGGATCTTGGTGATGTTGGATCGGTGAGGAACCTTGGTTCTAGTGGTGATTTTGAAGATACACTTCACCCTGTGGATGCAAGAGTGGATTCATATGAAGTCAATCAAACAAAAGAGCCTCATGAACTGAATCGAGCACTAAATGAAAAAAATAAATCAAGTAATAGATATGATTGGTAATAATATGAGATTGGAGAACCTCAATTCCCTGCTCAAGGTTAGCAAGGAGTTGGTAGAATTAGCTCAAGAGGAAAAATATGCTCCCATTGAATTACTCAAAAAAGGTCCAAGTCCATAAGCAGATTGGATAGAAAAGGATGGTGGTGTAGAAGTTAGGCAATGGTTGGATGAAGTCAGCATAAATCTAGTTCATACAAGAAAAGAAAATTTGGGCATCCATCAAAAAGATCATGGAAAAATCCTCTCATGACTATAGAGAAAAAACAGGTCATGGTAAGATTCCCAATTCAAAGAAACTGAAGATTGATGGGAGGCCAATAGGTAGAAAAAGATCAAGTAGATGCTAAAATTAGGGAAGGGGAGCCCCTTCCTGAAGAAAAATGAAACTCTTAACTTGGAATGTTAGGGGCATCAATGCCCCTGATAGGAAGCACTTGGTGAAGCATCATATTGAGATGGCCCAGGTAGAAATTTTCCTTTAATAGGAAACAAAGTTGTTTCAAAAGGAGGTTGTGTCATTTAAAAAATGGTTGGGGTCTTGGAAGATTCTGGTAGTTAATTCGGTTGGTTGGGCTAGTGGCTTAGTGACTCTGTGGCATCCTAATAAGGTATCTTTGGAAAAAGTGGCAACGAGCAATAGATGGTTGGCCTGTAAAGTTAAAAATTTTACATTGAATTTGTGCTTTTTATTAATCAATATTTATATGGACCACACATGTGCATTCAAAAATAGGAGGTGTGGAAATAAATTGAGCTCTTTTGTAACAATGTCACCTTCTACTTTTGCATTATCATGGGTGGTTTTAATCCAATCTTGCATGCTGAGGATAAGCGTGAAGGTGTCACATGGAGGCTACAATCTCAAATTGACTTTGAATACTTTTTGCAGAGGAACCAGCTTATTGAAATCCCAAATACTAATGGTCAATACACATGGACCAACAAGAGGCATATTTTTTTCTCTATTGCTAAGAATTTGGGTAGATTCCTATTCAAATGGGATCTCGGTGCTTTCCCATTCACCTTGGAAGGTGAGATTCTCCCTTATTCAGAGGATCATTTTCCAGACCTTACTAAGATTATGGGGAGAGAAGCCCATGCAAGTGCCCCTTTAAGTTCAAAAAAATGTGGTTCAAGGACCTAAATTTTAAATGCCTCATTTCTCAATGGTGGGATGACTCTAAGATGGCAGGCTCAAAAATATTTATCCTTGCCATGAAATTGAAACAAGTAAAGCATCGATTAAAGTAATGGAATAGGGTTTTCTTCAAGAACATCTTTGAGGAAAAATGGAATATCGAAGAAGATTTGAGGCTTCTAAATAAGGAAGTATGCTCGCTTGGAATGGACAATGTCAAGTTTATTCAAGAAAAGGAGTTGCTAAAAAGTGTGGGTGATATTATGTCGAAGGAGGAGATTTTCTGGCACCAAAAGTCATAGGAGATATGGCTTAATGTGAGTGATAAAATACAATTTTGTGTCACAACTCCACTAAGGTCAAGAGAGAATTCAATAGAATCTCCAACATCAAATCTCTCGACGGTGGGACATTGGAATAGCAAGAAGATATATTTGAGGTGGTTGTTTCCTTTTTCCAAAATCTACTAAATGATTGGGAGGGCTCTAGGTCAGCTGATCAATAGTGTATTCTTGGGTGCATCCAAAAATTTGTTACAAATGAGAAAAATAAGGTGATATATTGGAGATTCTCTGAAGAAGAGATATGATCTGCACTCTTCCAATTGCACCACGATAAGGCCTGAGGCTCAGATGGGTTCCCTTCCTCCTTCTTTCAGCATTGTTGGGACATTGTTTTCCTAGATGCCATGGAGAAAATCAAAGACTCCTGGGAAAATAGTATGGTTTTAATATGGTTTTAAAGGAGATCAATACTACCTTCATCACCTTAATACGAAAAAAGGAGAAGTTGGAGAAGTTGGAAGAATTTCATCCAATTTCTCTATGTAACACAATATATAAAATTTTGGCAAAAGTTGTGGCTAACCAGATCAAGGAGATTCTTCCTGGATTAATATCTAAGGAACAAAATGGCTTGGTGCTAGGAAGGTCGATCTTTGATGGGATGATTATATCTCAAGAATCTATTCACTCAATCACAAACACAAGAAGGCAATCCATGCTACTGAAGCTTGACATAAAAAATATTATGATAAGGTAAATTGGAGGTTCTTATTCAAAGTTTTGGAGGCTTTTGGATTCCACTCTCTTTGGCTTGATTGGACTTTCAATTGGATTGCTTGTACAAAGTATTCATTGTTGGTTAATGGTACTCCTCAAGGCTTCGTTGGTGCATCTAGAGGGCTTAGATAGGGAGACCCTCTCTCCCTGTTCCTTTTTATCATAATGGTGAAATCATTAGGTAGATCAATCTCTAGGGAAGATGAGCTAGGTGTGCTCAAAGGAATCCAAATCACAAATGGTATGCCCATAGTTACGCACCAGTAATTCACCAATGATACCACACTTTTTGGTTAGGTTAGGTTGGTGGAGGCAAGGGTCTTCAAAAGAATTCTCTCAGACTATTTCATGGCTTCTGGGCAAGAGGTAAGTCTAGATAAATATGAGGTCCTTTTTTCTTCACTAATCCCACTTTAGAAAAGTAGTCCTTGCAAGTTCTCAAGTCTAGGAAGGGAAAGTTACCATGTAAATACCTGAGTCTTCCGCTAGCGACATGAGTTTTTCTTGGTAGGCTATGGGATTCACTAATCACAAAAGTTGAAAATAAGTTATCTTCTTGGAAAGGCAGGAGGCTTTCATGGGTTGGGAGGCTCACTTTAATCAAGTATGTTATTGTGGCCTTTCCTATTTGCATGCTCTCTTGCCTCCCCCTGTTAGGTGGTGTGAATAACAAAATTAATCAAAAGATGAAAGAAAATTTATAACAAGGAAATTCTGATAAGAAGAAGATACCTTTAATAAAGTGGGAGAAAATTTGTAGGTCGCGGGAGGCTGCTAATGCTGGTATGAAAAATATAGCCTTAAAAAATAAGGTGTTGGGAGACAAGCTACAAGGTATGGAAATTGTATGCAAATTAGGATCTCAAGTGGGTCAAACTTCTAAAATCCAAGTATCTAGAAGATCAGGAAATAAGCATTTTTGTGACTAGATCTCTTCCAAAAGGCTCATGGGTTTGGAATTTCATAAGAAGCTACAAGGATCTGGTCTTGAATTTCCTTTTTTAGGATGTTAGAGACTGGAGAATGGCCCTCTTTTGGGAGGACTCCTGGGGGCTTTAGTAAGTTGATGGAGATTGAATCCCTAAAGAAAGTCAAGGTGGTAACAAAACAAGCTTGAGGAAGTCATGTAAGGGACTACTTGGACATCAAAAGGGTCAATGGTCACTTGGAATGGAAATGGAGAGATTTTAAGTTGTTTGGGCTTAACAATAATGAAATTTTGGCCATTGAAGAAGCACTCAAGGGTCATTTGTTATGCATCAAGGATGGTTGTGATGTTCTGAGGTGGTGTGATGCGACTTCAAGTGTTTATATCACTCATAAAGGATACAACATTTTGGTTAGGCGGTAGGAGATGGCATCAGATCTACCCAATGCATTGTGTTGGAATTACAACTACCTTCCAAAGGCTGGTATCTTTGCTTGGGCATTGATCTAAGGAAAAGTTTTGACAGCGGACAAGTTTAAGAAACTTGGTTTTTATGGTCCCTCCAGGTGCATGCTATGCAAAGCTGCTGAGGAAACATGTGATCATCTTTTCTTCAATTTCCCCTTTACTGTCAAGTGTTGGAATTGGCTCTATGCAAATTTAAATTTGAGTACCGCTTTACTAAGTGACATGGCAAGTCTATTCAAAAGTTAGTTTATTCTATGTAGAAACTTGTTATTTTCTAGCCTATGATGGTCTTTCCCCTCGCTCCTCCTTTGGGAGGTGTGGAAGGAAAGGAATTGATGTATCTTTCAGGATGTTTCTATGCCACTTCTAGAATATCTCAACAAAGTAGAAGAATGTTTGGTGGAATTGGTAAATTCAAGAATGGAAAAGGCAAGCCAATCTAAAACCTTTTTCTCAAGTTGGGATGCGAAGATGAGATAGAACTGGAATGGTTTGAAGGTTCCACCTTGTGTTGGTTCTGGTGGATTCAAAGCTCAAGAGGAGTGTAGGAATATAAAATGGCAGCCTCTTGATCATGACTGATATAAGTTGAACTTCAATGGGATGTGAAGAGGGAACCCCAACCGATCTAGTGCAAGATTTATTTTGAGGAATTGGGTTGGTGCAGTGGTTGGGAAGATTGCACAACTGCTCATTTTTGGCACTAATAACATTGTGGAGTTTCAAGCTGTGAACCTTTGGATTAAGCTATGTGTGGAACTAAAAATAAGGAACGTGGTTATTGAGGTCGATTCAATGGTGATTGTAATGCCTTACATATAGGTAAACTTCATAATTGGAAGATGCGGGCTTTGCTAGAGGACACATTGGAAATACTTAGGAGTTTCAAGAACTATGTGATCAATCACATCCTACATGGGGGTAATCAAGAGGCTGACCTTCTTTCAAATCTGGGGGCTGATGGGACTTTGTTGAAGGAGATCATCAATCTTGAAGGTGGCAACTGACGTGTCTTCTTATGGGCGATTGGGTGGGTGCCACTCCACACAGGTGTTCAAGTGTTATATGGGGAGTGTGAGGTGGCATAAATATGGATCGATCACCAATTTTCACACTTATATGATTTTTAATGTTTGCACTCGAGGGGTCTTGTCATGTGATTAATGCATGCCTTTTTTCTAGTAGCATACAGAGCTCGAAGGCATGATTTCACAAAGCACACATAAAAGGGTGGTGAGGGTGGGTTTTTAAAGCTTATGTGTGTTGTAATTCTGACAATCCTTTGATTTCCCTATCACTAGGCTTGCATTAATATTTGGTAATCTTTCCTGATTTTTTTATGGTGAGTTTTATTCTACAAGTAATGACAAAGGAATTAGACACTGGTGATATGGACACTCCTATCCAACTCCTTAGCTCCAAGCATCAAATGGATTTTCTTGGTCTGGTGAGATCACTCTGACTAAGTCAAATCATTCACCACCCTGATTATCTCACATTTGCAATGATAAAGTGCATCATGGGGAAGGGTTTCATGGCAGGAATTGAAGACTATAGGTGTGACACTAACATTTCTTCAATGGTTTTGGTAGGACTGGTAGATGTGAAATTTTCAAAGGCACAAGCAAAGGTGATAATGAAGTGACTGTTCAGGAAGGACTTGTTGGTGGGGTTGGAGAAGACTCTAGTTGTAGCTTCCCTGGGTGTTGGCTTTACCTTTCCATGCGATTTAGAGCTCTTGGTGGACCTGAACACCCTAGTTAAATTCTATCCCTTTTTACTAGATA
This sequence comes from Sequoiadendron giganteum, assembly GCA_007115665.2. Classification (NCBI taxonomy): domain Eukaryota; kingdom Viridiplantae; phylum Streptophyta; class Pinopsida; order Cupressales; family Cupressaceae; genus Sequoiadendron; species Sequoiadendron giganteum. Next base: position 386,625,123 of record CM021106.1, on the reverse strand, counting down.
TTAATAGCCTAGAGTTGGTGGAGCATCGACAACTAGAAATAGTGAGGGTGGATTTTCTAAGAAAGAAATATTGATTGGTGGCGGCCTAGAAATTGGCTTGGAAATATGATTTTTGTGTCTTCGCATAGAATCATTTATGGTAACTGGGTTAGGCTTCTTTATTTCTGTTAGGTCAGGAAGATGGTCTAGTTATTGGAAAATAGGGTGGTGTGTGTCGAGAGTGGTTGTGTCCTTAGTATAGTAATATATGATCATAGTATGTACCGATACAAACATAGCTAGTTATGGGGATATCAACCCTGTGTGTTCATTTTGGGGGAAATTTTTTGTCTAGTTAACAATGGCAGTCATTGATACCCCACAGTCATGGGTTGCAACTGTATTACCTCTTTTTGATACCAATATAATACATTATCTTACCTATCAAAAAAAATTCTCAATTATTTGTTTAATTCATGCATTCTTCTCATCCACCATAATAAAATTAGCTAATATTTCATCCATAATTAAATAAGTTATTCAACTTATTTAATTTCCTTTTCTATTTTTATTTCTTCTAAAAATAAATAAAATTGATATTTTATTTATGTCCCAAATATATCTTAATCTCATACACATGAATTAAATATTTTTATAATTTAATTCTATTAATATTATTTTATCTCCTACTTTAGTGACTTGACTAAAAAAATAACATCACTTCACTCTCACTTCACTCATCCATGTAGCCAAACATTTGATTCATGCAACTAGTTAACTCATCATCGTAGCTTCTCATTGTAAGCATGTTTATCATGATCTCTCAATCACTCTCATCCTTTGATCTTTCAAATCATTCTACATTGTTGATTAGGTGTCAGGTGAAAGCTATAAGTACACTATCATTTAGCCATTCTAATCCTCCACAAATTTTGATAAATCCATTGAGGTGGTATATAATGTTCACATGTTCTCTCTTAGGCTTTAATGAGCCTTTAAAAATTTTACCACCTTTGAGAAGACCTTTATGATAGGCCTATATGTTCTTTTTCTATTCTCAATGATGGAGCTTAGACATATTGACCATGTTGAACTATTCCTAGTTGATGTTTTACCCATGTATTCTTTGGGAGGAATTATCCATGGAGGAGTATAATAAGGTGAGTTAGTAGGTGGTTTGGATCCTAGAGAGGAAGGATGTGTATGTATCAATATCTAAATTGGGATATGAGATTGGAACCCTTAGAATATGTCAAAATTTTATTAATTTCACCTTCCTCTTGTGTTACAATAGGTGCTTCAACCTCTCCATATAGTTGCACTTCTTGCTAAGGTGCATCTCTTTTTTTATCACCCCCTATCAATTATTCTTGACCAATACTATGATCAGGAGAAGAGAGGTGATGTGTGGAGGAGGAGGAGGAGGTGAGGGAATATGGACCTTAAATGGAGGGGAGGTGGTATGTGGCCTCCTCTCAATAAAGTGATGCTATTTATCTTCTTCCTTGTAGTGGTTTCATATCTTTATTTTCCTCCTCTTACATAATTTCCTACAAAATGAGATCCTATTCCCTTTTCCTTTATGCTTTTCCTTTTATAGTGGTAGAAGATTCCTCCTATTCAACTATTAAACTTGGGGCTTTGGGATGATTCTTATACTATGGATGAGGTTCATCCATGACATATGGTTACTAAATCCATTTCTTATTTCTTTCAACCACCACTTAAGTTTTTCCTCAATCAAATAATATTTTTTGACAAAAAATTCAATTTTATCCATTATTTGGTTGAAAACTATCCCTATGGTAGGAAGGGTCTAGGACCATTCCATAGTCATGTATATACCATTTGGGATTCTTTCAATATATAATTTTTTTATCAAATGGACTTCCAAGTAGTTGTAATCATGGACCCTCACTCCTTGCTCATCTAGGCAATATACCCAAAATTCTTCTAATACTGCCTTGTGGATGAAGAATTATACAATAAGTGGCCCAATCTTCCCAATGGGGTCAAATGTGTTTCTAATATCATATGAATCCATAGAAATATTACCATTTCTTATTCATCTCCCTTAGCATGTTGTATTCTTAAAAAAGAGTAAACCCCTTGACCTTGATGGGAAATGCAATTCCAATATTTTTCTTATTGGAAACTAGTTTTTGGATCTCCATAACCTATTTAAAAGTATCTATTAGGAATATCTTGTTGCTATAGTACTTGGGAAGCCTATATGGTGATTTATGGAAGCCACCAACTCTTATATAGGACATCTTAAACTAGATAAATTAACTCCCCAAATTGGCCATATCTTTGGTTGCCTCTAGGGACAACCTCTTTGCATAATCATTTTATAGACACAAAATAATTTAAAATACAAAATCATCATTCAAAATATTATAACTCTTCCAACTTTTTTTTAGCTCTAGCTAGAGATAATTATTATATGCTTTGCTCTCTCCTAGCTACAATGTTCCTACATACCTCAATCCCAAAATATTGGTATGGAAAAACAAGATATACCAAGTAGAAGGTCATGTAGAATTTGGTTGATTCCAAGATATCCACTAACTACTCTTGCATTGTGTCACTAATAAGGGTAGTCCAATCAGTTATTTTTAGGTCCAATATAGAAAGGATGAAGAATCACATCTAAGGGTAGAAATGCCTAGCATTGGGAAATTCAAAAAACCTACTCTAAAGAGTGATGATATCCTTTTCATCTACTTTGAACTTGCTTTTTTGGAGGACCTTAGACATCTTAGTTACTGATTTTCTCGTCTATAAGAGAAAGTTCAATCATTAATGAAGTTGGTAATCAACGTTATTTTTATTTGGTAATAATTCAATGCCTCCTCCATGTTAATTTTATGATATTTGGCATAGGTGGGAAGTCCAAAAATTCTCTCATAAATACTTATTAGTTTATGTCTAGTATAGTTGTCCTATAGGTCCAAACACTTTTCTTTATTTCTTATTAAATCTTTGAACACAATCCAAAACTAGTTCAAGAGACTAGATGGACACTAGAAATATAGAAAATTTCACTAAGCCTAATCAATCCATACACTAGTACTTTAAATTTATGTCTCTTTATTGGTGAAACATTTATAAAAACTCTTGGACATTCACATGTACAAGGTTAGTGTCTCTAGTCTCATACCAAGAAGAGAATATTTTACAAGAATATCACAATATCCTTTGTATTCATACTTCATTTCTCTTGGTGGTTTGTCTCCTTGCATATGTACTACCAAGTACACGTGAGATCCATTAGATAGATCAATAATAATAAATTTATAGTTTTCTCACAAGTGTGACAAGTTGATTTCTAGAAAAATATAATGGTTTTTGGGAGAAAAAAAGGTGTGTAAATGATTAATATATATTTTTAAAATCATGGTATACAATATCAAATTTTTATAACATATGTTAATGTCCACCACTCTCCTCCAAACCTAGCGTACAAATGTGATGTTGAACAAGAGCACCTGATATGCTTTCTTAAAAAGGAAGTGTTTGAAATTTTGACAGTAGTTGAGTCCCAAGAAGCTTGTATATGAATTTATTATATGATTGTTGGTAGAAGGAAAGTGGATAAAATTCTTGATGTGTGTATTTAATATTTTCACATTAAGAATCATGAAAATTTTAACTAGTATCCCACTTCTTCCAACATATCATATGAAGATGAAATTTAAAAATTATGTGCGGGTGCACCTTGAGCTATTGGAAATAATAAAATAAATATTGGAGCATGTCAATGGTCTCCTAATGAGCATACAAGATGAGCTCCCTTATGATGATTATGCAAAAAACCATAATGATAAGGCTACTTAGATATAAATGGGTGACACATTATTGGTGGTAGAGATTGTAAAAAATCCTATAATATGTAGAGTGTTGGTATGAGAGGTCAAAATGAAAAAATGCATGATACTATCCAATGCTCGCTTCCTCCCAAGATGAAATGTAAAGAAGAAGTTGAACATGATGATACATTTTATCACTTTAAGTTATAACAACTACTACTTATTATAAATATTAGATTGCAAAAAGAACAACTTTTCACCCTCAAGAACCCAAATGCCCTCTTAGTGAGAAGGGAGGAAAACCTTCCTTGTGGGGAATATTTTTATAATCTATTATACTAAAAAGAAGAGTATCATCAATATGTATATGCATCAAGATTTGATTCCATGGAAGGATAAGATGAGAACAATGAGTATATAAATTAAAGTGATCTAGAATTTAATGGTGAGCTTAGTATCGATCCTTTTTATTATGATTTTCTTACAACATTCAACATCCAAGGGAACTCATATAGTTTTCCTAACAATCCAGGCAATCACATGAAAACAAAACAATCCATATAGATGCATTAATGGTGTAGGTAAGAAATGACTATCACTTGAGATATGAACATGTGCCTACACAAAGCAATAACATTTCTACTATATCAAGCACAGTTACCATGATTAGCAACAAATTGGATGGGACATCCAATATAGATATAACACTAGAAGATAATTGTTGTGTGTGCAAGTGGATTGAGGTGAACAAAGAGGATAATGTGTGTGTGCTAATGAACAATTAAATGGATCAGATCTTCAAGACAATATTTTATGGAATATGCACATGTTGGTGATGTAATGGGTGAACAAGTGACTTATCTCTTAATTCTCTACCCCCTTTTATCCATATCATTGATAATATTATCTTAAAAAATAATGATGTAAGTATTGATGTATTTGATGATGAGATTAGCAATGTTTTGGTGGATCATGAGAAGGTTAAAGTATAATGTGCATCAATTCATGATTCTATAGCATGCTCTTATTTTACTAATGATTTATATATTTATTTACACCAGTCAAATGTTTTGAAAATGAAATACATCAACAAGTATGATTATTATGCCAAAAACTCAAAATCCAAACAAGATTCACTCGTTGCTACCATAATTTCTTGTGCTACACTAAACTTGTGTACACATGGGAAGGAGGATATTGATATCATTTTTTTACACATGGTTGTGGTAGAATGTCATGTGCAATAGGTTGTGTAAATGAGATTGAAATGGAGAGATTGTGGGATGGAATCAATTCGTCATTTGAGATTCCTAAGTATGATTTTTCATGTTGATGATGAAGATAAAGATGTGGGTAAATAAAATTATCCAACAATGGTATGAACTAGCATATATGTGATAGTGGTGTATGTTTGTCACCTATTGTCCAAGGACATGATAAAAATGTATCTAATTATAATACTTTCCTTTTTGAAGGTCTAGTTTCTAACTCTATTGATAATGGTGTGTGTAAATTTGAATACTTTGTTTGTTCCCACCAAACAAGTGATGAGGGTGTTAGGTAGTAGCACATATGTGAATAGGAAAATTATCATGTTGTAACCCAATTTGTTAGCATACCTAATATTGAGGCATTCAATTTTGCGATGAAACATTATTTTATCTTTTTAGAATAATTTTTTTAGTATTATTTTCTTTGCATTATGAGTTGGAAGCATTTGATTTTTTTCCCAAACCCTATTTAGAGGTTGGTAAGGAAAAATAACTATATTGAATATTTTTTCTTTCATCTACAAGTGTTGTAACTATCCTAAATTTATTTTGTTTAACCCCTAATATTATATACATGAATTATGGATCATACAATAGTTATAGAACTTTTTTATTATGGTTTCCCTATAGTGGTAGTGTTAATACTAAAGAAAGCCTTCATTTTTTGGTCAATGTTCATTACTTGATGCATGCAGATAAAAGACTCAATTTTTTACAATTGGGGATGGAAAAAATATAGTTTGAGGGAGATCAGCTCCTTCAATAGGCTTGTTTATGATTGAGGCAAGTGAGTGTAGTGATTCATTCATTCCCTTGTGTCATGGATCTTCTTTGTAGGGTCTAGCTTGAAATTATATGTTGAGTTGTGTTTTGTACCCATATATTCATCCTTTGAGATTCCATGTCATTAGGTATGTTATCTTGGCTTGTACATTATTTTTTGTGTTGTGTATTTTTGTGCAATTATGACCTTTATTTGTCATGTTGAGTTGTAAGTCAGTTCTATTTTGGTTACCATTTTTTGTCTCCAACCCAAATTAGCTATATTATTACTATACTAGTAACTACCACATGTCCCCAAACAAAGCCTATAGGGACTCAAATTTTAGTGTCAAATTTTTTTAGTGAGTCCCTTTTCTTATGTTCACTTAGGTTTTTTTTACCCCTATTTATAACCAATTAGAAAACAGCTTGTATGTGTTTCCATTTTTGAATTTTTCCTAAGTATGAACCTTTGTGTGAAATGATAAGGCTGAAAATCCACTTAATTTTGTCAAAGTTCCAAGTTTGGAGTACTTTTGTGTGTTATTTATGTTTTGTCAACTTATCGAGGTTTTCCTTACATACATTTCCTCTCAACCCAACAATATATTAATTCCTTATTAAAAAATTCGGCTAGGTGTTGTCCTATCAAGTTTTTGGGGAGGTCATGATTCATATCCCAAGTCTAAAACATGTGAATTTTTCCTTTTAATTTTTTTACTTCATCATGTTGTCGACCTTGATCATTCGCCCATTCCATCGTCTCTATCTTCATCCTCATTGACTAAAAGTTACTTGTCTTTTAAAATTAAGAAATTGGGAGAACCTTTTCCAATATACTTGTTTGCTTCATCTTGAAGTCTAATTCATGCTTTGAAATATTTCTTCAGAGTCAAGATTTCAAGATATCCTTCACCCGATGCGTATTATAGGGTATGTCTGAATCTTGAATCCTGTTGATTCCTCCATCCATTCTTTTAAAGTCAAGATATCACTATTTTTTACCTTGGTATTCCTACAAGTATTTTTTGAAACCTTGTTGTTTAATAATTTCCTTTATATTCTTATTAGGGTTATTCCACCAAGCATTTTCCTATTAGGTACAATATTTTCCTAAACATTGATCCTTGATACCTCAACTTTATTTTCTATCATTGGGATTTTCACGTTTGGAATTCCCTCATCTGACATGAATTCCTCATCATCCTGGATTCCCAACAACCCAACCAATTGCACAGGGTATGACTTTCCCCAACCCTGAACAATTCAAAACTTTCACCTATTTTTTGTTGACTTACTAAAAACTCACCACAATGGATTAAAAGGGCCACATGCTTGTCAAAAAAGGTGTAGACACTTTAAAAAGATATTGATGGATGATGGGAACATCATTTCATCACCCAAGGAATTTTCTTCTCGATTTTGTCATGATTTCAAGATAGTTTTCATTAACAAAGGCCAATAAGTAGTTAGGGTTTTATTCAATGGTTGTTTTGATCATTCACTTGCCTATAATAATTAGAAAAACTATTTGTATTCCCTATCCATGGTAGAATCATTATATGTATTTATAACTTATTTACATCAAATTTTTAGCTAAATATATATATTTACTTATCTGATATTTCAAAATATTTATTCTAATATATTTTATCAATTTCCAACTCTAATTTTTAAAATAATTATCAATAATGGATATTATTATTTACATAACAATATTCGTTTCATTAAATTTGGTATCTAGAATTGCCCATAATTTCATAACATTAGATGGTCTTTGTATCAAATATCGATTTACCTTAGCATTTATAAACCCATCGAACCAAACCAAAAGGAAAGATATAACAATTGAAAAGAAAGAGAGATTCAAATATTTTTTAGTTCTTATTATCACTTATTATTGGTTATATTTCAAGATTTTGGCTTAAACAACACACTCTAAGCTTTGACTTGTTTAGGTGGTTCATCTAAAATACACCAATAGGTGAACCCTATTGAAAAAACCAACCTAATTTCAGATGAGCCACCTAAACATGTCAAAACGTAAAGCATGTTATTTAAACTTTACAAACGCAAAATAAAAAACAAAGATTTATCTTAATTGCCACCGAGACTTTTTCTGATGTTCTCCACCTCTTTCATACTAATCTATAATGTCTTGCTCAGAACTTGAGGTGGAATGGCTGGATTGGAATCAAATGTGATCGAAGGAGTAATAGCGGCCCCAAGATTTTGACTATTAAATGCAGCTATCACACTAGCATGAGTGGCATCAATGTTGTGAAAGAAATGAAGTGTCCCATTGGGAAACACAAACACATCACTAGCATTCACCGTCTGAGAGAACAATTTGTTGAAACTATCCATGAATCAGCCCACAAGCAATTTCCCTTGCAATATGTAAATAATTTTAGTGGCTCTTAGGTGTGTATGAGGAGGCACCACTCCACCCACTTCAACTTCTCCATGAGTGATCGATATTCCCAACGTATTAATGCCCGAAAACACCTGTGCAGTTGTAACTATCACTCCAAACTCGAATAGGTTGGCTGATGTTTTCACTACCCTACCCAGAGTCAACATCATAAAGTGTTGTGCAGACGTCTTACTCAGACTCAGAAAAGGTAAACCATTCATGAAAATTGCAGAGGATTTGGTATCTGCTATGTAGTAATCCTGCAATTCATCTGGATTTGCACTTATCATTGGAACTAAAAAGAGAAAAAGGAGAGGAATGGAAGAGAGAAATAATGAAGCCATCTAAGTGAGGCAAGTGATTTGAAGTGTTGTTGTGATTGAGCTTTTTCTGCATTTACTATAAATAGAATGTGCCTTGGGTTCTGTTGGTTATGTTCGTCAACTGCCCTTCTATACCATGTTTGTAAGCCATTAAAATACAACACAAATTTTTAATAGACCGTAGAATTTTAAGTCCCAGCCTTTTCCAGGAAAGGATCATTTTTTGGGATGGCAGGAATTGATTCCTCCCATTCCTCCCCCTAGGAATGATAAGAAACATATGGTTGATCAACTCGCTCCTTCCCAAATGCAACTTGATAATAGAATAAAAAGAAATAGAGGAGCTAGGGAGCGTAGGCATCATTGTCATGCTCTTGCTCACAAATCATGTGATGAATAAAATATTGAAAATTATAATCCATATTTTCTAGAAGCAGTGCCTGACGACCCTTATCCCCCATCACCGCATCCTGATCCTATACCCCCATCACACCCAATATTACATGCTTCAACTAATATTGTCATTTTCCCTCCTATTGTCATCAACCTAGATGATGATGATGAGGAGAATGCTAAAATAGATGAAGAGGTGCACAACACTTTGAATACATTATTTTCTTTCTCCATGAGCATACATGATAATTCCCCTTGAACAAGCATTGACCTTGATGCTAGTTCTACAATTGTTGTTGTCCCTCTAGCTAGTTGCCCACCCGAATTTTAAACTGCAAGATTGGGAGGTGGATAACTTGCTTGATGGTTGAAGCATATTTTCCTTACTAGTCTTTTATTTTTCCTTTACATTTTTTTTTGTGTGTGATGTGTTCCCCCCTATTGTTTTGTTTGATGTTCTCTCTCTTTGTGACATTCTTCTATTTGTACCTTAATTCTTCTATATGTCATGAATTTTCTTTTGCTCTTTCGCCTTTTTCTTTTTGCCTTCCTTCTAGGGATGATGCAAGGCATTGGGACTGCAATGTCTCCTTCATGTTGACCCAAAAGCCCCCTTTTCCTTTTTCTTTTTCTTTCGCTTCCGCCTTCCTTTTGTGGATGATGCAAGGCATTGAGACCGCAATGTCTCCTTCATGTTGACCCAAAAGGCTCTTTTTGTTTCTTTTTTATTTTATTTTTCTTTTGTCAACCTTTTGGGGATGATGCAAAGCATCGAGACATCCTATGTCTCCTCCATGTTGACCCAAAATGACTCTTTCTTTGGCTTTTCTTTTCTCTCTTTATGTCCTTCCAGTTCTATGTATTTGGGGAGATGATGGTAGTTCCGCACTCTCTAAACAAACATTGTAGCAAAAACATACTGACCCCAAATCCATAGATCCTTTATGTATTTGGTGTTTTTCATTTTTGGAGAAACCCCCTTTTTCTCTTTTCTTTCTTTTTCCTTTGCATGACGTAGCCTCCCTTGGAAACATATCATTTGGCATAGGGCTTTTCAAGTTGGCTCTCATGTCCTTCTTTCTTCTTGCATCTTTCATTTTTCCTACTTTAAAGTAATTTCTCACAGTACAGTGTTTCATAATTCCTTTAAAGTGGGGGCATACATTGGAATTATTTCCTTTTGCATTTTTCTTTTTATTTTTCTTGGTTCTTAGTGCAACCCTATTACTTCATACGACGAGTTTCTCACTTTGTGGATGAAATTGGGTGTAATGTCTTTCATGAAAGTGACCTATCTTAGCATATTACATTCCTCTTAGTGGCCTGATGTGATACATTGCATCCCCTAAGTTGGAATTTTCGAATATTTTATTGGTCCTCTCTTGGAGATATTTGACATAATGTTCCTTACGTCAAAGACCTCGCATGAACTAAATAAGACTCCTTTGAACACCCCTTTTGCATTTACCTTTTACATTTTGCATTTTGCATTTTGCATATATGGCAACACAACTTGCATGCCTATAGTGCCATCTTACACTTTTTCATGAGTTCCAAGCATACGAAGTTTTTCTTGTCTCATGAACCACAAACCCTTGTCTTTTGTGGCACCTTATCAAAGTTATCAGGAGGTATAACTTTGGTATGGTTAAGCAGGAAGCCCAACCAACGGCATGACTTTCCTCGTAGCCACCTGTGTGTGTGTGTGAGTACATACCAGTCGTATGTTTCTCACCTTTTGGGCCTTCTCACCCGACAGACAACCAAAAGTCTTGTCACCCCAAAGTGATTACATTTCCTTTCGGACAAACAACCTAGATCTGATCCACAACTAGCTAGACAAACAATTGAAGCTTGATCCAACTTTCCCTCTCTCTTCACTCTTTTACATCACTTTCTTATGTGATCTTTTGTACTAATGATTGGTTTTCCATGGGATCTTGATCCTAGGGGCTTGATCATCCCTCTTGATTATATTTGTCTCATCTCACTAGCACGAATACATTGGATCCCTCTTGATATGCATGTCTTGGCTACTTTAGTGTGAGTTTGAAGCAAGTTCATCCTCTCACTAAAGTGTGGGCTAAATGTGTCGCCAAAAAGTGTAGCCTTGACACTTTTCCACTCATTTGAGCCTTTTCCCTTGGATTTTGGCCTGTTTTTGCCTAGATCTAATGTCGTAATGTGGCCAACACATTCACATTAGGCCTTGAATGCTTGCATATCAACAAAAACCTAACAAAGTCTTACAATAGTGTTGTGAAATGTTGTAACACATTTCCTCACTTTTCTAGGACTTTTCTACAATAATTCACCTAAATAACCCCTTTCCAAGCCTTAGTCTAAAGTGTTGGAAGGTGTTTTAACCAACCCTCACACTTTCCTAGGCTTTTCATCACTAATTCAACCCTTTCTCATAAAAAAATGGCTCCTTAATGCACTTGTAGGCCCGACCTAAGTGTGTTTTGGGAGACAATCACATTAATCAACATTAAACACCTCTTAATTCCTGACTACCACTTGAATTTGTCCAAGTGGACTAAGTTACCACCTTGGGAGACTTAGTTCCATTTGGCATAAAATTCAAAATTAAATCAAAATGCTAACAAGAATTTGCCTCCAAAACCATAAGTTCGGCCTATGTTGTGTTATTTTTAGGGAATGAGGGCATAACATGTATAAATAAGGGTTTTTCTCCTCATTTTACCTCTCTCCTACACTCTTTCATTCACAACATCTCATCTTCACAAGAACTCAAGCAAGCATTCAAGCACTAAGCATCTCAAGCAACATCCATTGGAGTTGGTTCTTGAATATCTTTAGACTTCTTCAACATGGGTTAGGTGAGTATTTACATTTGAATGTTGTTCAATCATCTTTACCTTTACATTCTATTTCATTTGGGTTTGATTACCAACATGGGGTTTGACTAAGGCAAACCCCTATTCTCTAACCCTAACCTTTTCCTTCCCTTTGCATGTGTGCTTTGTAGGTTTGTATGCAGATTAGTCAAGGATTAAAGTGTTTAAAAGGTTTCCTCATTCCATCTACATCATTCCAAGTCAATAAATCCTAGAAGGAGCTAAAAGACAACTTGCAGGTCATTTTCTGAAGATTCGGACACAGGTCTTTGTTAGAAAAAGAAGTACAAGTGGGCACCTATAGATTCCAACCTCGAAACTCCTAAAAGTACCAGGTGGACTAAGTCACCATCATTGGTGAATTAGTCCCTGTACCAGTCCTAAAAAGTGTTTTTTATGTTTTTGGATACCCTTTTGCTAGAAACCTGTTCTAGAAAATTTTCCTGGGAGGAGGACTAATTCATCCATTCTGGCACAAGTGTCCTAGTCATCATTTTCAGAAGATTCCAAAGGATTCTAGAGCTCCCCTTCATCAACCTTCAGTTTCCAGGTGCACCATTTTTGTCTCTTCTAGTTTCTTTATAGCTTCCATACATCTTAGGTCATTCTTAGGACATTGCATGTAGTTTGCATTTACATTAGTTTACATTTCATAGTTAGTTCATTACATTACATTTTTAAAACTTAGGCACAAACATCACACCTATTCCAATGCCTCAAATATTTGAATGAACTTGCCAAGAATACCTTTAGCATGAAAGAGAATCATTCTTCCACCTTACTCCTTGGTGAAAAACCCTAGGGGATCATTGGGGAATCTTCTTTCGCTTTAATACATGTTTTTGGTGTTTCACATCCCAACAACAAGGTGTACCACCAATGCACTACCAAGACAACCTTCAAAGATACCAACAATGTGGATTATTCCTTCACTCAAAAATTCTAAGATATCAATAGTTGCTTGAACCTCACGACTAGTTCAAATAAGCTTTTCCGCAACATATCCTCTAGAAAAACACAGTGAAATATCAATCCAAGTTTTCAATATCTTAGCACTATTAGGGTAACCTTCGAAATAGTTCATGCCAACAAGGTATACCACCAATGCACTACCAAGGTAACCTTCAAAAAAATTCATCCCAACAACAAGGTGTACCACCAACGCACTACCAAGATAACCTTCAAAGATACCAACAACGTGGATTATTCCTTCACTTAAAAATTCTAAGATATCAATAGTTGCTTAAACCTCACAGCTAGTTCAAGTAATCTTTTTTGCAGCATATCCTCTTGAAAAAACAAAGTGAAATATCAATCCAAGTTTTTAATATCTTATACCCTAGAAAAAAGGGAAAAAATGAAAAAAAGGATTAAAAACAAAAAAAGAAAGAAAAATAGTAAAGAGAAATAAAATGTTCCTTAAGTGAAAACCACTTTGTGGTGCTCATAGAATAGGTACCGTAGTGAAAACTTGGCAAACAGGTTTGAATAAGACTTGCATCGTTATCTATTGATACTATCCATAGCATCCACCCATCCATCTCATAATAAAACATATGCCAAACCATGGCTTGGTATTGGTTTAGAAAAGGTATCTTGTCTCAAACTAGGGGCAATTTCCTGAAGCTAGTTGTCGATGTATGAGAATCCTATCATAGTCAAAAAACAACAAAAACTAGAAAACAACAAAAATCAAAAACATTTGGAAAATATCAAAAACAAAATAGCATCATTGGATTATTCCTTCACTCAAACAGTCTAAGATATCAACATTTACTTTAACCCCATAACTAGTTCAAGTAGATTTCTCATAACATATCCTCTAGACATAGAAGTGGAATATCAATCCAGGCTATCAATGTTGTTTATCCCAAAAATAGTTTATACTTTGAGTCAAATAGTCAAACTATGAGGTCTCTGTGTGTATAATGTAGGCAATGCTTAACAGCCCCTAAGACCCTAGGTCAGTCCCCTTAGGTTTCAATCATGATTTATTTTAAAATACAAAAATAATCAAAAAATTCAAAATCCAAAAACAATCAAAAATACAAAATCCAAAAAAATCACGAAACAGAAAAGATCAAAAACATTCAAACCAAGCGAACTATGAGCCTATGTGTGTACAACATAGGAAAGGCTTATTTTTTATGAACACTCGAGGCCCTGGGATAGTACCCTGTAAACAACAAAAATATCATAAAACTAAGAAAATTAAAATGACCCACTCCATCATCACAATCCACAATAAACTTCACCCATAAATAAATAAATCATCACACTCACCCTTTGACAAACAAACAAGGCAAACATCAAAAGATAGAACCTTCAAGCAAACAATCACAAAGATTTGATTGCAAAATAGACAAAAACAATGCGAAAGTATCAACTACCTATATTTTGACAATTCACCAACAACATCTTGAGATATGCCTTAATGGATCCATTCCTATGATAGACATGATCAACAACGGATAATAGTCTTGAAACCTCAAACAGATATGGCAAGTGATATTGCAACTTTGTTTTTATCTTTTTGGTAGTCTTATTTTTATGATTTATTTTATTGACCCATTTTCAAGATCTCTCTAGGATGTCCATAAATATTTAGAGAAGAAGGAATGGGAGCAATTGAGTGTCATTTCAATTTGATGTTTGTAAGATATTTTGTAATATTACCATGTCGAATACTTTCTTTATTGAGTGTATAAGAGTTGTATTGAAACAATTCATGAAGCAATTGCATGTTAGGTGTTCTATACCTCTCTATGTAACTAGTTTGAAAAGTTTTTAATGCAACCCAACTATATACTTTAAACAAAGTTTTCATATGTCTAGTATGAACGAGAATATTCTTTGTTTGTAGAGTCAAATTCCACACAATGGATACAAAGTCACCTTGGTCATTAATACCCGGGTGCATCGTATTTATTTGCTACATCAAATACGCTTGTTCAAAATTGTGAAGTCTCCAAGTAAAGTAAAAACAACATCAAAATTATATCCATCATCAAAAATTTCTGCTAACTAACATCCATCCTACATAGAAATATCATTAGTACCATATCCATCCTACATCCATAATATCATTAATACATATCATGATAATAATAATCCAATAAAAACATCGTGTATCATGTATGGGGCATACATCCATCATATTCACATCATATATCAAAATGATATATCGATCATCCATAATAAAACATCATATAAAAAAAAGTATGATTCATCCATCCATATCATATACATACATCAAAAACATACATAAACATACATAATCATACATAATCATCCATGATCATCATATAAACACATAATAAAGCCGAATTGAAGAAGGTATATCTCATATATATCATCATCAAAAAAGGAAGATTGTCATAGTACATCATCATCAGTGAAACAAGTGTGTTAGGATAATACAAAATTATACATATATATACAAGGCCTTGACTGGGCCGATGAATATGTATATAAAAATCATGTCTGCAAAATGTCTCTAAGCAATAAACAACATGAGGATTAAGTACAAAAAGTAATACTGGTTGATAGGAAGGACAAAACCCTATAGACCAAGATGCAGACCACCAGCTAGATCAAGCTATCTAACAGAGTGACTACCCTCCTTGCCACCACCATCACCCACAACACTAGGCTCTCCAAACCGTGGACACTGAGCAGCCCTAGGAATAGTAGCATCATGAAAAGTCTAATAGTATGTAGACATCTGTAAAATCAATCTCACTCAACTCACATATTATCACGCTTTGCCTTAAGATTATCTTTCTTTGTTGTAAGCAACTGTACCTAAGCCTCTACAACATGTTGTCATGTGCTCTCACTATCCGCTTAGCCCTCAAACTATCTCTCTCTGCAGTAAGAGTAGCAACTTGAGCCTCTGTAGCCTATCATCATACTATCTCTGCTTCCTTAGTAGTAGTCATCTGAGCTAACTATATACCTCCATCCCCAGGTGTTGGAGGAGGACCTGAAACTTGTCCATGACCCTGCACCTAAGGCATATGCTCATCCTAACCACCATATACACCATCATGTCGAGCCCTATCCAACTGCTCTATAAGAACCTCAATGCATTATCGCTCCCTGCATCAACCTGTAATACCTGCTTTTCCTAAAGCAAGGTCACCCTCAGGATTTGTTAATCTCAATGGCCTGTGTTGTGCCCACCACTGATCATAATCAGAAGTAGTACCTGAATCTATTAAACCAACCAGCCAACCCCAACCAAATGGGCAAGTACTCTGAATGCAGCAAGCACAACATCTTTTTCTACCAAGTGACCCCAAACATGGACCTCCCTAGTAGTCTAACCAAAATTAGCTTCATAAGTATCAAGAAACCAGCCTTATCTCTCTCCAAATTGATGGCATACACTATATGATAAATAATTCTCTAGAAGAGAAGGAGAATGACTGATAAACCATTGGGTCTGTCGACAGTAAACAAGATGCTTTGGATCCTTTGGCCATGCCTCACAATCTGTATAATATCTCCAGACAAAACCGAGCATCTCATCAAACACACGATGATAATACGGAAGATCCTCGGGCGAGGTGTAGTGCAAAAAATATCCATAACGATATCAATACGGATCCTCAAGAATATGATCTTGTATCCCATCAAGTTGAGCAACTGCAAGGTGATCCTAGGCCCAAATATGCAGAAGAGAAACACCTGTAGAAAGAAATCTCCTACCCTCAAATACAACCTTGTGGATATCTCTACAGAGGTGAGTGAGAAGGCATGGACCCCAAGCATATATGGTCCCATGCTCAAACATACCCTCAATGCAAATACCCCATCCAACAAGGAACTACCAGCCTCTCCTATCAGGAACAACTAGTCCTAAAATCTAACCATACAGGACAAGAGAAACAGGATATGCACTCCCAATAAACTTAGACAAATCAATCTTCAACTATCGCACCTCCAAGTGTCTAACACCCAAAACACAGTGCATAGCACGGGTACCCCATCAAACATGGTATGTCATGAGCTCGCCATGGATGGGAATGTGAAGAATCCTCCACACATCCTTGAGAGTAACAATTGCCTCTCGAGTGGGTAAATTAAATGAAGACGTCTCAAAATTCCACCACTCCACAAGAACGGTCATCATCATTGTATGAGTTCTAATAGGAGGCATGTAATAGATATGATGCAGCCTGATTGCATCTAGAAAGTCTCACTCCAAAACATCAAAATTGGTAATCTGATCGAACAAATCTCAAGGTCGTCTCTCTCTCTGATGTAGTGGTTTGAGAACCACCTACAATAATTTTAACCCACAATGTTAGGGTTTCACTATGAACACATAAAATGACACAAAATAACACAAATATGATGGAAAATAAGACTTAGGGTTCCAAACAGGAAAATGCTAGCAATATTTAGCAAATGCAAAGAAACAAGAGCAAAGGCGGGGGTTTAAAGCAAGGATGAGGTTTTAGAGCAAGGGAAAGAAAACCAAATGCAAAGGTTTAAAGCAAGGGCAGAGGTCTTTAGCAGATGCAAGGAAACGGTCAAAACAATAAACAAATACAAGAATCTAGAGCAAAAGCGAGGTTTTAGAGCCACTGCATAAAATAAGGGCAAATTTTTAAAGCAAAGGTTAAGATCTTGAGCAAGGGCGAGGGGTTTTATGTCAAGTGTGAGCTTCCTGACCTAGAAAGTGTGAGGAAAATGAAGTAGATGCTCTGAAATCATCAAAAAAAATCTTTTGACTCAAGGAACTTTGTACACACAATATGAGAACATGACAAAATGAAAGTGAGAAACAGCAAGGTACATATCGGGCCACTGATTCCTACAGGCCATCCAATCTCTTGAACTAGGTCTGAGTGATGCAGGGCTCCTTGAATCGTTGACATTGCTCCTCAACAACTAACATAATGGGAAATCTAGAGACAAGAATTAGCTATAGGATCAAAGCACAAATGAGCCAATTGGAAGCCTAATTTCTTATATTAACACTCATAAAACCCTAATTTAACCTAGGAAACCCTATTTTTTACTTAGGGAACCTTCCTATGTTCAAATTAGAACTTTCGAGCAACATCAGAACAAGCAACAAGGGACCTATAGACCTATTTTATTCATCCTAAACACATCTAAACTGAAAAAAAAATAGTGGTGTGAGCCTAACCTCAAAGCTCAAAATTTTTGACCAACCTCTCGAGGGGGCAACATGAATTTCCTACCATCATTCCACAAAAACGTCAGGGCATAGTGGGGCATAAAAAAATTTCAAAAAAACTTGATCTTAAAAATAGAATCTTTGAAACAAAACAACCAGTACTTTATCAAAGAGGGGGAAAATGTAGACATGTAAAATTGACCTAACACCTATTTATTTAATGAAGTCCTTATCTCAATTTATTTCATCCTGATTGATTAAATAACACCAAATATTTAATTACGTCACTAAATCACCTTATTCCCCTAAGTTAATTGAATTATTAAATCATAATAATTTAATTAACACACTTTCCCTCCAAATTTTGAATAATTAAATCAAACTATTCAAATCATTCATCAAAAATTAAATCAAACTAATGTAACTTTGTTTGCAAAACTCAAACTTGATTTGTATGTTTAACTCCAAAAAGGAATTAATTAATTAACTAAAGCAATTAATCAATTATCCTCGCCCACTTTTTGATTCAGCAAATTATGATTGTTGATTGGTCAATCTAATTTGTTGACTAATTAATATATTTCCTAACTAAGTCATCTAAATCTTGACTGATAAATCTAAATCTTGACTGATCAATCTAAATCCTGACTAACCAATCTATTTCTCAATCACACAAATTGTGCAATCTACTTTGTACAATCTATTCATGTCTAAATCCTCTCAACACCTTTTGACCGTTGATCTTGACTCAACATTGTTTGATCCTGGTCATCCATTTTAAATCTCATTTTCTATATAAAAAACCTCTTTCCTCATAAAAAACGATCGAAGAGTAAACATCATTTTCACAACGAAGTATTCTTGACAGTCACAACCACCATTAGAGCTTCAACATTTCTTTTCTCAACCAACCAAGATATCGCATCAAAGATTTTGCACACGAACTACGTAGGCTTCACGGTGATACAAACATTCCAACATCAAGAGAACACACTCCAATACAGGATGGTAGCACTTTGCTTTTGTTTTGAATTCAATTTGGTAATCATAGGATTTCCTAATATGTTTTCATTAGCTTAGTTTCATTCCATAAGTGTAGGATTAGATCTTAGATTAGTGTTCTTGATCTTAGATTAGATTCTTATTTCAATTGCATTTCTCTTATTTAACGTCTATGATTTTCCCCCTCACACATGTATGAAAAATGTGGTAGCATAGATAAGGCAATGAGCTATTTGGATAAATGCTTCAAATAAATTTGGTCTCATGGTGATGGAATGCCATAAAAATCCATAGACATGGCAGTAAACTCTTTGATCTAATTTGTAATAGCATTAAACGTACAAAATATTATTAAATTTGAGCATTTGAGAAGTAATACTTCATACATATGTGTGCAAAGTGCACCTTAAAAAAATAGTATATATGCCCAAATATAAGAGGAAATTGAATTTCTAGTTCATAAGAAAAACCAAATCTGTATGGTAAGCTCATTGTAATCAACTGTCTAACAAAGCAATAAGAACCTACACAAAAAAAATTGTCATTTATAATCTTAAAAAATCGCTGCAAAAGCATATAAGTATAAATTAGATCTTTCAACAACGAATGCCAGTAAGAATAGTTGGAGATTGACCCTACAGCTTGCATAATTGAAAATGATGTAAAATTATCATATATAAGTACCAAAGGAAAACATGTGTAGGTTAGTTGACTACCTTAGTATAGAATTCCTCTCCTTTCTTTTTTTTTTGATGTTGATGCATAGTGCTTAATAGATCTTTTGAATCTAGTCAGCAGGTGAAGCCCTTTTCTTACAGAACAAATCAACCTTGTTTCCATAGAGAGAAATGGGAACGTTCTCATAGATACTAACATTTACAACAAAATATATATATATATATATATATATATATAGACTCAAACTATTGAATGGAAATCACTGAGTTCTCAGATATCATTAATGCAAAAGTGTGCTTTCCAAAATATTACCTGCAAAGATCCCTATGCCAAGTTGGGACATTCTTATAAGTCAACCAGGCAGTAACATCAAGAATGATAATTGCACATTGCCCATGAACGTTTCATTCAAACTAAAAGAATAGCGATGATATTCATTTTACACTTTGATCTAACCAAAAGAATAACACAAATTGCGAGTTTAGAAAATAAAGTATAGAGAATTTAAATTTTGAAAATGGATTTCTTTGAGGCATTTTTCCAAACAATTCACTTCCTTGTCTATGCTACCACATTTTTCATACATGTCTACCAAAGCATTTTATCAAACTATTCATTTCCTTGTTGCTATGGCTAAAAGCCTAAAACAGGTGCTTTCAAACAAGCTATGGATGTTTGGAAAAAAATTATCAAAGCATAATAGTAAGCACCTATTTTAGGCTTTTAGTAATAGCCTAAAAGCATTAGAAACTCATGAAAAAAATTATCCCATTCATCTTTGATTGATGGCAAGAAAAATTTACAAATGAAAAAACAAAAAAACCATTGGAAAAAATCAAAATTTCCAATCAGAATATTGAAAAACTCAGGTGAAATTCCATGTTAATGATGAAATCCCCATAGGCCTTAGGATAAAGCTCCTGATGTTGTTTCCAAGAAATGAATTAATAGGGGGAAAATCCCAACAAAAATATTAGTCTCCACCTATAGATATGCAGGGACTAACATAACCTAAATCTCTTTTTTTGTTATACAATCATCCATAATTGGACAGAGCAAGAGAATTTTTATGGTGACTATTGATCAACATCAAAATGACCTAACTTTTCCATGATTGGATTATATTTGAGTGGATAGTGCAGGACTTGCATGGAAGAATTTCAATGCCATTTGAAAAAATGTTATTTAAACCCCTTCTACCCTAGAAACAATTTGGTCCATGTCCACACCTTGATTCGAGGACACCATGTAAGAGAAAACCCTGCAGTGTATCCTAACATGCATAAGATAATGCCTCAGAGCCCAAGTAATGCATTTTCAATTTCAAATGAATCATGCTTGACACTTTCTTTCTCCTCTGCATTTTCATCAAAGCATAAAGAATAGAGGAATATCTTGAAATGTTGTAGTTGCAACTACCCTAGTAGACATGTATGCAAAATATGGAAGCATAAAAAAGGCACATGAAATGTTTTAATAATGACACCTCTAGATGAAAACCTGTCTACAAGAAACACATGCCCTAGACTCCATCCGCCATTGTTAGCTAGTTTTGAGTACTTATTACATATTTCCAAAACATATACTTTATTTGAATAGTATACAACCAAACTACATGCAAGACATTAAGAATCCAACTCACACCAGATAGAAAAATATAAAAATAAAATTGAAAGCACATGTTTGCCCCATTTAGAAAACCATAGCTAGCACAACTCTGCTCTACATTTTAGTTAACCTAGAAAAAGCACCACCTGTAAGGGCATATAAAGCAGTGGTTGATATTGAATGAGAGGCATATGAAGCAACAAAGGCAAGGGTAGGAGTTGGAGCAGATCTCATAGATCAATATTGAGATATATACCACCCTTTGGAGAGCCAATGTTAGTCGATGAACTAGTTGTTGCGCTTGATTTAGAGCCAGTTTGCAATCAAAATCAAGACAACTAATTTAGGTTGGCCAACTGGAACAACATTTAGTGAGTATATCCAACTTTGAAATGATGCTCAAGCATGTATGCAAAATGTGGTAGTAGAAATAAGCCACATCAACTGCTTTCATGAATGTCACCTGCCCACCAGAGCCCTCATGGTGAAGACATTTCCACAGCTTGAAAACATTAGAAACTCATGAAAAAAATCTTTTATTCATATTTGATTGGTGGCAAGAACAATTTACAAATGAAAAAACAAAAAACCCTTGACAAAATTTGAATTTCCAATCAAAATATTACAAAAATCAGGTTAAATTCCACTTTAATGATGAAATCCTCACAAATCTTAGGATAAAGCTCCTGACGTTGTTTTCGAGAAATGAATTAATAGGAAAAAAATCCCAACAAAAACATTAGTCTTCGCCTATAGATAGCAAGGGACTAATAATATAACTTCTAAAATTAATTATGAAAAAATACATTATAATAAGAATTACGAGAAGAATCAAATACAATAAATGCATAGTGAATCTACACAAGGTCCATTTCCCATGATATTAAACACTTGTCTCTTTTACAAAAAATTAAACACCAATCTCTTTCTATCATCAATAATTATTTACTTATACCCTTTTCAAATGTAGACACCTAAAAATGACTTAACACATTTTGTCTAAATCGTCACTTCTCGTCATCATTTATTATCAATCTATCCATCAATATTAATTAAATAATTTTAATTATCTAATTAAGCTAACATATTTTTCTCATTAATTAAATGTTTTTTAATTATTTAGTAAAATTATCATTTTCCCTCATCCATATTAATTAAATATTTTTTATTTTTTAATTAAATTATCATTTTCCCTTATCCACATTAATTAAATATTTTTTTATTATTTAATTGAAATATAATTTTCCTCTATCCACATTAATTAAATAATTTCAATTAAGGGAGAAGAGATGGCAGAGCAATGTGAAAATGTGAAAGGTGACGAAGGGTTGGAGAAGGTGGTGGCTTTAGATCAGATCAGCAACACCCACAATGGTCCTATGAATGGTGATGTGGTTGAAGGCATGGTTGGCACTGGCGCTCCCTCCTATGCTCTTGATATTGAACATGAAGTTTCCTTCAAAAAGATTCAAGACCGAGCACATTCGGAGGCTTGGTGCAAACAACAGAAGAAAAATGGATTTAACAATTGTGGCTACAGAGGTTGGCATAGGTGGCAATGGCAAGGCTCCAATCGGAACCAATCATGGTGTAATAAGTGATGGCAAGATAAATTCATTCCTCTTGTGGGTCAAAGATAGGAGGCCTCCCCCCATAGGGAAAACCATAGGGCCTTTGATAAGGATGGTGTCATCAATCCTCATCCTAAGGTGTCTTTTGCAGAGCATGGCACTAAACTAGGGCAAGGAAATAGGAGGATAATGGTGTTGGGTTCTAGGTTGTTGGGCCCATCGATAGAGAGGCTGGAAAAAAATGGGTTAATTGTGAGGTGGTTTGGATTAAGTTTGAACTGGGATGGTTTGATATGTTGGTGGAAAGAATAATGGGGGACAAAATTAATCTTCAAAGCTTTGGCTAACGGGTATTTTTTTGTTATTTTCCTTCGTCCTCCATTCAAACAGAGATTTTGGATTGGATCTAGCTAATGGACAAGCATGGTTTCTCAATTTGTAAGTGGGAATTTGGGTTCTACACCTTCCGTCACGGGATGGAGTGCATTTAAGATTGGTATAAATTTTTTAAATTACCACTGGAATTTTGGTAGCCTAGCATCTTGGAGGAAATTGGAAACAATCTAGGAAATTATATGTATATAGAAGAATGGTCCTAGGATGATGGGATCGACACTTATGTGAGGATTTGCATAGAGAATCAACCCAATTTCCCACAATGGAAGGAGTTAGAGATTTATACTGACTAGGGCACTCTCAAGCAACCTTTAATCTTTGAACCAAAGTCAATTTGTTGCCTGGTCAACACATTGGGATGGAATTCTTGCGAGAAAACCAAAAATTGGGACATGAAGGTGAATGTGGATCTCGATCTAGTGGATCTTGGTGATGTTAGCTCAGTGGGGAACCTAGGTTCTAGAGGTTATTTTGAAGAGCCTCATGAACTGAATCAGGGACTAAATGAAAAAATGAATGAAGTAATAGATCTGATTGGTAATAATATGAGATTGGAGAACCTCAATTCCCTCCTCGAGGTTAGCAAGGATTTGGTAGAATTAGCTCAAAATGAAAAATATGCTCCCCTTGAATTACTCAACGAAGGTCCAAGTCTAGAAGCAAACTGGATAGAAAATGATGGTGGTGTAGAATTCAGGCAAGGTTTGGGTGAAGTCAACATAAATATGGTTCATGCAGGGCAGGAAAATTTGTGCATTCATCAAAAAGATGTGGCAAATTCCTCTCTTGACTGGAGAGAAAATAAAATTCATGGTAGGACTCCCAATTTGTAGAAATTGAAGATTGATAGTGAGGCCAATAGGCAGAAAAATATCAAGGAGATGCTAAAAGTAGGGAAGGGAAAGCCCCTTCCTAAAGAAAAATGAAACTTTTAGCTTGGAATTTTAGGGGCATCAATGCCCCTAATAGGAAGTGCTTGGTGAAGCATCATATTGAAATGGCCCAGGTGGAAATTTTCCTTTTACAAGAAACAAAGTTGTGTTAGGAGGAGGTTGTGTCATTTGAAAATAAGTTGGGGTCTTGGAAGATTCTAGTAGTTAATTCAATTGGTCAAGTTGGTGGCTTAGTGACTCTATGGCATCCTAATAAGGTATCTTTGGAAAATGTGGCGACTGGCAATAGATGGCTAACCTGCAAAGTCAAAATTTTTACATTGAATATGTGATTTTTATTAATCAATGTTTATATGGCCCACACACGTTCATTCAAAAATGGGAGGTGTGGAAAGAAATTGAGCTCTTTTGTAATAATCTCACCTTTGACTTTTTCATTATCGAGGGTGATTTTAATGCAATCTTGCATGCCGAGGATAAGCATGGAGGTGTCACATGTAGGATGCAATCTCAAATTGACTTTGAAGACTTGATGGAGAGGAAACATCTCATTGAAATACGTTACGACTAATGGTTAATACACATGGACAAACAAGTAGCATATTTTTTACTCTATTTCTGAGAAGTTGGATAGATTCCTATTCACCTTGGAAGGAAAGATTCTCCCTTGTCTAGAGGATCATCCAATCCTTATTGAGATTATGGGGGAGAGGAGCTCATGCAAGTTTCCCTTTAAGTTCGAGTGGATGTGGTTCAAGGACCCAAAATTTAAAGGCCTCATTTCTCAATGGTGGGAGGACTTTGAGGTGGCAAGCTCAAAAATATTTAGCCTATTCATGAAACTAAAACAAGTAAAGCATCAATTAAAGGAATGGAATAGGGTTTTCTTCAAGAACCTCTTTGAGGGAAAATGGAAGATCAAAGAATATTTGAGGCTTTTAAATGAGTAAGTATGCTAGCTTGGAATGGACAATGCCAGGTTTCTTCAAGAAAAGGAGCTGCTAAAAAGTGTGGGAAATATTCTATCGAAAGAGGAGATTTTCTAGCACCAAAAGTCACAAGAGCTATGGCTTAATGTAGGTGATAAAAATACAATTTTTTTCACAACTCCACCAAGGTCATGAGAGAAGCCAATAGAATCTCCAGCATCAAATCTCTAGATGATAAGACATTTGACAAACAAGAAGATATATTTGAGGCGGTTCTTGCCTTTTTTCAAAATCTATTGAATGATTGGGAGGGCTCTAGGTTGGTTGATCAATAGTGTATTCTTGGGTGCATCCCAAAACTTGTTACAGATGAGAAAAACAAGGTGTTATATAGAAGATTCTCTAAAGAAGAGATCAGGTTTGTGCTCTTCCAATTGCACCCAGATAAGGCCCCGGGCCTAGATGGGTTCGCTGCCTCCTTCTTTTAGCATTATTGGGACATTGTTGGCTTGGATGTCATGATAGAAATTGAAGACTCTAGGGAAACTGGTATGGTTTTAAAGGAGATCAATACTACCTTCATCGCCTTAATACCAAAAAAGGAGAAGCCAGAGAAGTTAGGGGAATTTCATCAAATATCTTTATGTAACACAGTATATAAAATCCTGGCAAAATTTGTGGCTAACTGGATCAAGGAGATTCTTCCTAGATTAA
Source organism: Sequoiadendron giganteum (assembly GCA_007115665.2). Lineage (NCBI taxonomy): Eukaryota > Viridiplantae > Streptophyta > Pinopsida > Cupressales > Cupressaceae > Sequoiadendron > Sequoiadendron giganteum. Next base: position 386,599,361 of record CM021106.1, on the reverse strand, counting down.
TACATAAGGAACAAACTAGCTTTGTGCCAGGCAGCTTGATCTTTGATGGGGTGGTTATAGCTCAAGAAGCTATTCACTCAATCAAAAACACAAGAAGGAAATCCATGTTGTTGAAGCTTTCCATAAAAAAGGCTTATGATAAGGTAAATTGGAGGTTCTTAATCAATGTTTTGGAGGCTTTTGGATTCCACTCTCTTTGGCTCGATTGGATTTTCAATTGGATTGCTTGTCCAAACTATTCAGTTTTGGTTAATGGTACTCATCAAGGCTTCTTTGATGCATCTAGAGGGCTTAGATAAATAGATTGTCTCTCCCCATTCTTGTTTATCATAATGGTGGAAGCGTTAGGTAGATCAATCTCCAAGGTGGTTGAGCTAGGTGTGCTCAAAGGAATCCAAATCACAAATGGTATGCCCATAGTTACACACCAGAAATTCACCAATGATACCATGCTTTTTGGTTAGGTTAGGTTGGTGGAGGCAAGGGTCTTCAAAAGAATTCTCTCAGACTATTTCATGGCTTCTGGGAAAGAGGTAAGTCTAGATAAATATGAGGTCCTTTTTTCTTCACTAATCCCACTTTAGAAAAGTAGACCTTGCAAGTTCTCAAGTCTAGGAAGGGAAAGTTACCATGTAAATAACAGGGTCTATAGCTAGTGACAAGAGTTTTTCCTGGAAGGCTATCAGATTCATTGATCACAAAGGTGAAAAATAAGTTATCTTCTTGGAAAGTGTTGATGGTGAAAATGACACAAACAACGTTTAAACAAAATATTTCTATTCTATTTCTCCTGAAAAATAAAGACAACATATAGTAGCCTAGCTCCCAAGGTCCTGGTAGTTGGTTATCAACTGTCTGGTGTCACTCAATCGGTCCATGCAACTATAATATTCAAAGGGCCTATGCTGGTAACAAGGAATACAATAAATTACTTATTCATCAAGCTATTCTTAATAAAGAAAGGGGGTTTTAAACAAAAGAAAAAGATAAATCAGAGGGTAAATCAGTAAACATGAATAAAACTTATCTAGCATCCAAACATATATATTCAACAATGAATGTTTTTCCAACAGATCAAGAAAACCATAGCATGATACAATTTACAAAATAATCCATACTATTGCATGCATCTAAGGTGCTTAATTTAATGTCACAATCACACATCCTAAATATTTCAACGATTCCAAAAGAACACACTTTCATTCATCGCCAAGATCATAGATCAATAGACTTCAATAAATTCAATTCACCGATAATCTAATGAGATAATCCTTAAATTTGGTTTCTTCTAATGACTTTCATCACATAAGAAACACTCAAGCTTCAGAACAATCACTATCATATAGATAGATTATAATTCATCAACCTTATCAAGTAAAACTCAATTTCTAACACCATATTGCGTAAAAAAAAAACTTGTAATTTTATTCAACTGTAAATAACAAAGTATCTTTGTAACAACTACGAAATATTCTATCTCCTACTATCAGGTGACCAATTCTATTCCCTATTAGCCGACCCTTACAATATGACACCCCAAGGGTACTTATAGATATACAAAAATCTGAAGTCCTCTCTATTTTAGGTCGATCCACCTTTTTAGGAATTAAAGTCTTCTTGGAAACTCAGTTAAACTAGAAGAAAAGAATGGAGAGAAGAAAAGAAAGCCATGCGCCCACAAACTGCCAGTTGTGCATGCAAAGAAGAAGAAAAAAGAAAACCATGCATGCATGAGGCTACCAATTATGCATGTGAAGCCTGCTCTGCAATGTACTCATCATAACTGGAGAATACTTGTTGAAGCACCTCCAAATCTGGCCCATCAACCCAACTATCTTCAAATTTGATCCTTTCTAGCTCTACAACAGCAAATCCTCTCATCTCCTTTAGCTTGGTCAACTCCCTCTTAGCTTCCCTTATCTCTTCTTTAATATCCATTAATCGATCTAATAACAGATCTTCACCATCATCTCCTTTTTGCATGACCTCTTTAAACCTATCATCCCATTTTTCCTTTATTTGGTTCAAAAGCAGGCCTTCCTTTACTAGTATATCAACGTTTACTATAACAGCAATAATTGCTTCCAACTCCTCAAACTATTCATTCAAATCCTTAACAGAATCCTGAACTTCGCTTTTATGCTTGTATAGAAATATTCACCCAATTGCATGGGGAACTTATGACATCTTATTTTGTGCTTCAATCCAAACCAGGCATTAACCCCTAGAGCTTGATATACAAATTCCATTAGAACCATCCTATTGCTACAACATCTTGGAAGTAAGTGGGGATGACCCTCAAATCCAGCTAGCCTGAAGTATGTGAACTTGGGGTATTGAATATACCAACATCCCCATTCCATGATAAATGCCATAGCTTCTTGGCTTAGTCTATATCCTGCATCTTCATTAAGTTGGTTAATGATTACATGTAGAAATGCATCATTAACCTTTCTAAATTGTGTTTCAGATACTTGTAGAGATAACTGATCATAATGGTCCCACACTTTCCTCTGTCCATCTGCCTCTCCCAATACCCCCACTCTCTTTAAACCTGGAAATATACCTCCTCTAGTTGTTGCATAAACAACATAAGAAGTCATAAAGAAGCATTTGGTTTCCCTTATCCTTGTTAACTGGTCATGAATAGCATCAGAGACAACCATTGGCCAATCAAACTGTTGTTTGCCATTAAAGATGGTCTGAATGAAGGGAAACATCCACTCCTTGAAGTGAAATACATCCCTCTTCCCAAATACTCTAGACAACATCATGATCAAGTCTGATACTTCTTTGTAGAATTTTGTCCTCTGTAGTTGATCATGGAGTTTGGTCAAAGACTTCTTCTTTGTTCTCAACCATTTCTTGTTCAAGTGAGCTTTGTTGGCCCCTTGTATTTGCTATATTTCTCTAAAGCTTCTGCCTTCTTTAATTATACCAGGTTCTTTGGATCCAGGACACTAAACATATGTTGAAACATTTGAGGAGTTAAATCAATAATTACATTGTCCTATGCATCCATACACTACCTAGTGGCTGGATTGTAAGCACATGTTGCTGTCATAATCAACTCTGAGTACTGGATAGATAAAGGAAATAAGGTGATGTGAGCCAAACCAAAATCAACTATTCTTTGAGTTCTCCCTATTATATCTTCAGCGAATGTTTTCGAATATAGCTCCCCAAAATTGTATGAGCCCAGATTGGTGTCAATTATATCAGACCAATCTGATTCCACTTTGCTTGCTGTGACAACAGGACCCCTCTGATTATACATCAAAGTATAAGGTAGATGCTCTAGAATTATCTTCTTGGGCTTAGTTGCTGCTTTTGATGTTTCTGATGGTCGATTCCTTTCAGAGGCTTCTCCTGATACTCCTGATATCCTATAGCTTTCCTACAACAAAACCCCAATTAGATCCTTGAATAAATATCACAAAATATGCTTTAAAACCTTACCCTTCATATATATATCGGAGGCGGAACCAAACATGAAACATTCTAAACAGTCTCTTTCAAAACACTGTTGGGCTCGGGGCCAAAACCATTATTAAGATTTCAAAAATAACAAGCGGGATAGGAGTCAGAACCGGCATAGTGATCGGAACTGGAACCGGAATGGAAACTGATTTGGTTTCTTTCATATTTTCTAATTTCATATTCAATTTCGGTTCCACTTTTGCTTCCACCTAGGTTATCGTTATTTTGAAAGAAGGCTTCTCACTATAAGCGAAGTCGGAGACGGGATGGAAATGGAATCGATACCTATTTGAAAACATGGTTCAAAGTCTAGATTGATTCTGATCCTGCTTCCACCTAAAATGATCATGACGTCATAAGTGTTTTTTAACAGTTTGATAGATAACTTCATGATTTAAGGACTAGGTCATATCAAAATGAAAAGGGGCTTAAATGTAACCTAATAAGACCATCCCCATATGATCGAGAGGTGACTATACTTTCTAGGGCATCATATTTAAATTAAAACACGAACACAAAAATGCATAAAAACCCTAAACTAAAAACCCTGAAATAAAAACTAGGGCACGAATTTAACCCTATTTATTTTAACCAAATTGAATGCAAAAAAAGATTCCTAAGTAAAAACAACATTTAACAAACCCTAATCACTGTGGAACCGTAATTTAATCTATGCATTAAAATCTAGGGCAACACGATGCGATCACGACTAAAAATGTGAAAATGACCATGCTGAAGACAAAGAAACCAGATACAAAAGCAAAACAAAGACAAGAAATCCAAACAAAGAAAGAAAGAAAAACAAAACATGCAAACCTACCGAGAATCATGAACTTGCCCAAAGAAAAACAATCCAAAACGAACAGAAATGGAAAACATGAAAGGCAAAAGAAGAACGAGAATAGAAAACCCTACCTCAAACTCAAATAAATAGGCTAACCTCCTGAAGCAATCCGTGCGCAACTGTCTCTCTATGAATCGATTCACTCGCCAAAAGACTTCAGTGCAACTCTGGCTCACTCTTCAATCTCTTAATAGTAATGGTAATAACTATGCGTTAAACCCTAATTAAGGTAAAACTCAAAATTTCACGCATGCATGGCACCTGTCATTAATGCAATAAATGTAGTAGAGGGGAGTCAAAACTGGAGAAAGAACTGGCCCATTACTGCCGTGTGAATTTAGTAAAGTCAACGACCAAGAAACAGCGGGAGCGAAATCGGAATGAAAACTGTTTCAGAAACTTTGTTTAACTTTCCAACTTGGTTCCCATTCCGGGTCCAGTTCCGCCAACAAAGAATAAAACAAAACCAAACATAAAAATAAAACAAAAGACCGAAATAAGAAAAATTAACATACAAAACCTAGTTTAAAACGAAAAACCAAAAAGCGGAGGTGGAGGCGGGATGAAAATGGATTTTGAAATTTTGAATAAATACCGACTTAACTTCCACTCCGGCTCCGGCTCCACCAAAGACAAAACAAAAAGTTAAAAAGAAAGAATGTTGGGATGGGGATCAGAATGAGTTTTGAAAGAAGTTTCAAAACCCGATTCAGTTCCGGTTTCGGTTCCAACAGAATAAATTAAAGAAAAAGAAAGTGTTGGAAAAGAAAGACTCCAAACTTTGTTTGAGAAAAAACCAAGGATAAAAACATAAAAGGGGGACCCATTTTGACCAAGGCAAAATATGGGGTAGTTATGCTAGGCATAACAAATGGTGACTCGGCTGGGAAAATGGTTTACCCATTTTCAAGATACCTAAAGAAAACTTCAGTCACCCTAAAACTAATTGGTTTATGAAGCATTCTAACTTGAATAAGATCAGATATATCTAGAATAAGGTTGAGCTAGAATCTCAGATGTTTGTTCTCATGAGTTATTTCTAAATCTGAGTGTGTGCATATATTGTGCATCATTCTTTATAGATACTTTCTCTGTTCTTGAACAATTATACCTAAGATTCAAAGTACATAGGTTGAGTTCTTTAACTATCGTGCAATAAAATCTTGGGTATTTCTCCGCTGCCAAATAGGCGTCCATAGCCCCGATGGAGATACCTCTAGTTCTCTAAAAGCATTGCTCTACTACCAGCTAGGCATCCATAGCCCCGATAGAGATACTTGATTACCCATTTGATATTGAGTTTGCCTTTTCTTTCTTTCTTTTTTCATTATCATTTTTTTACTCAAGTTTTACTTGTGGAAATCTTTTATGCACCTTCCTCAATACTCAGACCCAATGGATCTAAAACGTGGGTTGAGAACTAAAATGGATTTCATAATAGTCTTGGAATCAGATTTTTCACTTGAACCAAAAGTAGAACCACCCTAAACAGATAGGCATTTACTGAGGCAGATGTTTTTCTAATTTGGTGACAAATTTTTTATCATAAATCATGAGATATTCATAGTGTATCTTCTATCCTTAATAACTTTTCAAACCCAGATTAGAATGATCATAAAACATAAGTTTCAGAACGAAATCCTTTTCAATGATGATGATGAAAATACCTAAACCAATTTCTCTCCTAGTACCATAGCATACCTTGAATAACAACCCCTTGTCTTGAGATGAACAAAATGAGGATCCCCAACGAAACAAGACAAAACAAAACAAACAAATAAAAACAAAGAAAGAGAACAAACCAAACACAAAAACTAAAAATAGAAACTTAATTACATATGATACAGTATAATACATTTTCTTTAAAACATCAGACCTTCTATGCACCAAAATAGTGTTTGAGAAACTGGCCATTAACTGGTAATGGAACAGGCTCTCCTATTAAGGTACTTAAACAAAAAGCATTCTCGCCTAGTATCTCAACCACTTGATAAGGACCTAACCAAAGTCTATCAAACTTCTAGTGATCTCCTTTATTTTCTCTGGCTTTATCCCCTAATAACACAAGATCTGATATCCTAAAAGCTTTTATCTTGGCTATTTTGTCAAACCAATGTTTGACAACAGCCTGATGCTTAGAGAATTTCTACAAAGCAGCATCTCTTTGTTCTTCCATGTTAAGAAAATTAAGTAATCTAACCTCAATCCTATCATCCTTCGTATAAAATTCCTGCATGAACTTAAGAACAAGTATTTGTAAATGGATCGGGAAGACAGGGTCTTGGCCATAGACTAACTTAAAAGGTGAGTTTCCTAGAGCTGCTTTGATTCTGGTTTGATCTACCCATAAGGCAAATCTCAACTGGGTGTTCCAGTCCCTAGGATTGTTTTCTAGCAATTTTCTTATCACTTCCAACAAGTTTTTATTAGTGGACTCAGCCACTCCATTTCCCTAAGGGTAGTAATTAGATGAATACTTCAAAATAATTTTATGTTCATATGCCCATTGAATGAATTTAGCAGAAGAAAAAGCAGGGCCATTATCACTTACCAGAGCAAATAAAACCCCAAACCTAGTTGTGATGTTCTCATTCAAAAACTTGATGACCACCTCTGTGGTGCTATTTTTGCAGGGTTGGGCCTTAGTCCAGCGTGTACAGTAGTCAGTTGCAATTAAGATGAATTTATGACTTGCAGAAGAATTAGGATTAATAACACCTACAAAATCAAGTTCCCATTGAGAAAACGGCCTTACCTCATACACTGGTTTCAAAGGCATTGCAGGATTCCTTTCCCTGGGTTCAAAAATTTGGCATACATGATATTTTCTGACATGTTGGTGTGCATCCCAAAATACATAAGGCCAATAATAACCTAATCTAAGAATCTGATGGCCCAAAGCATCAGCAGATCCATGTCTTGTTCCATGCCTTCCATGAAACTCAGAAATAGCATGCTTGGCCTCTTGCTGATCTAAACAGCACAGGTAGATCCCTTAAAAATTATTTCTATAGATGGATCCCCCTTTAAGCATGTAGTGAGCACTCTTCATCCTCAATGCTCTCCTCTGAGAAGCATTCATTCCTTCTGAACATTTGTTATTGAGGAGGAAGAAAATTAAATCTGTATACTAGGGATCCTTTGTAAATGATTGGACAGTGTACTGCTGACAAGTGATATTTTTGTCCACCTCATCCATTTCTTTTGATAAACCTTACCCTCGAACAAGCTACATTCAATGAATCTCTAAGTCAAATTCTTGTAGAATTTCCATCCACTTCCTTCTTTGTTCTCCTAATTCAATTTGCACCAGAAGAGACTTCACAGTTGGATCTGGAACTATGGCCATCACTTGACTTCAAAGAATGTAATGCCTAAACTTCTTTATTGCTCGTACTAATGCAAAGGCTTGTTTTTCCAGTGGTGAGTATCTTACTTCTACATTTTTAAACGGAAAGCTCATAAAGGAAATAGGTCTCTCCTCACCCTCTCCTCTTCGTTATGTTAACACCGCTACACATGAATGGTCAAAAGCAAAAGAATAGATATAAAAATGTTTAAGATAGTTTGGGCTTGTCAAAATAAGTGCCTCAGATATAGATTGTTTAATCTATGAGAAATCAGACTTAGCCTCATTACTCCACTCAATTTTTGCATCTTTCTTCATCATTTCATTGAGAGGTTTGACAATCTCCGCAAACGATCTCCACAAACCCTGTTATAAATTTTCTAACAAAATTGATCCTCCCAAAGAAGGATCTCATTCCTTTCTTATTGTCTGGCCTTGTCAATTTCAAGATGGCCTCCACTCGATCAGGGTCTATATATATCCCTTCCTCTAATATAATGTGACCTAAGATTTTCCCATCAGATAGTCCTAACACACACTTTTTCGGATTAAGAGAGACACCATAACTTATACATTTCTTTAGAACCTTTTCTAGATCAGCAGCATGGTCTTCTCTATTCCTAGAGAAGATGGTTAAATCATCTACATAAATGATTATACATTTTCCTATCAGATCTTTGAAAACTACATCCATTTCCCTTTGAAAGGTAGCTCTAGCATTGATAAGACCAAAAGGCGTCCTCCTATAAGCAAATGTGCCCCATTTGGTGGTGAAAGCAGTCTTCATCCTATCCTCATGACTAACAAGAACCTGATTATACCCAGAATAACCATCCAAGAAGGACATCATCTGAGATCCATTTACCTTTTATAGTACTTCATCCAGAGAAGGCAATGGATAATTATCTTTCTCAGAGGCTTTGTTTAGATTCCTGAAATCAACACATAATTTGATCTCACCATTCTTCTTGCGTACAGGAATTAGATTTTCCACCTAGGTAGAATGTCTAATCGGAAAGATTATTCTTGCAGATAAGAGTTTTTGCACCTCTTTATGAATCAAGGGCTCAATTAAAGCATTGACGGGGCATTGCTTCTGGCAAAAAGGCTTGGCTTCTGGCTTGAGAGGTATGGTATGTGTAATCACCGAAGTGTCAAATGTTTTCAGTTCATCATAACTCCAAGCAATGGCTTCAATTTTCTGCTCCAGAACTTTAATTATCTTGTCCTTAATTTCCTGGGGACAAGTCTTTCCAATAAGAACATTCCTTTTAGGGCCTGAGTGAGTCAAATTAATAGATTCATACTTCCCTCCATCACTCTCTGTAGGCACCCTTTGACGAGCCCGTGGGTCTGAGTCAAATATCCTCTCCAAAGCAACCATCCCTTTCGGAATGCTATTACTTTTCAAATCCAATATCCCTTTTGGAATCTCTTTCTCAGGATCTCAATACCCCTGATCTCTTTCAAATTCATCTATTATTTGTCCTTCAAAAACATCAGAACTTGCCAAAAAGGCCAATATATGCTAATCATCATCAAATACCTAAAAGTGTGGGACATTATCAGGAACAGCTGGGACTGAAATCAACTCAACTGAAAATCATTTTAGATCAGAATCTTGCATGGGTTCCAATGTGCTAGCAGCAACAGTAAGTGCATCTGCAATTTGATTAGCTTCTCTAGGGATCAGAATACTCCCAAAAGCATCAAAGTCTTCAATTAAATTCCAAACTTTGTTTCTATACGCAGCCAATCTTTTGTTATGACATGTATATTGGCTACATACCTGTTTTACAATCACTTCAGAATCTCTCATAACTGTGAGAGAAGTAACCTTCTTTTTATGAGAAAACATAAGGCCTCGAGCAAGTGCTTCATACTCAGCCACATTGTTTGTGCAACCAAACTGCAATCTATAAAATGCAAAGTAAGTCTTCCCTTTCGGGTTGGTTAGTTCAAACCCTGCTCCACTTCCTGCTTTAGATTTGGAACCATCAAATTTAAGAGTCCACAATTGGTCTTTGGCTGGGAGTTCTTTCTTCTTAGGGACAACAGGGGATGACTTACTTGAGATATGTGGCAGCTCGAACTTTTGCTGGTCATCAGAAATTGACTTGGGACAAAGCTCACTTGAAGATTTTTCTATGTTTTCAACTTGCTCATAAATCAATTCCTGAACAAATTCTTGGGTTAAATTGTAATCCAACTCATCTTTTATCAATTCTTTGGGCATTGGAAAAGTATCTAGGGTAGGTGTATTGAATAGGAATCGGAACACCTCAACCTCTTCTTGCATTTTAGAGCTCAAAATCTGAGTCTGCTCTACTGGTGAGGAACCTTCCTCTTGAAAAAGGCTAGTCCTAGTAAGAATGGTAGCATCCTTGACCTGAAAAGAAAACTCATTGATAGGGGTATGGGGTTTCTCTTGACATATTTGTTGAGGCTGATCTACATGACTTAAGATATCTAGGCATGATTGGCATGTTAACTCCAAATGATTATGATAATGAATCCTACACCAATTAGGAAGTAACAAACTACTCAAATCAGTTTCTTCTCCTAAAACCAGTCTATCTTGTTGCAATTTCCTTATTAGAACTTGTCGGTTGATGCAGATCATTGGGTCACTATGTTCTAAGGGAAATGCATCCCCAGGATTAAGTATAGAGAAAGTAAGGACTTCCTCTTGTTTGTAAACTCCTATCTCAGTCTCAAAATATGCTACTTCATTTGAAGCATCATATTTTGTGATCATATGCTTGAGTCTTGGTTCACTCCCAATCCTTATCTATGTTGGTACTCCCTTCCATGGTAACCACATGTGATAGAAATCCAAGGACAAATATCCCCCAATACTGTTCATTAGCTCCCGACTTAGGAGCATACCATATGTTTTTGGGATGTCAGGCACTTGGATCTGATCCAACCTATACATGCATGTTTTTTAGTTCACCTACAACATTGACCTCTGTTTTATCTAACTGAATCACTTTCTTATTGGTCGAGATAGGACTTAATCCTAAATTCTTACATATTGAAAAGGGCATAACATTTCCCGATGCTCCAGAGTCCAATAAACAGTTGTGCAAATTCTTTCCAAAAATCCTTAAACTTAAAAGAAAAGGTGGGGTACTGGTCTTACCTTTATAAATAGTTGCATTTGTCTCCTTTGCTGGAGTCACTTTACCTTTTCCCTTTAAGCGATTTTCCTCTTCCAAGGCTTTCAATACCACCTCACATTGAGCTGGGCACCACTTCATGATGTCAAAGAATGACAAGGATGTCTTATGTCTCTACAATTCTGCAATAAAATCAAATTTTGAATCATTCCTCACTTGACATTTAGGAAAAGGAGGCGGATTACCTCTATTCTAAGGATCAGAAGGTCCCTTTGGTGGTGGTGGATTATTATCTATATTTTGGTTAGGTGGGACCATATTGTTCAGAGGTGCAAATGTAGTAAATGGGCCCTTATTCTAATTTCTCAGAAAATGACCCCCTTTAGACTGAAAAGCTTGGGCATCATACACATCTTCCTCTGGCTCATTATCTCCTTGAATGGGAAATTGGTATTTCTCTTCAATAGTCTCATAAGTCATAGCAGTACTGACTGGCCCATTATCCTGATTGGAATTTCCTGCTGGAGGATGGGAATTAGCTTGTGCAATCTTTACAATTTTCTCCATTTCAGGGCAATTAACCTCAGAATGTGTTGCAGTATCGTGTAGCCTGCACCAATTAGTCATGAAATTAAGGTCAGCCACATTAGCAATATGTGATCTCTCCTCACCTGATTGATAATTATGAGGAACTCCCCCATTGTTAGGTCCAGTATTCCATTGCCTATTGTTGTTGTTGAACCTCTGGTTATATCCTCTATTCTAATTTTGGTAATTTTGGTTAGAGGAATTATGATTCTAAAAATTTCAGTTGGTGTTATGATTCCAATTCTGATCGGAGTAATTTCCCTGGTTGTTGTAACCTCCCTGGTTCTAATAATTCTGGTTTTGGTTGTGGGGAGGGTTTTGCCTAAGTTGTGCCATATCATTAGACATTTGAGATAGAGTCTTCTTGAGAGTTTCTAGCTCACTAGTCAGTTGAACAGTTTGTTCATTTTGCACATTTTGCACTATGGCTGGGGAATGAACATGGGACGATCCTCTCGCTTGCTGTTGTTGATTTTGAGGTTGTTGGGAAGAATCTTGCATGCCATTGCCAAAAAAGGGCACAGTGGGTGGGGCTTGTAACTCAGACACAGGTCCATATTGGGAATAAGACGTCCCTAGGATGATGTTGTACAATGGTGGGTTAGGCATCTGATAATTCATGGGAGGAAGAGTTGTTCCTAAACCTCCTGATTGAAGACTTATTTGTTCTTGCAATTTGATGTCCAGATGATAAAATTTAGACAAAAAGTTAATCTCATCTGGTTGATAAGTTCTCTGCAAGAATAGGCCAATCAAGGGATCAACAGCTCTTAAATATGCCTAAATAGCCATATTTTCAGCCACTAAGTAAGGATCTTGTAGCCTATGATACATCCTTTGGAATCTAGTATTAAATAGAGGTAGTGGTTCATGATCCTTTCTTATGGTGGAAAACTGGTGATACAAGATGGCAAGGTCCACATAAACCTGAAATTGATTAATGAATGCATTTTCTAAATCTGTCCAACCCAGAATAGATCCCCAGGGCAGATTTAAATACCAGTTATATGCCATATCCCCTAAACACTAAGGAAACAATCTGCATACCACATCCTGATGAGCAACTTGAGCATGTATATAAGCATCTTTGAATGATTGTAAATGCTCCTCAGCACTTGTTGATTCGCCATGCATGTACTTAGGACAAAACTTTTTTGGGTTCTTTGGTAAATCATGGATTCCTCCTGGAATAGTCCCTAACGGAGAGGGATTATTCACAAAGTAAGCCATCGGTAGGATTCGTTGAGAAGGTGGTGGTGATGTAGGCCAAATTGGTGGTGACACAGGCCTAATTGGTGGTGGTGATGTAGGTTGAAATGGTGGTGGTGTGGGTGGATTTGGAGGAAATCCAGCTGGAGTAAGCGGTGGTGGCAATGTAGGTATCAATACCCTACGAGCATGGGGTCTAGGTATGACCGGGGCTTGAAGTTCTTCTAATAGTTCAGGATTAGTTGAGGATCTGAGAATCCTCTCGTATTTCTTTGGTGAGAAAGACACAATGTGACCCTCATTCTAGTGCCAGATCTTTTGATGGTGAAAATGACACAAACAACAATTAAACAAAATATTTCTACTCTATTTCTCTTGAAAAAGAAAGACAGCATATAGTAGCCTAACTCCCAACATCCTGGTAGTTGGTTCTCAACTATCTGGTGTCACTCAATCGGTCCATGCAACTATAATATTCAAGGGGCCTGTGCTGGTAACAAGGAATACAGGCAATGACTTATTCATCGAGCTATTCTTAATAAAGAAAGGGGGTTTTAAACAAAAGAAAAAGATAGATCAGAGGGTAAATCAGTAAACATGAATAAAACTTATCTAGCATCTAGACATATATCTTCAATAATGAATGTTTTTCCAACAGATCAAGAAAACCATAGCATGATACAATTTACAAAATAATCCATACTATTGTATGCATCTAAGGTGCTTAATTTAACGTCACAATCACACATCCTAAATATTTCAAAGATTCCAAAAGAACACACTTTCATTCATCGCCAAGATCATAGATCAACAAACTTCAATAAATTCAATTCACCGATAATCTAATGAGATAATCCTTAAATCTGGTTTCTTCTAATGACTTTCATCACATAAGAAACACTCAAGCTTTAGCACAATCACTGGCATACAGATAGATTATAATTCATCAACCTTATCAAGTAAAACTCAATTTCTAACACCATATTGCATAAAAAAAAAACCTGTAATTTTATTCAACTGTAAATAACAAAGTATCTTTGTAACAACTATGAAAAATTCTATCTCCTACTATCAGGTGGCCAATTCTATTCCCTATTATCCGACCCTTACAATATGATACCCCAAGGGTATTTATAGATATACAAAAATTTGAAGTCCTCTCTATTTTAGGTCGATCCACCTTTTTAGGAATTAAAGTCTTCTTAGAAACTCAGTTAAAATGGAAGAAAATAATGGAGAGAAGAAAAGAAAGCCATGCACCCACAAACTACCAGTTGTGCATGCAAAGAAGAAGAAAAAAGAAAACCATGCATGCATGAGGCTACCAATTACGCATGTGAAGCCTGCTCTGCAATGTACTCGTCATAACTGGAGAATACTTGTTGAAGCACCTCCAAATCCGGCCCATCAACCCAATTGTCTTCAAATTTGATCCTTTCTAGCTCTGCAGTAGCAAATCCTCTCATGTCCTTTAGCTTGGTCAACTCCCTCTTAGCTGCCCTTATCTCTTCTTTAATATCCATTAATCGATCTAATAGCAGATCTTCACCATCATTTCCTTTTTGCATGACCTCTTTAAACCTATCATCCCATTTTTCCTTTATTTGGTTCAAAAGCAGGCCTTCCTTTACTAGTATATCAACGTTTACTATAATAGCAATAATTGCTTCCAACTCCTCAAACTATTCATTCAAATCCTTAACAGAATCTTGAACTTCACTTTTATGCTTGTATAGAAATATTCACCCAATTGCATGGGGAACTTATGACATCCTAATTTGTGCTTCAATCCAAATCGGGCATTAACCCCTAGAGCTTGATATAAAAATTCCATTAGAACCATCCTATTGCTACAACATCTTGGCAATAAGTGGGGATGACCCTCAAATCCAGCCAGCCTGAAGTATGTGAACTTGGGGTATTGGATATACCAACATCCCCATTCTGTGATAAATGCCATAGCTTCTTGGCTCAGTCTATATCCTGCATCTCCGTTAAGCTGGTTAATGATTACATATAGAAATGCATCATTAACCCTTCTAAATTGTGTTTTAGATACTTGTAGAGATAACTGATCATAATGGTCCCACACTTTCCTCTGTCCATTTGCCTCTCCCAATATCCCCACTCTCTTTAAACCTGGAAATATACCTCCTCTAGCTGCTGCATAAACAACATAAGAAGTCATAAAGAAGCATTTGGTTTCCCTTATCCTTGTTAACTGGTCATGAATAGCATCAGAGACAACCATTGGCCAATAAAACTATTGTTTGCCATTAAAGATGGTCTAAATGAAGGGAAATATCCACTCCTCGAAGTGAAATGCATCCCTCTTCCCAAATACTCTAGACAACATCATGATCAAGTCTGATACTTCTGTGTAGAATTATGTCCTCTTTGGTTGATCATGGAGTTTGGTCAGAGACTTCTTCTCTGTTCTCAACCATTTCTTGTTCAAGTGAGCTTTGTTGGCCCCTTGTATTTGCTATATTTCTCTAAAGCTTCTGCCTCCTTTAACTGTACCAAGTTCTTTGGATCCGGGACACTAAACATATGTTGAGACATTTGAGGAGTTAAATCGATAATTACATTATCTTGTGCATCCATACACTACCTAGTGGCTGGATTATAAGCACCTGTTGTTGTCATAATCAACTCCGGGCACTGGATAGATAAAGGAAATAAGGTGATGTGAGCCAGACCAAAATCAACTATTCTTTGAGTTCTCCCTATTATATCTTCAGCGAATGTTTTCGAATACGGCTCCCCAAAATTGTATGAGCCCAGATTGGTGTCAGTTATATCAGACCAATCCAGTTCCACTTTGCTTGTTGTGACAACAAGACCCCTATGATTATACCTCAAAGTATAAGGTAGATGCTCCGGCTTTATCTTCTTGGGATTAGTTGTTGCTTTTGATGTTTCTGCTGGCCGATTCCTTTGGGAGGCTTCTCCTGATACTCCTAACATCCTTTAGCTTTCCTGCAACAAAAATCCCAATTAGATCCTTGAATAAATATCACAAAATATGCTTTAAAAACTTACCCTTCATATATATATCGGAGGCAGAACCAAACATGAAACATTCTAAATAGTCTCTTTCAAAAGACTGTCGGGCTCGGGGCCAAAACGATTATTGAGATTTCAATAATAGCAAGTGGGATCAGAGTCAGAACCGGCATGGTGATCAGAACCGGAACCAGAATGGAAACTAATTTGGTTTCTTTCAGATTTTCTAATTTCATTATCAGTTTCGGTTCCACTTCCACTTATGCCTAGGTTATCGTTATTTTGAAAGAAGGCTTCTCACTATAAGCGAAGTCAGAGATGGGATGGAAATGGAATCGATACCTATTGGAAAACATGGTTCAAATTCTAGATTGATTCTAATCCCGCTTCCGCCTAAAATGATCATGACGTCATAAGTGTTTTTTAACAGTTTGATAGATAACTTCATGATTTAAGGACTAGGTCATATCAAAACGAAAAGGGGCTTAAATGTAACCTAATAAGACCATCCCCATATGACAGAGAGGCGACTGTACTTTTTAGGGCATCATATTTAAATTAAAACACGAACATAGAAATGCATAAAAACCTCGATATAAAAACTAGGGCACGAATTTAACCCTGTTTATTTTAACCAAATTGAATGCGAAACAAGATTCCTAAGTAAAAACAAGATTTAACAAACCCTACTCACTATGGAACTATAATTTAATCTACGCATTAAAATCTAGGGCAGCACAATGCGATCACTACTAAAAACGTGAAAACGACCATGCTGAAGACAAAGAAACCAGATACAAAAGCAAAATGAAGACAAGAAATCCAAACAAACAAACAAAGAAAAAAAACATGCAAACCTACAGAGAATCACGAACTTTCCCAAAGCAAAATAATCCAAAACGAACAAAAATAAAAAAACATGAAAGGCAAAAGAAGAACGAGAATAGAAAACCCTACCTCAAATGCAAATAAATAGGCTAACCTCCTGAAGCAATCCGTGTGCAACTGTCTCTCTATCAATCGATTCACTCGCCAAAAAGCTTCAATGTGAATCCGGTTCACTCTTTAATCTCTTAACAGTAATGGTAATAACTACGCGTTAATTAAGGTAAAACTCAGAGTTTCACACATGCATGGCACCTGTCATCAATGCAATAAATGCAGTAGAGCAGAGTCGGAACTAGAGAAAGAACTGGCCCATTACTATTGTGTGACTTCAGTAAAGTCAATGACCAAGAAATGGCAGGAGCGGAATCGGAATGAAAACTGTTTTGGAAACTTTGTTTAACTTTCCAACTTGGTTCCCATTCCGGGTCCGGTTCCGCCAACAAAGAATAAAACAAAACCAAACATAAAAAATAAAACAAAAAGATTGAAATAAGAAAACTTAACATACAAAACCTAGTTTAAAACGAAAAACCAAAAAGCAGAGGTGGAGGCGGGATGAAAATGGATTTTGAAATTTTGAATAAATACCGACTTAACTTCCACTCCGACTCTGGGTTCGACAAAGACAAAACAAAAAGTTAAAAAGAAAGACTGTCGGGATGGGGATCGGAATGAGTTTTGAAAGAAGTTTCAAAACCCAATTCAGTTCTGGTTCCGGTTCTGACAGAATAAATTAAAGAAAAAGAAAGTGTTGGAAAAGAAAGACTCCAAACTTTGTTTGAAAAACTACCAAGGATAAAAACATAAAAGGGGGACCCATTTTGACCAAGGCAAAAGATGGGGTGGTTATGCAAGACATAACAGAAAGGCAGGTGGATTTCATGGGCTGGGAGGCTCACTTTAATCAACTTTTTTGTTGTGGTCTTTCCTATTTACATTCTCTCTTTCCTCCCCCTTTGGGATGTGCGAATAAAAAAATTAATTAGAAGATGAAAAAAAAAATTTGGCAAGGAAATTATGATCAGAAGAAGATACCTTTGGTAAAGTGGGAGAAAATTTGTAGGTCACAGGAGGTTGTTGATGCTGGTCTAAAAAATCTGGCCTTACAGAATAAGGTGATGAGAGCCAGTTTGGTATGGAAATTGTATGCAAATCAGGATCTCAAGTGGGTCAAACTTATAAAATCCAAGTATCTAGAAGACGAGGAAATAAGTATTTTTATGACCAGATCTCTTCCAAAAGGCTCATGGGTGTGAAATTTCATAAGTAGTTACAAGGATTTGGTCTTGAATTTCCTTTTTTGGGATGTTAGAGACCGAAGAATAACCCTCTTTTGGGAGGACTCCTGGGAGGCTTCAGTAAGCTGGTGGAGATTGAATCCCTAAGGAAAGTTAGAGTGGTAACAAAACAAGTTTGGGGAAGTCATGTAAGGGACTACTTGGACATCAAAAGGGTCAATAGTCACTTGGAATGGCAATGGAGAGATTTTAAGTTGTTGGGGCTTAACAATAATTAAATTTTGGCCTTTGAAGAAGAACTCAAGGGTTGTTTTTTATGCATCAGGGATGGTCACGATGTTCTAAGGTGGTGTGGTCTGGCTTTAGATTTTTATAGCACTCACAAAGGACATAACATTTTGGTTAGGTAGTAGGATATGGCATTAGATCTAAGCAAAGCATTGTGTTGGAATAACAACTGCCTTCCAAAGGCTAGTATCTTTTCTTGGGCATCGATCCAAGGAAAATTTTTGATAGCGAACAGGTTTAATAAACTCAATTTTTGTGGTCCCTCCAAGTGCGTGCTATGCAAAGCTACTGAGGAAATAGGTGATCATCTTTTCCTCAATTTCCCCTTTACTATCAAGTGTTGGAATTGGCTTTATGCAAAGTTAAATTTGAGTACCGCTTTACTAAGTGATATAACAAGTCTATTCAAAATTTGGTTGATTCTATGTAGAAACTCATTATTTTTCAGCCTATGGTGGTCTTTCCCATCGCTCCTCCTTTGGGAGGTGTGGAAGGAAAGGAATCTGTGTATCTTTCAAGATGTTTCTATGCCACTTTTGTCATTTCTCAACAAAGTAGAAGCATGTGTGGTGGAATTGGTAAATTCAAGAAGGGAAAAGGTAAGCCAATCTAAAACCTTTTTCTCAAGTTGGGATGCGAAGATGAGATAAAACTGGAACAATTTCAAGGTTCCACCTTGTGTTGGTTCTGGGGGATTCAAAGCTCAAGAGGAGCACAAGAATATCAAATGGCAACCTCATGATCACAGCCAATATATCGTGAACTTTGATGGGGCATCAAGAGCGAACCCCAACCGATCTGGTGCAGGATGTATTGTGAGCAATTGGGTTGGTGCGGTGGTTGGGAAGATTGCACAACCGCTCAACTTGGGCACTAATAATGTTGTGGAATTGCAAGCAGTGCACCTTGGGATTAAGATATGTGTAGAACTAAAAATAAGGAATGTAGTTATCAAGGGCAACTCGATGGTGATTGTAAATGCTTTACATATAGTGAAACTTCAAAATTGGAAGATGGGGGATTTTCTAGAGGACATGTTAGAAATACTTAGGAGTTTCAAGAACTATGTGATCAATCACATCCTACATGAGGATAATCAAGAGGCGGACCTTCTTTGGAATCTTGGGGTTGATAGGACTTCTTTGAAGGAGATCATTAACCTTGAAGGTGGAAACTAATGCATCTTCTTGTGGGTAGTTGGGTGGGTGCCACTCCACAATGGTATGTGTGGAGTGGCCAATGCATTGGTAGGTGAAGTGTTATATGGGGAGTGTGAGGTGGTAGAAATCTGGATCGATCACCGACATTCACACTTATGATTTGTAATGTTTGTGCTCGAGGGGTCTTGTCATGTGATTAATGCATGCCTTTTTCCTGGTGGAATATGAAGCTCGAAGGCACGATTTCACAAAGCACTCATAAAGGGTGGTGAGTATGGGTTTTTAAAGATTTCATGCATTGGCATTCTAACAAGCCTTTGATTTCCCTATTCCTAGGCTCGGATTAATATTTGGCAATCTTTCCTGAATTTGTTATGGCGAGGTTTATTCTACAAGTAATGGCAAAGGAATTGGACATTGGTGGTATAGAAAATCTTGTCCAACTCCTTAGGTCCAAGCTTCAGATGGATTTTCTTGGTCTAGTGACATCACTTCGACTAAGTTGAATCATTCATCACCCTGATTACCTCACATTTTTAGTGATAAAGTGCATCATAGGGAAGGGTTTCATGGTGGGCACTAAAGGCTACAGGTTGGACACTAAAATTTCTTCAAGGGTTTTGGTGAGGTTGTTAGATGTGAAATTTTCAAAGGTAGAAGGGAAGGTGATAATGAAGCAACTGTTCAAGAAGGAATTTTTGGTGGGGTTGGAGGAGACTTTGGTTCCAACTTCCCTAGGTGTTGGCATTCCATGTCCACGTGATTTAGAGCTCTTGGAAAACCTGGACACCCTAGTTAAATTCTATCCCTTTCTACTAGATATTAATATTCTGGAGTTGGTGGAGCATTGATGACTGGCAATCGCAAAGGTGGATTTTCTAAGAAAGAAATACCGATTGGTGGCAACCTAGAACTTGGCTTGGAAGTATGATTTTTGTGTCTTCGCATAGAATAATGTCTGGTAATCAAGTTGGGTGTGTGTCTTTCTATTTGTTCAAGCGGGTGGTCTGGCTATTGGAAAATAGGGTGGTGTGTGTCTAGAACGATTATGTCCTTAGTAAAGTAATATATGATCATAGTATGTATAGGTGAAAACGTAGCTGGTTATGGGGATATCAACTCTGTATGGTCATTTTTGGAGAAATGTATTGTATGGTTAACAATGGCGGTCATCGCTACCCCAGAGTCATGAGCTAAAACTATATTACCTCTTTTTGATATCAATATAATACATTATCTTATCTATCAAAAAAAACAATCTCAATTATTTAATTAATTTGTGCATTCTTCTCATCCACCATAATTAAATTAGCTAATATTTCATCCAATATTAAATAAGTTATTCAACTTATTTAATTGTCTTTTCTATTTTTATTTCTTCTAAAAATAAATAAAATTAATATTTTATTTACATGTCCCAAATATATCTTCATCTTATGCACATGAATTAAATATTTTTTGTAATTTAATTCTATTAATATTAGTTTATCTCCTACTTTAGTGAGTTGACTGAAAAAATAACATCAATTCACTCTCACTTCACTCATCCATGTAATCAAGCATTTGATTCATGCATTTAGTTAACTAATCATCCTAGCCTCTCATTGCAAGCACGTTTATCATGATCTCTCAATCACTCTCATCCTTCAATCTTTCAAATCATTCTACATCGTTGATTAGGTACCAAGTGAAAGCTATAAGTACACTATCATTTAGCCATTCTAATCCTCCACAAATTTTGATAAATCCACTGAGATGGTATATAATGTTCACATGTTCTCTCTTAGGATTTGATTGAGCCTTTAAAAATTTTACCACATTTGAGAAGCCCTTTATGATAGGCCTATATGTTCTTTTCCTATTCTCAATGATGGAGCTTAGACATATTGACAATGTTGAACTATTCCTAGTTGATGTTTTACCCATGTATTCTTTGGGAGGACTTATCCATGGAGGAGTATAATAAGTTGAGTTAGTAGGTGGTGTGGATCCTAGAGAGGAAGGATGTGTAGGGGTCAACATCTAAGTTGGGGTATGAGATTGGGACCCTTAGAATATGACACAATGTTATGAATCGCACCTTCCTCTTGTGTTACAATAGGTGGTTGAATCTCTTCATATAGTGGTACTTCTTGCTAAAGTGCATCTCTTTTTTTATCACCCCCTATCAATTATTCTTGACCAATACTATGATGGGGAGAAGAGAGGTGATGTGTGGAGGAGGAGGAGGAGGAGGAGGTGAGGGAATATGGACCTTAAAGGGAGGGGATGTGTTATGTGGCCTCCTATCAATAAAGTGATTCTCTTTTCCTTTTCCTTGTAGTGGTTTTGTATCTTTAGTTTCCTCCTCTTACATAATTTCCTACAAAATGAGAGCCTATTCCCTCTTGCTTTATGCTTTTCCTTTTATAGTGGTATAAGATTCCTCCTATTCAACTATTAAACTTGGGGCTTTGGGATTCTTCTTCTACTATGGATGAGGGCCATCCATGGCATATGGTTACTGAATCGATTTCTTATTTCTTTCCACCACCACTTAAGTTTTGCCTCAATCAAATAATCTTCTTTGAAAAAAAGTCAATTTTATCCATTATTTGGTTGAAAACTATCCCTATGGTAGGAAGGGTCTAGGACCTTTCCATACTCATGTATACCCTTTGGGATTCTTTCAATATATAATTTTTTTATCAATTGGATTTCCAAGTAGCTGTAATCTTGGACCCTCACTCCTTGCTCGTCTAGGCAATATACCCAAAATTCTTATAATACTACCTTGTGGATGAAGAATTATACAATAAGTGGCCCAATCTTCCCAATGGGATCAAATAGGTTTCTAATCTCATATGAATCCATAGAAAATATTACCATTTCTTATTCATCTCCCTTAGCATGTTGTATTCTTAAAAAAGAGTAAACCCCAACCTTGACGGGGAATGCAACCCAATATTTTTCTTGTTGGAAATCAGTTTTTGGAGCTCCATAACCTATTTTAAAATATCTAGTAGGACTATCTTGTTTATATAGTACTTGGGAAGCCTATATGGTGATTTATGGAAGCCACCAACTCTTATATAGGACATCTTAAACTAGATAAATCAACTCCCCAAATTGGCCATATCTTGGGTTGCCTCTAGGGATAACCTCTTTTTATAATCATTTTATAGACACCAAATAATTGAAAATACAAAATCATCATTCAAAAAGTTATAATGCTTCCAACTTTGTTTTAGCTCTAGCTAGAGATAATGATTATATGCTTTGTTCTCTCCTAGCTACAATGTTCCTACATGCCTCAAGCCCAAAATATTGGTATGGAAAAACAAAATATACCAAGTAGAAAGTCATGCGGAATTTGGTTGATTCCAATATATCTACTAAATACTCATGCATTGTGTCACTAATAAGGGTAATCCAATCAATTATTTTTGAGTCCAAAATGGAAAGGATTAAGAATCACATCCAAAGGGAAATACCTAGCATTTGGAAATTCAAAAAACCTACTCTAAAGAGTGATGATATCCTTTGCATCTACTTTGAACTTGATTTTTTGGAGGACCTTATCCATCTTAGTTATTGATTTTCTCATCTATGAGAGAAATTTGAATCATTAATGAAGTTGGTAATCGATGTTATTTTTATTTGGTAATAATTCAATTCCTTCTCCATGTTAATTTTATGATATTTGGCATAGGTGGGAAGCCCCAAAACTCTCTCAATTACTTATTAGTTTATGTCTAGTATAGTTGTCCTATAGTTCCAAACACTTTTCTTTATTTCTTATTATATCTTTGAACACAATCCAACACTAGTTCAGGAGACTAGAGGGACACTATAAATATAGCAACTTGCACTAGAAGGTTAATCAATACATACACTAGTACTTTAAATATGTGTCTCTTTATTGGTGCACCATTTATAAAAATTCTTGGACATTCACATGTCTAAGGTTAGTGTCTCTAGTCTCATACCAAGAAGAGAATATTTTACAAGAAGGGCACAATATCCTTTGTAATCACACTTCATTTCTCTTGGTGGTTGGTCTCCTTTCATATGTACTACCAAGTACACATGAGAGCCATAGATAGATCAATAATAATAAATTTATAGTTTTCTTACAAGTGTGACAAGTAAATTTCTAGAAAAATATAATGGTATAATTATGAAGCAAAAAGAGAATATATGGTTGTTGGGAGAAGAAAGGTGTGTAAATGATTAATATATATTTTTAAAATCAAGGTATACAATATCAAATTTTGATAAAATATTTTAATGTCCACCACTCTCCTCCCAACCTAGCATATAAATATGATGTTGAACAAGAGTACCTAATATGCTTTCTTAAAAAGGAAGTGTTGGAAATTTTGACAATACTTGAGTCCCAAGAAGCTTGTATATTAATTTATTATATGATTTTTGGTAGAAGGAAAGTGGATAAAAATCTTGATGTGTGTATTCAATATTTTCATATTAAGAATCATGAAAATTTTAACTAGTATCCCACTTCTTCCAACATATTATCATATGAAGATGAAATTTAAAAAAATGTGAGGGTGCACCTTGAGCTATTGGAAATGTAAAAAGAAATATTTGAGCATGCCAATGGTCTCCTAATGAGCATACAAGATGAGTTCCCTTATGATGATTATACAAAAAACCATAATGATAAGGCTACTTAGATATGGGTGATATATTATTGGTAGTAGATATTGTGATAAACCTTATAATATGTAGAGTGTTGGTATGAGAGGTCAAAATGAAAAATTACATGATACTACCCAATGCTCGCTTCCTCCCAAGATGACATGTAAAGAAGAAGTTGAACATGATGATACATGTTATCACTTAAAGTTATAACAAAAATTACTTATTATAAAAATTAGATTGCAAAAAGAACAAATTTTCACCCTCAAGAACCCAAATGCCCTCTTAGTGAGAAGGGGTCCTCGGAAAACCTTCCTTGTGGGGAATATTTTTCTAAACTATACTAGAAAGAAGAGTATGATCAATATGATGCATAAAGATCAGATTCCATGGAAGGAGAAGATGAGCACAATAAGTATAAATGTAGGTGATCTATAATTTCATGGTGAGCTTAGTATTGATCCACTTTAGTATGATTCTCCTACTCACAACATTCAACATCCAAGGGAACTCATATAATTCTCCTAAAAATCCAAGCAATCACACGAAGTCAAAAACAACTCATATAGATGCATTAATGGTGTAGGTAAGAAATGACTATCACTTGAGATATGAACATGTTCCTACACAAAGCAAGAAAATTTCTACTATATCAAGCATAATTCCCATAATTAGCAACAAATTGGATGGGACATCCAATATAGATACAACACTAGAAGATGATTGTTGTGTGTGCAAGTGAGGTAGACAAAGAGGATAATGTGTGTGTGCTAATGAACAATTAAATGGATCAAATCTTCAAGTCAATATTTTATGGAATATGCACAGGTTGGTGATGTAATGGGTGAACAAGTGACTTATCTCTTACTTAATTCTCTACCCCCTTTTATCCATATCATTGATAATATTATCTTACAAAATAATGATATAAGTATTTATGCATTTGATTATGATATTAGCAATGTTGTGGCGGATCATGAGAAGGTTGAAGTATAATGTGCTTCAATTCATGATTCTATAGCATGCTCTTATTTTTCTAATGATTTATATATTTATTTACACCAGTCAAATGTTTCAAAAATGCAATGCATCAACAAGTATGATTTTTATTCCAAAAACTCAAAAGTCAAACAGGGTTCACTCATTGCTACCATAATTTCTTGTGGTACACTAAAATTGTGTGCATATGGAAAGGAGGATATTGATATGATTTTTTTTACACATGATTGTGGTAGAATGTCATGTGAAATTTGTTGTCTAAATGAGATTGAAATGGAGAGGTTGTGGGATGGAATCAATTCATCATTTGAGATTCCTAAGTATGATTTTTCATGTTGATGATGAAGATAAAGATGGTAAAAAAAATTATCCAAAAATGGTATGAACTAGCATATGTGATAGTGGTGTATGCTTGTCACCTATTATCCAAGGATTTGATATAAATGTAGCTAACTATAATACTTTCCTTTTTGAAGTCTAGTTTCTAACTCTATTGATAATGGTGTGTGTAAATTTGAGTATTTTGTGTGTTCCCACCAAACAAGTGATGAAGGTGTTAGGTTGTAGTACATATGTGAATAGGAAAATTAGCATGTTGTAACCCAATTTTTTAGCATACCTTAGATTGAGGCATTCAATTTTGGGATGAAAGATGATTTTATCCCTTTTTTGAATAGTTTTTTTAGTATATTTTTCTTTGCATTATGAGTTGGAAGCATTTGATTTTTTTCTCAAACCATATTCAGAGGTTGGTAAGGATAAATAACTAGATTATAGATTTTTTCTTTCATCTACAAGTGTTGTAACTAGCCTAAATTTCATTTGTTTAACCCCTAATACTGTATACATGAATTATGGATCATAAAATAGTTATAGAACTTATTTATTACATGGTTTCCCTTTACTAGTAGTGTTAATACTAAAGAAAACCTTCATTTTTTGGTCAATGTTCATTACTTGATGCATGCAGATAAAAGACTCAATTTGTTACAATTGGGGATGTAAAAAAAAATAGTTTGAGGGAGATCACCTCCTTCAATAGGCTTGTCTATGATAGAGGCAAGCAAGTGTAGTGATTCATTCATTCCCTTGTGTCATGGATCTTCTTTGTAGGGTCTAGCTTGAAATTATATATTGAGTTGTGTTTTGTACCCATATATTCATCCTTTGAGATTCCATGTCATTAGGTATGTTATCTTGGCTTGTACATATTTTTTTGTGTTTTGTATGTTTGTGTAGTTATGATGAGTTGTAAGTCAGTTCTATTTTGATTACCATTTTTTTGTCTCCAACCCAAATTAGCTATTTTTTTATGATGCTAGTAACTACCACATGTCCCCAATCAAAGCCTACAGGGACTCAAATTTTAGTGTCAAATTTTTTAGTGAGTCCCTTTTCTTATGTTCACTTATGTTTTTTGGCCCCTATTTATATAACCAATTAGAAAATAACTTGTATGTGTTTGCATTTTTGAATTTTTCCTAAGTATGAGCCTTTATGTGAAATGATAAGGCTGAAAATCCACTTAAGTTTGTGAAAATTCCAAGTTTGGAGTACTTTTGTGAGTTACTTGTGTTTTGTCAACTTATCGAGGTTTTCCTTACATATATGTCCTCTCAACCCAACATTATATTAATTCCTTATTAAAAAAATTGGCTAGGTGTTGGCCTATAAAGTTTTTGGGGAGGTCGTGATTCATATCCCAAGTCCAAAACATGTGAATTTTTCCTTAGAATATTTTTCCTTCATCATGTTGTCGAACTTGATCATCCACCCATTCCATCGTCTCTATTCCATCGTCTCTATCTTGATCCTCATTGACTAAAAATTGCATGTCTTTTAAAATCAAGAAATTGGGAGAACCTTTTCCAATATACTTGTTTGCTTCATCTTGAAGTCTAATTCATGCTTTGAAATATTTCTTCAGAGTCAGGATTTCAAGATATCCTTCACCCAATGCGTATTATAGGGTATGTTTGACTCTTGAATCATGTTGATTCCTCCATCCATTCTTTCAAAGTCAAGATATCACTATTTTTTTACTGCGGTATTCCTACAAGTATTTTTGAAACCTTGTTGTTTAATAATTTCCTTTATATTCTTATTAGGGTTATTCCACCAGCTTCTCCCCAAAGTGGTACTAGGTACAATATTTTCCTAAACCTTGATCCTTGATACCACAAATCTCTTTTCTCTCATTGGGATTTTCCCATTTGGCATTCCCTCATCTAGCATGACTTCCTCATCATCCTTGATTCCCAACAACCCAACCAAGTGCATAGGGTATCCCAACTCCGAACAATTCAAAACTCTCACCTATTTTTTGTCAACTTCCTACAAACTCACCACAATGGACCAAAAGGGCCACATGGTTGTCAAAAAGGGTGTAGACACTTTAAAAAGATATTGATGGATGATAGGAACATCATTTCACCGCCCAAGGAATTTTCTACTCAATTTTGGCATGATTTCAAGGTAGTTTTCATTAACAATTTATAACTTATTTACATCAAAGTTTTAGCTAAATACATATATTTACTTATCTAATATTTCAAAATATTTATTCTAATATATTTTATCAATTTCCAACTCTAATTTTTAAAATAATTATCAATAATGAATATTACTATTTACGTAACAATATTTTTTTCATTAAATTTGGTATCTAGAATTCCCCATAATTTCATAACATTAGATGGTCTTTGTATCAAATCTCGATTTACCTTAGCATTTATAAACCCATCAAACCAGAAGGAAAGAGATAGCAATTGAAAAGAAAGAGAGATTCAAATATTTTTCAGTTCTTATTATCACTTATTATTGGTTGGTTATATTGCAAGATTTTGGCTTAAACAACACATTCTAAGCTTTGACTTGTTTGGGTGGTTCATTTAAAACACACTAATAGGTGAACCCTATTGAAGAAACCAGCCTGATTTCACATGAGCCACCTAAACATGTCAAAACTTAAAGTGTGCTATTTAAACTTTGCAAACCCAAAATGAAAAACACTGATTTATCTTAATTGCCACCGAGACTTTTTCTGATGTTCTCCACCTCTTTCATACTAATCTGGAATGTCTTGCTCAGAACTTGAGGGGGAATGGCTGGATTGGAAGCAAATGTGATCGAAGGAGTAACAGCGGCCCCGGGATTTTGACTGTTAAATGCAGCTATCACACTGGCACGAGTGGTACCAATGTTGTGAAAGAAATGAAGTGTCCCCTTGGGAAACACAAACACATCGCCAGCATTCACCGTCTGAGAGAACAATTTGTTGGAACTATCCACGAAGCCCACGAGCAATTTCCCTTGCAATATGTAAATAATTTCAGTGGCTCTCGGGTGTGTATGAGGAGGCACCACTCCACCCACTTCAACTTCTCCACGAGTGATCGATATTCCCAGCGTATTAATGCCCGGCAACACCTGTGCAGTTGTAACTATCACTCCAAACCCGAACAGGTTGGCTGATGTATTCACTGCCTCGCCCAGAGCCGACGTTGTAAAGTGCTTTGCAGACGTCTTACTCGGACTCAGACAAGGCAACCCATTCATGAAAATTGCAGAGGATTTGGTATCTGCTACGCAGTAATCCTGCAATTCATCTGGATCTGCACTTATGATTGGAAGTAAAAAGAGCAAAAGGAGAGGAATGGAAGAGAGAAATAATGAAGCCATCTGAGTGAGGAAAGCGATTTCCAGTGGTCTTGTGATGAGCTTTGTCTGCATTTACTATAAATAGGATGCGCCTGGGGCTCTGTTGGTTATATTCGTCAACTGCCCTGCTGGCAGTAAGATGAACATTGTCTATTGCCCGGTAGACCATTTCTGCAATACAATGATTGTAAGCCATTAAAATACAACAGAGGATTTTAATAGACCGTAGACTTTTTAGTCCCAGCCTTCCCCAGGAGACTAAATTTTGTATTGCATCCAACTTGGCCGCTGCCCAAAGCAAAAACTAATGCAGATCGAATTTTGATGTTTTAGCAGGAAGATTATTCAGAACTTTAAGGTTTTCTCATTGGCTGTCCACCCGTTTTTGCAGCGTTAGAAAAATCCCATCGGCTGCGACGTGCGATTGCGAGCACAACCAGTTTTGTGGACTTCGAATTAAAAAATTTGATCAGACGAGGTAGTGACGAGTTGTAATAAATGGCTTCCACATGGTCAGGCTTAAAGAGCATACTTAAGTTTTAATTATCAGTTTTGACATTCTTCATGGTTCTTGGCGCGGCTTAACCGACACAAACTGTTTGACAGAATGCCATGATGCAGGATATGCAAAATGTGTAACTAAACATGTTCTCATGGAACGCCCTGATTGCAGGATATTTAAAAAATGGATTTGTTGAAAAAGGCTTTAGAGACTTTGCAACCAAATGCAATTGGCAGGTGTAAAGGTAAACTCTACAACCTTTCTCAGCCTATGCCAAGTGGGAGCTTTGGAACAGGGTATGGACATCCATCGAAGCATAAAGGATAGAGGGTGTTTTTTAGAGGTAGTTGCAACTGTTCCCAGTTTAAGGGAGTTGAGGAAGGTTTAGATAAGGTATATGTTTAGGTTGAAACTAGTGAAATAATTATTTTTTAGATGTGTATTATGTATGTGATTTGTGATGTTATGAAATTGTGATGATCTATGTCCAAGTTAGAGTTCTAAGTTTAAAGTTGAATAGTGTTTACTTAGATCCATAGAAGTACTACCAGTATTCCTTCTACCATTTCTTCTTGTCATCCTATGGAGACTGTACATTTATAGTGTGATTTTTCCTTCTACTACCATTTCATTCCCTCTTACCTCTCACTCCCTTTAGACATACTTCATTTTGCCCATAATTCTTATACCACTACTACTTGCACTTATAAACCTTCAATACACTAGTGAAGTAGTTTGCTCAACTTAAGAAGAAAAATATAGCTCTAACTCTATTACATATAATCCTCCACATTGCACACCTTTTGCATTTGAGGTTGTTACACGCCCATTGCTCATTGGCTTTATTGTAGCTTTATTTGAGTTATATTATGGAAAAGGTGGTTACAATGTTTGTCTATGAGCTTTTGATGATACATTTCTAGATATTGCATATGAAGATAAATTTTTACCTAAATTATTTCCATGAATCCTAAGGACTATGCCCTTGAATACTTTTCATCCTTAACTCCTATTTCTATCCATTATTTTGATAGAAATATGTCAATATGGGCTTAGAATCAACTAACATATTTAACTAAATGTTTTGAAAGAGTATACTAATGACAATGGAACTAGGTTTCAATATTTATGTGGTAAAATTTATGTGTTCATGTAAAAAATCTTGAACTTTAACTATTTGAATCTAATGGTTGGAATTATGGGGTCTCCCTCACTTCCTCCAACCTTCAAGATGTCAAAAGAACAATACATTTCAAAAAGGAAATGACAAGAAAGAATCTAAATCTAGTTCCAATCAAATGTCTACCACATCTAATTTTGTATCATTCAAACATTAAGGCCTAGAAAATTTACAAAGCTTAGCAAACCATTGGATAATGTTCTTCAAACTTTCATAATAATTTGGTCAGCCTTAATTCCATTAATCTATTTGATTCCTCTAGAGGATTAACTAAGAGTTAAATAATGAATAATTCTTCTACATTTTTCATAGAGTTAATGAACACCATACATATACTTGTATGGTTTTCAAGCATAAAATCATACATCTCATTGATAGTAATGTGATTCATGTTAATGGTGTGAATGATGGGGGAAATTGTTTGGCTGCTCCACTAAAGCAAAATTTGAAATTTATGCTAGTATTTTTTTTCATTGCATACACATTCTAACAATATTGAGCACTAATAGGTATTCAATCATCCTACTAATTCTATGATGTACACACATGAATAAAGACCCTATGGATAGAAAGCATGTTTGCTCCTCTTCCCACACTTGGACAAAAATATTTATAGCTTTTAATCATAAAATTTCACCTCAAGCTATGTACCTTCAATTATTTCAATTTATGAGCATATTCAAAACCACAATTATTGTGGTCCACTTTATGGTCATGGTTTTCTTCATGGTCAATAATGTGAAGTATTCACATTGATTTGGGCAATTAGTATAACATATGCATAAAATAATTTCATATAATTACAAATTTAACATCAGATAATTATACACATTTATGTGTTGCTCTAAACATAACCAATGACATTCTTGTGGACACTTTGGGGAGTATTATCTTTTCTCTTAACATGGGGCTTAAGGAGGTAGATGAATTTTTCCATATCATTCCTTCATTGGCTATATTTTGAATTTTAATAAGGAGATCTTAGTTACAATATTTAAACGGGATACCCTCTATGATGCATTAATTCCTAAAATATGTTTGTCAAGAGAAAATTGTGAAAGTGATGAGAGGTGCATATGTACCTATTTTCAAATCAACTACTTCAAACTTGAAAATTATGTTGTCACTCTCAAGAACATTTGTTATGGTTGCAAAGGTGAGGAACATCAAATGGAAGCTCCTCACGAAACCAAAGATATAAGTCATTAATTATAACAAATACATGTGCAACAAAATAATCAAGAAAAAGTTAACAAGGAAGATAAGGAGAAAATGAAGCCCTCTTCATTACCCACTAATACTCCTCTAGCACAAAAACCAACTTATAAATCATGTTTCCTCCACCAATAAAGAAAGAATAACATTATATCATTCCTTCGTATGTACCAAAGCAAGGATGATTTCCTCCTTATGCTCCAAAGAAGAATAAGAAAACAACTTTCAACAATCTCATTGTCACCTCTTTTAAAGGTGTTACTTTCATATGAGTTCCAAAGAAAAAATAGAATATTAAAAAAGAACAAGTGAATCTAAATCCACAAGTACAATAACAATATTACAAAGGGTCTTTTTCCTATTCTACATAAATCAAGCACATTCAATGACATCATATCATGCTAAAATTCAAAACATTAAAGGTGGTTGTGAACCACATAAATAAGACGAGAACAATCTATTAGATGATAATCCATCTAATATTATTGGTTGAAATTTGGAGATTTGTTCTCTACATGTACATGTCTATATACTTTACATTATTTTGATGGTGTCCCCTAGTTGGGAGGTATATCTTTTGGCATTTTCCACTACCCTACCATATTGATAAAATATTTTATTCATTTCTATATGATTGCAATTCTAATGATTACATAATTTAAAATTTTGTATCACATGTTACTAACATAATCATTCTCGTGATGATTGCAGTATTTCCAAGATATTCCACATGATTCAAATGATTATGATTATATTTTACAGTCAAGTCGTTTCACAAGTGAAAATTATGTTGGACACTCTCAAAGACATTTGTTATGATTGTAAGAGTAAGGAACATTAAATAGTTGTTTATTTGATACAAAGATAGAATTTATTAAGTATACCAAATGAATCTATGACTTGAAGAACAAATAAAAATTTAATAAAAAGGAAAAATAAGGAGCAAATGAAGCCCTTTATATTGCCTCCTAATGCTTCTAAACACAAAAACTAACTTATAACCCTTGTTCTCTACCAATAAAGCAAGAGAAAGATAATTCCATTTTTCTAGATATAAATATATGAAAACAAGGAAAATTTCATATTTATGCTCTAAAGAAGAAGAATGAAGCAACTCTAAACAATCCCAATGCCACCTTATTTGAAGATATCACTTCCACATGGGTTCCAAAGAAAAACCAAAATATTCCTACAGAATAAGTGGATCCCACTCCACAATAAAATACCAAGATTACAAAAGGTTTATTTGCTATTCTATGCACATCAAGCACATTCAATGACATAATATATCACGATGAAATTACAAATGTATAAGTGGTTACAAACCCTTGAAAATGTATGGGTAGAAACCTTGAGAGAATGTAATAATTTAAGATCATGAAGAGATCTTAGATGATATTCAAATAATTTGATGAACCTACAAATTTAACAAATAAAATATAAGGAATAGAGGATTGAGAAACCATGTAAGTATTAATATAGGATAGTCACCAAAGGCTACTAATTTAATGACATTTTTGTGTAAGAAGGGTGTTGATCACTGTTACCAATTTTTTGCTATAGCTCAAATTGGTGGCGCTGAATTAAATATGGTTATATTTGAAAGTGAAAATACAGTTATTTCTACATATACTTAAGTGCTACTTACACCTTATTTAGCATTTATCAAGTGACAGTCATGGTGTTTTTGAGAAGGCTGAATTTTAGAAGTATTACTCATGTTTTTGCAAAAAATCAGATGGAGTACATAACTAAATATACAAATAATAAAGCATAACAGAATGCTTTCATTTATCTCATGAAATGTTTCACATTACATATGTCATTTGATTGCGAGAATACAAATGATAAGTACAACACTCCATTTTAATGCTTTTCTTTCAGAATGGAAATGAAAGAACAAAGTTTGAATATCCACACAAGTCGTGGTTTTTAGCCAATTCTATTCATTGCGGAAAGTAAATTCTACAATTGAAGGTAAAAGGATAAGAAAGCAGATAGTAGAAAACATATCCATTATTTCTTGTTTCTTCATCTTCGACCGAGACGTTGCTACTTGCTCCGTCTTGCTTTCGCTCCTGAGTGTGCCTGCAAAAGATCGAGAGGGTTGTCAATATTGAGCTCTGGATATGAGTTGTACTACAAGCTCTACCAACAGACATATAATTTACTCTTCGAAATGCATAGAATCAACTAAAGGAAGGAATAGAAGCATGAGTTGAGAAGGGGGAAACATCATCATCATTCTGTGTTTTTATGCTAACATTGTTTGTTTCCTTGTGCAGGTATAGGAAAAGTTATGTAGCTGATTATCATTTGAAGACCAAGCATGTGGGGGAAAACAAGCTCCCACAAGGGTAGAGCCCGGCATGCTACCCTTATATGTTACAAGAGGGTTGAGAAAGAAAAATACAATCACCTTGCTCTTTTGAGCTTTACAACTTAAAGGAATGATCAAATTTGTCATGCATTCATAACAGTCAAATCAAAACATGAAGTGAAAATTACAAATGGACAATAAATTTGATGACTTGTTTCAGCTGAAAACTATCCAAAATCATGTTTCTCAAAAAATTTTGTTCACTTTAAATGCATAATAATGTTTTATTGTTTTAAGTCTGTTCACTTTAAATGTTGTTTTATATTTTTTTGCTTTGGAGAAGCAGTGTTCTATCTCTTAACAATGACAGTGAACAGGCATACATAATGCCTTAACAAGGAGCACTGTTTCAGATTTTCATTTGTGAAGTAAGCAAGTGCATGATACAGTTTTGATTAAATGGAGCATAAAAAGGCATGAAGAGTGCCAAATAGAAGAATGCACCAGGGATTTGAAGTGTTTCGTTGTCTATCATAAGATGCCATTTTCTTCATAATTGACAAATACCCATTTTGGGGTTTTGAGCTAAACACAGGAATACTAAATACCCATATGAGCATTTTTACTAAAATATAGATTTCTTCCATTTTTCTGGGTTACCCACTTTAGGGTTTTGAATTAAAATACGGATGGTATCATTTCCAGGTTACCCACATGGGGGTTTTACAAAATGCAATAAAAAAAAAGAAAAATGCCCGAGATGCATCATGGGTCGAGCGAGCATGGAGTTCCAGTTCTGTTTTTTAGAAAATGATGAGGGCTATTTTGATTTTTACTTCATAGAGGATCAAAATCTGAATACGGAGAAACAGGAGTACAATGGTTATGGTGCAAGTTTTTTTTAAGAGAAGAGAAATCATCCTCAAGAGATGCAATGGCATGGCCTGGGTAGTGGCCTGCATTTTATGTATTTAAGATAGCAGTCATCCTTTGCTTAAAAAACTTTCATAAGCTTTAGTTTGATGAAGAGAACAACAAAAAAATGTTAGAAGAGGAGTGGCTTACTTTGTAATGCATGTAGAAGAGTATAGAAGTCGTGGCCAAGCTCATTGGAGCTCACAATGCAAGGGGTCGAGCTCTCCCATGGCGGCCAACAAGAGACAAGACAAGCACAGAGAATAAATGAACATAGGAAAATTAGAGTTGGAGAAGAAGAGTCGCGGCCTTAAGAGGCTATTCTTGCTTTTCAAAAACAATGGAGAAAGCCACCACAATGCTAAGAAATCAACTCACCATAGTAGTTGGGAAGAGAATCGACCATCTGAGGACCAAGTCATGGAGTTTCCAAGCATCTACAAGCTCAAAACTAAGCATAGACATGGCGGCGCATTTTTCTCATGCAAAGCCTCTTTCTCCAAATCACAAAGTGCGAAATGATGGAGTTTAGGGTTTCTCCTTCCTTTTGTCTATGTTTCCCTAATTCGAGCTTAGGGTCCTTTTTGCATTTTGAATTAAAGTCTGAAGCTTAATACCATGGAGGGTCAAATTAATATATGCCTAGGTCAAGCTTTAGGAGAGTTCATAAGACTTTGTAAGTCTTGTGTTGAGTGATTTTAGGTTTTGATTAAGTATCTAAGGCTTATGATTTAATATTAACATTTATGCCTTTGCCTTAGTGGAGAGTGAAAATATTCAATGCCTTAGATTTTAATTGATTTAGAGGGGGGTCAATCAAATTTAAATTTGAAGGCTTTGTTATGAGTTAGGGTTTTATTTTAAGGGTTAAGTCTTAGGTATTTTATTTTTTTAATTGTTTTTTAAAGAAAAACAATTAAATGTGTATTAGAAGATTATTATTGTTTTATGATTTTTTACAAGAAAAATCAAATTTGTATTGGAGAAATAAGGGTGATGTTTTGTAAGTAATTGCAAAATAAAATAATTATAAAACTGCATGTATGTAAAGGAGAAGCAAAAAACAATACTTTATAAATTGTTTTATGTTTTCTTGCTATTTTTAGCAGTTGAAAATTGAATTTTCCTCTTGGTTGGATTTGAGATTCCAGTTGGGGAGATAAGGTGCTTTCTTTGCTTTAAAAGCAATTTTTATCTATTTTTAGAAGCCTGACAGTATGTGAATGCAAAAAGTGAGACTTTTCCACTTTTGTGCTAACTTTTTGGACAGTTTTTGGGACCTTTTCCTTGAGCTTTTTCTTTGAGCTCGGATTAGGGTTCTAAGGGATATATCTTTGAAGAAAAAATAGGGTTTTCCAATTCAATTCTAGTTTCTTGCTCTTACACATTTTTGAGCTTGTAAACTGTTTTTGTACTCAGTTTGAGATTTTGGGCATACTCCTATAGTTGAATAAAAAAACACAGCATTCCTACTTATCATTTTTGGTGTCTACTTGCAGTTTCAGTTTGATGTTACCTTGTGATTTTTGTTTACAAAGTCCTTGCTATCTCCTAAGACTATAATTTTTGATGCAGAAAAGTTCAAGGATATAGGTTGCATGTTGTATTTGAAAATCACATCTTCATGCAAATCATTTATGTGTAATTTTTCATGAGAGGTTGTGAGATTTTGTTGTTTTTCTGAAAATTGTTTGTGAGAAAAATCCAGAGTCATCATCAGGTTATTATCAAGTATTGAAAACCATTTCAAAATCATAGATTTTAATTTTTGTTAATCTCTATCCCTTTTCCCAAGAAAGATCTTTATAATAGGATCATCATATGGAGAACCAACTCACTTTGGAGATTCTCTTTTCACATAGACTGCCCACATTTGGAAAGAGTTTCCATGTTGCAATAGATAGTCTGATTTTTTGCAAATCTGACCAAGGGTGCATATCTGATTGCTAACAATCACTCAAAAGATTTAAATATGAAAGAAACATAATGAAGTATCTAGTGAAGCCTCTATCGAAGTATGTACTTGGGTAGAATCTCATAATCAAGAAGTTATACAGTGAAATCCAATAGTTACAATCATTAATATCTTATAGTTTGGAATCTAGTAGAATAATTCTCATGCGTTTTTGGACTTTGTGTGTTGCGCTAAAGCATATTATATAATAAAAGGATGTATTTGTTATTATTACCCTAGGTTGTGCATGGTAAGAAGAATAATTAAGAAATAATTATTTTCATAAGGCCTCATTATGCTGTATAACACTCATTAAGGGAGACTAGACATACATGGTCACTCTTGTTGTCAATATTGATAATCTTAGTAGATTTATAGATGTTAAATGATGGTCATTATATAAGTGTAGAATGATGGTAATGCTAATTATAGCTAGGTGGTGTTGGCTTGCTTAGGTGTTTCAACTATTAACTTGTGCTTGGCCCCATTGGACTTGTTGTAGTTCTTTATATATGTAAGTGTAAGTCTAGTTAATTCAATAAATAAGATCTTGTGGAAGGAATTCAACTAGTTGAAGTCTAGTGGATCCTATGCGTGATAGCCAACTCTCTATAATATATGAAATGAATAAGGCATATAACTAATTCAATACTTGATAAAAATTTAATGTAGAGAACAATAGATGGTCAAGTCTATATACCTTGTCATCACTCCATGAAATGATATTATTTGTTGTGATGATGTCCAAGTGGAATAATAGACTATATGATTAGATTATCCCTAGAATTTTAGCAACATTGGTCTTATGGTGGGAAAAATTAAGTGAAATCTAATCCCTTACATAGATGGTTGAATTAAAGGTTGGTCACAACTTAGACAGTATATGCATTATTCATAGCAAACTCCTAGATTGAACCTATTCAATTTTCATACGCACATAGGGTACTAAGAATTGGAACTAATACTAATAGGTCCTAGAGATTGTCACATGGTCATTTGATGGAAAATTGAAAACTCGATGATCTTTATATTCTTTTATAAATTTTGGTACTATTGTCTTGGAAGATAACAATATTAAGTTTAGTAGCTAGATAATATGGGCCTTAAGTTGAGTTTGGATCCTTAGTGCTTACATATATTTAATTTTTGTTTTACCTTCAAACAAATTTCAAGTATTTTAACATTGATTTATGAATGGACAATAAGCATCCCACTCCATTTACAATACTTGAAATTTGATTAGAGTTGCACCATCCCTTGGAGGATTAACAACCTTTTTAAATTATTTTATTAGGATTTTATAATGATACTTGTATATTGAAGGGAATCATTATCATTATTGTCCTAAGACTTCAATGTAATGTCATTGTGTTTGTGTGTGTGTAGTGTGTAATGTCACATAGTCAAAGAATTGACTTAGATCCTTCATATTATTTTCTAATTTAGGAATGAGATTGAAGATATCGATCATTAACATGCAAATTAAGAGTTTAGGAAACCAATCAAAGCCTCATTGTTAAGGGACGAATCCTAAGTCATGTTTAGGTTTAAAGATCTTCTTCATGAGCTTATTTCTTGAGTTTTTATTTCAATTGCTTAGTTCCTTCCTCATCTACTCATAATAATTCCT
This sequence comes from Sequoiadendron giganteum, assembly GCA_007115665.2. Lineage (NCBI taxonomy): Eukaryota > Viridiplantae > Streptophyta > Pinopsida > Cupressales > Cupressaceae > Sequoiadendron > Sequoiadendron giganteum. Next base: position 386,561,170 of record CM021106.1, on the reverse strand, counting down.
TTATTTTTTCTCTCCTTCAACACTTTTCCTATAACAAAATGCACACCACACCTACACAATAACCAACACACTCAAGGAAATCCACACTACCTTCTACCCATCCTCAAATTTTATGGATAGAAATCTCTTAATTGTAAACTTTAGTCAATGTCATGTGACTGGTGCAGGAGCACCCTTAGGTTGCCTTAGGTTGTTTAGGAGGCTGACTAGGACAACTTTGTCTAGGAAAACTAAGCAATCTATCTTGGTTCATTTGTGTGTGTGCCTTAGTGGCATTTTTGTTGTGTCTTGCTCTGATGAAGGTCATGTTGACCATAGAATAGGTGTCAAAGGTTTGAACTCAAATTGAGGTTTAGGACTTTGAGGAGGTTTTGCAAATTTTTGAAAATGTTGCTCAATGGGAGCTACAAGCAGCCAAGGAGAGGTTAAGGGAGAGAATAACTGATTTAGTGACCCTATTTATGTGATGCATCGGCATTGGAGTGAGGTTGGAAGCATTTGATATTGTTTTTGAAGTTTTGAATTCAAGGGAAGCAATTGTGATTTAGGGTGAATTTTCTGGTTTTTGCATTGAAGTGGTGTGTTAATGGTTTGATCATGGCACTGTACTATGTGTAGGATGTAGAGTAATTGTTCCTCAAGCATTGTGTGGCATTAGATATTTTCTTTATTCAGTTTCAAGCATTGTTTGTAGTTGATTTTGGTTTTCATATTGTTGCTGGTCTGAACCAGGCAGTTTGTAAGTATGGAGTGTTAGTTCACTTTCCCACCGTACAAATTGTACGGCCCTTTGGGAATTGTGACTAGACTCCATGGATGTACATATAGTAGGGTTAGGAGTCTTTGACAGCACAGGATCTACTGTGGAAGTCTTCTCCTAGGCGAGCCAGGGAAGTGTCCGGCTAGGGAAGATCTTAGTGCAGAGCACATGATTTGCAAGGGTGTCAATTTTCTGAAAAATTACCTTTTGGAGAGGGCAGGTATGAGTCTTTCCAAGACAAGGTAAGGAGAAAGTAACTCCAACAATCCATCTGGTGAGGGAAGGACTTAACAGTTTGCAGGGAGGTCAGGAAAGGCTTAAAAGGCCTAGTTTTCTCTTTTTCTCAGGTTAGGGCTTGGTACGGACAGTTGAGACCCAAGACCCCAAAAACCTGTGAGAGGTGGGCACATGAACCAGGAATCCTAGGAAAAGATTGGGTGTTCTTTGGAAAGATTTGGAAAACAAACCTGATTTCTCGGAGAAGAAGACCTAATAGGGCTAGTAGCCTTTTAAGCCAAATAGTGAGGTTAGGTGAAAGCGACCTGCAAATGGAGCTAGGTGGACCCCTAATACCCTTAGTAGTATGGATTGAAGACCATAGAAGCACCTTCACACCCCTGTGAATCTAAATTCAAGAATTTGGAGGATTGGTAGCCTTTAAGGTGGATTAAGGGCTAGGGTAAGTGTTTCAAGATTGCACCAAGTCTTGACTTGGTAGGAGGATTTATGTTGATAGTTGGGTTGGCAAGGAGAACCAAGGGATCCTAAGATGGAAGAGGTCCTATAGGTTGCAAGTGGTGGAGTGAGACACCCTAGAGGTCTTCCAAGCAAGATCTAGAGCATGAATCAATGATTGATTCATCCAACCTCCCTATCAGTGACGCTTTCACCTCTCCACAAACTAAACCTCGAGCTCTACGACCAAATTTGATACAATTGTAATGCAAGGTCCTAAGTGGCAATATGCCCAATCATATAATAAAGAAACTCACAATGAAAAAAATAATCGCAACAAGAAAGAAGGTAGTCATATACTAAATAATACATTCAAAACTTTAATCCAAAGTAATATAAAACTAAAATAAATATCAATCTACACTTATATACTCTAAACTTGAATATAAATGGGAACTAGAAGATAAGATAGAGTGGCATCTAAAAAATAATTTTAAATGAACTTAACATCTTTTATTATAAAGGTTAAAGATATCCTATTTTGACACAAAAAAATTATTGTATAGTGAAATATCTCCATTTGAATGATGAGGCTCAGAGTAATGATCTAAATTAAGATTATTATTTTTTCCTTTTAAATTTTTGGGACTACTTCTTTGCATACACATCTAGCAGGGCAGTTGCAGCTACAACATCTGACAAAATTCCTCTATCTATGATGGATGTCCATTCCCTGTTCCAAAGCTCCCATTTTCGCACAAGCTAGGAGGATGTTGGCAAAGGTTATGGAGTATGGCTTTACACCTGCCAATCGCATTTGGATGAAAGCTTTAAATCCTTTTTGACAGACGTATTTTGTACATATTATGCAATCAAATCATTCCATGAGTCCACATTTCTTTGAGGCATTCGGTCAAACAGTTCATGTGCCTTATCTATGCTTCCACATTTTGCACAAATGTCTACTCGAGCATTTCCAACTATAATATGTGACAGTAATCCCCCTTCTATTTTGATTCGATGGATTCCCATAACCTGTTTTGAAGCTTTCACTATCGTCATTGCAACAACCATTTGTATAAAACAATTATAGAGTCAGAATGTTTTATGCGATCAAATGACGGGACATCACGCATGAAAATTTTGAATTTGAAGTTAACGGCAACGGGAACAGACACTGGAAAGAGTAACGGATGCTAACAATAGGAAGGGGCCCACATCTGCCACCTAAGCGGTCAAACCAGCTTAGAGTGTTTCGGTTAAGCCGCGCCATGGTTCGTGGGTCCATCTCTTATTCTGTTCCATCGGGTTCTTCATCTCATTTTCTTTCATGCACTGTTATTTTGTTCGCTCCTTTTAACTAACCACACTCATTATCACCTTAGTAGTTCAATTTGAATCTACATCTCCCATCTAATTCATTGAGAGGGGGTAAAAAGGGGTCTTACCCTTACCAATAATAATTTGATCCTAGCAATTTAACAAATCCTTTATATGTGTATATAGACATAATTATCTATATAAACACTTTAAATATTGAAGATGAGGTTTTTTAGTTTTCATAGGTTGTATTTTTTTAGTTCATGTTTACATCATAAAGTTCAAATCAGTGGTAGTTGGGATCATATCTACAACATCTGACTTGGAACACCAAGGCTTTTGCAACTATTCTAATTTTGAAATAGTTAGCATTTTAAAATTATGTTAAAGCTATAAAGTTGTTGGAGGTAACAAATCAATTCTTATTATTATCAACAATGATTCCTTTCATTAGTTATAGAGCTAAGTCCCTCTATCCTTCATTGAATTTTTAAATATTTGTTGTAAGTTTATCAACCTACATTTGTTATGTAGTCTTATCCTTTGAATAGGATTGTTGGCATGATCTCATCTCACAAAATTCCAAAAAACAATTCTACTTATTAGAATCTAATCTTAGTCAAAAGAACAATTGTGATTTGTCAACTTATTGTATTAGTTGGGGTGTAAATTGGTATGTTTAAGAATAAGGCTTGGGTCAATAATTTCAATTCAAAAATTTATTAAGGAAAAGAAGATGAGATTGTGACAAATATCATGATCATAACAATGATTATATCCAAAAAATCAAAGCAACATAACTAATCTATAACAGTCACCCACACATCTCTCCAACCTCTCATTTATTATATTATTAATATTAAATGTATATTTAACAATTACATTCAAATACTAATGTTAGATAGATAAAATTTATTACAAAGGAACATTATATTTCTTACTTGGTTACTACCATCCTCCAAAAATAAATCATAATTATTGCGTACTCACATGATTCATGCATCCTCTAAATACAATTTAAAATCTCAAGCCTGCATAATGCATCTCTTGTTTAAAATAGTTTTTCTGAATAGACCACCTAATATTCAGTATTTTTAAACGTTGAAGCACAATTTTAGTTGAATAATTATCGTAGGATATTAATGGTGTATATGGGAAAGATGTGGTTCTCAAGCGAAATTATGGGGAATTAATGAAAAATTCATAATTTTTAAGCAATATTTTTACAAAATATAGTCAGCCTCAACAAAATCTATTACGAAAAAAAGATTTGAGATGATCATCAACACACCATGACCAGAAGACAAAGCCATTTTATTCAATGTAGTTTCCCATTATTTTCCAAGATATCAATACTCCTATAATACAATTGATATCCTTTCAAAAACAACCGCTACTATTTTACTCAAGGAAATGAAAAGAAAGATAAAGATGGATAAAATCATTACAAGGGAGTGAGGTTCATGAAGAGTAACGATAAATATGTTATACATAAATTGGAAACCTCGAGAAACATTATTCAACACTTTCAATTGGTACCTTCAATACAGTTGGAGAAACTACAATAGTGTATGATTGTGTGGCTTTCCAAGTATGTGGTTCCAAAGCCATTCTCAATTTCCCCCTGAGCATTGAGTTTGGGCTATTTATGGATCCTTATTCTTAATCCTTTTCTTCACACACTTCATTAAACATTCCAAAAAAGAGGAGATAAAGGAAAGATAAGGTCATCGGTCCCAATAAACATGTTGGGATAATTTATAGTTTATCACATGCTTTTGCCTAGCCACACATGTAGAGCTATTTTTGTATTGCCTTGTTATCATAGTAGATAATTTTTTTATTAGAAGCAACATGCAAGCATAAATTGTAAGGGGATAAATATTTCTTGTTCACTCTCCACAACTAGGCTTAAATAAATCCTTCTTTTTCTCTTTTCAATGGATTGGGTCAGAGATGTAGATTTAAACTTAATTGTTACAGTGATAGTGATTGTGGTGAGTTACGAGGACCACAACAGAAAATAGAATGGTGGATGGAAGGGAAATGAGACAAAAAAACCCAACAAAACAGAGTGAGAGACAAGCCCATGAGCTACATATGTAGTCAAAGCTAGTTATCAAAGCTTAGAATGTGCTCTTTAAGCTCAACCCTTCGGTATGTATGCATTCATCCACTCATTTTGTTTGAAAATAAAATTTATATTTTGTGATAAGATTGTTTCTAGTAATTTATTGATGTTCATAAGTAAATTAAGTAGTTAGTGTCATACTAGTTGTTGGATAGTTTATTATTTATGTTTTGAATTTTATTGTGATGTAGAGGTGATCATCGTGAATAATTTAATATTATTAGGTTGTCTTATTATGGCTTAAATATCTCAACATCCTTCTCTTTTATTATATACATGTTATCAAAAAGGTTTTTGATCTAAACTAAACATTGTGTGTTTGAGTTAAGTGGAGATTTCAAAGAAAAGGCATATATCCAGTTGAGAATGTTAGAGTAAAGGTCTTAACTTAATTATGTTGATTAAGTTACCTTTATTCCCTTCTTAAGATTTCATGTTAGTTTGCATAAAGTGACATTTAATAATTATATTAATTATTAAATGTTATCCTATTAGGGTTTTATTAGGGTTTGCATGATCTCCTTTTTATAAGGATTGATCCCATTGTATTTCATATCAATTCATTCTCTCATTCTCTCTGATATATACATTTTCAGTTTTCAGAGAACCCTTGCTTGTTTGTCTCCATCTCTTCTTTTGTGACAGGTTATTTGCATGCAGGTGATCTTCAGGGTTTGTGGTGTTGTATTTTCTCAACTCCTACATGGTATCAGAGCTCCACACCTGCTGCTTCCTGTTCTTGTTTTGAAGATTTTTGGAGCTTCAAGGGTTTGGGGCTTGTTTTCTTGATCTAGGGCATACCTGCAATTTTGAAGCATTTTCAGCTCAAATGGATATTGTCATTGTCTGTAGCGGTCCAAAACCCCTAAATCGATTGTTCATTCATCCATTTTGGACAAAGTCGAAATTTGAGGCAAAAAAAAATTTTACAATTCGACCGTACGGCCGTCTGTTTGCTGGTAAAAAAAAAAAAATCTGTTTTTTCGTCATTTATTTTGGAAAAATGTATATTTTTAGATTTTTTTTAAATCAGGAAAAAAATTATTTTTGGCCAAAATTTTTTAAGCCTTTTAAAGGCTTGCTCAAGCCTGCAGGTCCCTACGCAGGCAAGGACGGTACCCAAGGGTACCGCCGCCTGTCCTTACGGCAGGCAGTGGCCCCTTGGGCGTCGCCCCCAACCTGCAGCAGACGGTACTGCATGGGTACCACCCTACCACATTGGCAGGTGGCGACCCATGCAGGACCTGCCCATGTTTTTTTTTTAATTTTTTTATATAAAAAAAAATCAACACCTTTTTTTATTGTTTTTTTAATATAAAAAACAATTTTTTTCTGTAATAGCCCAATCTCACTTTTACGGTGACGACCATTTAGCAGTCAAATTTAACCCAATGTTTTTGTTGCGACGGCCGTATGACCGTCAAATTTAACCCAACACTGGTTTTTTCCCTCTTTGGAGCTGATTTATTCCAGAGGCCGTAACTTGGACATACGATATCATTTTTTGGAAAACGAGATATCGTCAAAAAGCTGGTTTTCTCATCTTTCCAGTGGCGTGGGTCTCATCACTTTTTTTTTTCGTTGGTGCATTCTACAGCCAGTTGAAGACAAAGGGGCTATTTTCAATCTCAAGCTCAAAATTTTTGATCAGTTTCTCCATTTTTCACAATCTTGGTGGCGTTGGAACCGTATTTCAGAGCTCTTCAGTTTCATCTGTGCCATTTTTCCAGATTTCACTCTAGGTATATTTTATTCAGTTATTTATGTTTTCACACTCTGGTGGATTACCTGGACTTATTTGCTCTTGCTTTGCTCTTGGAAACATTTTGTTTGCATGGGATGCTTTGTTTTTTGCTGTTCTTCATGTATTTCCAGCATTTTGTCCTTTGAGGACATTTTGAGCATCATTTGTAAGCTATTTTTTATGTAAACGCATTGAGATAAAGTGCCACACTATTGTACATGCACCTTTTGGGGATTTTGCATATAAGGTTGTGCCATATTTTGTACTCGCACTATTATTATAAAGTGCCATGAGGGGTTGTGTAGTTTGCCTTTGTTTTGCCATCACATCTTTGTTCGATGAATATCCCTCCACGACGACAGTGAATCCATACCATGGGGGGTTGTGTAGTTTGCCTTTGTTTGCCATCACACCTTTGTCCGTTGAGTGTCCCTCCACGACGACCATGGATCCATATGATTCCAGCCTCATGCATGTGTGTTTTGTTTTGCACACCACTTTTTCAGTTGTAGGTGCTATCTTGCGCACTTTCAGATGTTTCTTCTCTTTCATGCACTACAGGGTGTTTCCAATCATTTCAGTGGATCTGTCAGGCTCTCCCAGTTCAGCATTATGGGGGGGTTATTATATTGTTCATGCTAATTCTTCCTTGGTTTCGCCTTGGAAGGAATCTTCCATTCTCAGTTGATCAGTCTTTCAGACTATTGGTTCTTGTGCCATCTGTATCTTCGTTCCAGGTATTTGCCTTTGTTTGCCATCTGATTTGAGTAGTGTCATATGGGAACTTATGCAGATTATTGTCTTCTTGTTCCTAATCATCCTATCTTCAGTAGAGGTTCTTCAGCACCATAGCAGTCATCTTTCGACAATTGTTTACAGCTTCTTCTGCTTCAGTGATGTTCTTCTTTTTTGGCCTTTTGTCTCTCTTTTTGGAGTAGAGCTTTTTCCCATGAGGTTTTCTCTATTTCTCCATTTTACAGAAATTTGGTTGTATTTGGATACCTGATCTGGCCTAGTTGTCGGGACCCATGTTTGCCTTCTTGCATTGTAGTTACCTTTTCTTTTCTGCATTTGTTTGTAGTTGTACTGTTGCTCATCTTAAGGGGGGGTGTTAGAGTAAAGGTCTTAACTTAATTATGTTGATTAAGTTACCTTTATTCCCTTCTTAAGATTTCACGTTAGTTTGCATAAAGTGACATTTAATAATTATATTAATTATTAAATGTTATCCTATTAGGGTTTTATTAGGGTTTGCATGATCTCTTTTTTATAAGGATTGATCCCATTGTATTTCATATCAATTCATTCTCTCATTCTCTCTGATATATACATTTTCAATTTTCAAAGAACCCTTGCTTGTTTGTCTCCATCTCTTCTTTTGTGACAGGTTATTTGCATGCAGGTGATCTTCGGGGTTTGTGGTGTTGTATTTTCTCAACTCCTACAGAGAATCATAAATAATGGTTTTAATTTTTTTGTTAGAGTGATTATGATGGCATTAGAATAAATTATTGAAGCTTGTATTTTATAGTCTTTTTATTCTTTGACAAGCAATAGTTGATAGGTTAGTTATTACATTCCTTCATGAACCAAATCAAATGGTTGGTATTGGAAAAATGGTAGAAGGTCTAAATCATTATCAATGATTCTTAGAAATTTTCTCAATAGATTAGTCACATAACTCTATTAAAATTTTATCTTTATTAATGAGGCTTACAAGAGGAATTCAATGTAGATGTCATTTCTATAAGAAATGCCAAAATGCTACCCTCATCCAAATTTGAACACAATGCAATAACATAAAATGCTAGAGAAATATTTAATTTACTTAAGTTTCATCTCAAATTGCAATGTATAGAAAGATTTATTTACCAAATTTAATTCATAATCAAACCTCACTATAAAACTAGAAGCTCCAAATTTTATTTTATTGATCTGAAAATTCTAACAATGCTAAGAGTTATGATATCATGTATAGGAATATTTAGGCAAATAAGTGGCACAAATCACTAAAAATGGGTCACACATAGAACTTGGAGATTTTTTTCGATTCTTTAATTATTTTAATGTTGTATCCATCTTAAAGAATCAAATTGGTTTATGAGAGATATAGTTACGCCTTCCCCCTTGCCCATAAGATTTTATTTATTCAATACAAGGAGACATATAATTTGACACATTAGCTCTCCATTATATGCATTAACTGAATCTAAAGTTGTTTTACATAACATGTCAAACATATGATATGAATATTTTTTGGAGGATAAATTTGGACACATCACAAGTGAATGTGTTCATCTCAATCATTTGGTTTTAGTAAAATTTGGCTATTAAGAAAACTAATATATTTACCTATATGCAAACAACTATTAGCATTACGGTTCAAATTCTATACGAACTTACTTTCATTTTCTATGTGTTGAACACACCCAAAGACTGAGAGGGGGGTGAATCAGTATACACAAAAACCCTTCCAAATCTTGAATTCCTTAGCACAATACAAACCTCAAACTCTTAAGTAGATCAGTAGAAAGATATAGCAACAACTTCAGCAATGATAAAGAGACAAGAATACACATCCATAAGAAGACACCAGATTTGTATGGAAAACCTAATAAGGGAAACACCATGGTGAGAGTTAACTCACAATATATAAAGGCCCACTTCCAAAAAGAACTTGGAAACCAAGCTCGCTACCTTAGCGCAAGATACAAAGGACTTGCAAGACTAAAGAAAACACAACTCCTGATGCAAGATACAAGGACCTGATGAGATTCACTATCTCAAAGCAGGATATATAAATTTTATGAGAGAATTACAATATTTGTCAATGCAACACTTTTTTCAATAAGGCATTAAAGCACATTTGATCTTTCTTTCAAGCACCTTCACACTTTTTATGATATTCAATGTATTCCATATTCACACTTCCTTGTGCTTATTCAGAATTCCATACCTTTTGCATCTGAAATGATCTTGCATTTATATCCACCGCAACACTTCAAAACTTTAATTAGGTCAAATAAAAGAATATACACAATGAATTCAACAAGCCATACACCAAATCATAATGTGGTCCTATCTCAATGATGGAGAGGACTAAAAAAAACTTATTACATCTTCTAGTGTGATCCAAAACAATTCACACACTAGCACACATCAATCTAAGTCAACATCAAAGGAAACGTGTAGATGAAACATGAAGCACCTAACTAGTTGGCCCTAAAACATACTTCCAATTGAATTTACTTGATGCTATCCCAAATAGGATAGGTCAGTACCCAAATCTATCATAACACATCTTCAATTGCTAATGCAGACCCCCAAGCACATGGTGTGCAAGCAAAAGAACAAGACTTGCAAGTTATATATGTACAAATAACCTAGAAAGCCAACCCAACACACAATGCAGCACCAAAGTAGTCAATCAACATGTAGATCATATGGGGATGTTCCATGAACATCTAATAATACTTATATACACTTCTTCCATACTGTCATGCCATCAATAGCCATCGTAGATCAAACATGAACAAAATACTTCATTCAGGAAGCACATAATGCATAAACATGAGATATGACATTAACATAACAACTTACGGACCACTTCATCACATGAAATTGGAACTAAGACACTTCATAGACTCTAAGAGCACGTTCACCAAGCCACAAGAACAAAGACATCAATGTGGAGAAATGTGGAGTGTTTTTCGAACTAGTTTAGATAACCAACAACACTTCCAACCTTCTACAATACATAGAAACCTCCTCGGAAACACTGGTCACCTAAAAAGATAGGAGTGCAACATCCACATAGAATAAACTTTGAATCCCAAACCACAAGACCATAGCTTCAATAGTGGAGGAATGCAGAGCATTCTCCCAAGTAGACTTTAAAGAAACTTTGTAATGCCCCTCCACGTAACCCTAGAGGAAGTTGCAATAACTACTCAAACGCACAATTTTTTTTTGTTTAAAGTACAATTAACATGCAAGTTCACTACCTAATGCAAACAACCTCTAAGGTTACAAGATTGAGATTACTTTTAAACCCATACATACAACATAATTGCATCCATAACATTTATCTACTTAAGAAATTAAGTACTCATACATTCCATACATGATAATTACATCATAACAATAAGAGATACAATAAGATTTCATATAACAATAATTTAACAAAGAAGATTACATCTCTCATTCCCCGAATGAGGTAGAACCAATAAGTATGATTAAAAATTACAATCCTCCACCTCGATTATAAATGAGGGGTAATAATTACAAGAATTAACTGAAATGAATAAAAGCATGAAATGTAACTAGAAACCACGAGCTCTCCAACTGGAAATCTCGCCATCATGAAAAAAGAAGAGAACCCAACGGAGTAAGGTGCACGTTCCACCCAACCAAGTGGTACCTGAAGGCCCACCCCCCGTGCTAGGAGATAGTAACAAGGATTCCTAGATGATTTCGTCTACCTCTAGACACAGGCTAACACAAAACTAAGCTAATCAAATACAATTACAACACTATCACAATGGTTACATTTCTTCCAGAGTTAACTAAACAATTGCATCACTGAAACAAACATACTGCTAACTTAGGAGAAGTGTCATCACAATGTTACATGGGATATCCTGGTAAGTCTTCTTAGGCCTCAGCCCCCATCTTGGGATCTCCTAGAAGCCTCTAACGACTCTCGGCCCCTCATGCAAACCAATGCGAAATCAGTTATCTCTCGTACAGACAAGATAACGATCTTGCCATTCCAGACCTTCTCATCCCATCCCAACTCTATACAAGCCCTTGAGTCCGTGAGTGAGGCAAAATTACTCTTATTAAGTGTTAAATACTACCTATTCTTCTAATAAGTTTATTTACATTATCACTGGATAAAATAACTCACAATGAGTTACCCAAGCACCACTTTGTGTGTCATCCCTCATTGAAAGCCACTCCTCTAAGACAACACGTGGAACAACTCCACAACCCAAAGGTAAACTAGTGCACACTCAAGGATATTAAATCCCCATCCAAAACATGAAGGCAACACATCCTCATTCGTGGTAACCGGGTGATTAACTGAATACAACTATATGCACTACGCAAGGAAATTCAAAAGGGTTGACTATAAGAATACAACAACCCCAAGTTAAAGTACCACATCTGGAAGTCTTACTAACGCTTCTAAACAATTTCCCCCAAAACAAAAACAGAAGAAATTACATTTAAAAGGGCAATTTAAACAGGAATTAAATCTATTTTTCGGATTTCCTAAAACCACTTTTCCTTAATAAAATACAGTAAATTATTATCTCAAATAACTAATTTAATAAAATCTCTTTCAAACAAAGAAGTAAATTTAAACTATACATTTCAATTCTTTAATTACTTTTAAATAAAAGACATTTATTTCTTCTATTCAAAACATATCACTTTTAAATCATCGATTTCTTCTTTTCAAAATAAATCATTTTAAAATCAAATATTTCATCTATTTAAGCATATTATTTTAAAATCCTCTAATTATGCATTTAATGTATGCACCAATTTAAAATATCAACTAAATATAAATTTAAATATATATACATATTGAATATATATACATAACCATATAATTATATATATATATATGTCATATATATATATATTCAACATTATATATTAAAATTTCCAAAACTATAATATATAATCAAATATATAACTATATATACACAAAATACATATATATATATACATATGATTATATACTTATATATATACATATATATATATTTATTATATATTTTAATAATATAAAATATTATAAACATAAAAAAAACTTTTTTTTAGAAAAGCCAAGGCGAATACACAAAGGCACACATAGGGTTTTTTTTTGGGGGGGGGGAGGGGGGCAGCTATTTGGTGTTGGGGCGATTGTGTTTACACACAAGCAAACCCCATTCATATGGGGCGTTGTGTTTAAACATAGTCGAACCCCATGTAAGTGGGCGGGGTTGTGTTTAAACATAGCCAAATCCCCAAATGGGTGGGGCGTGGTTGTGTTGAGGGGGCCGTTGGGCACTGCCTCCTCCATGGCACCTCCCATGGGGGTGACTGTGGGGAGAGCCCCAACCTCCCAAAAAAAAAAATCATATTTTTTTTTTATTTTATATTTTTTTTAATTTTTGTTTAAAAAATTTCATGCGAAATTTCAAATGCGGGTCACCGTACGAACGACAAAAAGAAACACAACAATCTTTCATAGAGAAACAATATTTTAAAAAATAAAGATATATATGTATATATATATACATATCACAGTGTGTGTGTGTGTGTGTGTGTGTGTATATATATATATGTAATTTCAACAACCAGATTATTTATTTGGGGAAAATTATTTTTACAAAAATGGCTATATATAGAAATATTCAAGTTTTTTTTTTTTTTGAGAAAATAATTTCAACACAGAGGTTTTTTTTCCAATTTCTTTTCCCAAATGAATTTACATAGAGTTAAATTTCTCCCAAATAGAGATTTTTCCATAATCTTCTACACAGATTTAACATGGCTTTTTTTTCAATTTAATCAAAATTCATTTTGCAAACAGCATATTAAATCTATGAATCTTTCCAAAAATAAAATTAATTTAAATAACAAGAACCTGATTTCCAAATGCTTGAGAGGATGTGAAAGGTGTAAAGACTCCTCCACAGATTCAAGCTCCTTCCAAACAAAAAATAGAGCTTCTCCACAATCAAATTCCAAAAACCAAAAAAAAAGCAGAATTTCTTCTTCCTTCCTTTTCTTTCTCTCTTTTTTTCTTCCTTAGACTTTCATGGTTATAGCCATTAAACTCCATGAAAATATCTCTTTCAATCACCATCATAAATATTTTGAAACAAAAATAGAAATATCTTTCAAAATTCTTTTGCATCAAATCCTCCAAATAAATTCAAAAAAAACATTTTACTAATATCAAATAAAATACCTAGCATTTCTAAAATAACTTAATTCAATTAATTTAATTAATTTAATCAAATAAATATAATCCAAAGATTAAATTATTTTACTAATTAAATTAAGTTAATTAATTAATTAACACCTTCCAACTTAATAAACCAGGTTAATTTAATAATCAACTTAAATATTTAATTCCATTAATTTACCTTTTTCAACTTGCAATTTAAATAATATCAAGGAAAAATTGAACAACATTAAAACAAACAAACCCAACTTAAAACCAATGACACACTATGACTAGGGTGATGACTTGACACGGAAAACCTAGCTACTATCTCCCAATCAAAAATATTGTTGGGCAATGGACACGCTCAAACTTGCGAAACCAAGTGGAGTCGATGTCTTGTACCTGTAAACCTACAAACAAAGCATATATCTAACATGCATGTATATATCATAATAAAACACACCATGAAGAGGGAACCGTGGAATCACAGGGGGCTCACAAGCGAGTAGTGCAATTTTATCCCCTTCACCAATACAGTGTTACAAAACTAACAAATCTAACATCAATAATCTAATCAAAAGCATAAAACAACTTTAATTCAAATATCCTATATGCTAGTCTAAAGCATGTCATAATGATAACATCAGAATAAAGTACCATCACATCATAATAAACATCCACATCGCTTTTCAGTTAGTGATCAAGTGGTAACCGAGTATCATAGTCAAAGTACTAACAAAAAACAAAGCATAACGAAGTAGAACACTGTCTGATCAAAAGAGAAAAATGGAGGGGTGCTACAAACTTCCTAAACCAAAAACACTTAAGCAACTTGTAGAGACTAGATCTTTCATTTAGAAACACATGATTTATTAGGAACATCAAGAGAGAGCATAAGGCATACTGTATACCTTTAGCAACATATCTCCACTATCAACAACACTTCTAATCCTCATCTTATTATATCATTATGAAACAAACTCTGTTGATAGCAACACTGTTGAAGATTGTCAATAATGAAAATTAATGCCAAATAACTGACATAAAATAATGCATGACATCCAACCATGAACATCATATAACAATGATAGCCCAAGTTGAATGTTGTCAACATTGACAACCAATTTCATCAATCTTCCTCACTTGTCAAGTGCAGACAACAATGATAGCCACAATCAATTTATCAAGTGTTTTCATCAGCCACTGACAAAAAGCTCATCAACCATTGCCACACATATAACAAAATTCATCAATTTTTGACACCAAATACAACCAAAAAATGGTGTTTACATCAACGAAAACCACTGCCAACCATCTTACACAATTCTCCTCAAGTGTTGACATCAATGACAAAAACTTCCAATAATATCCCCCTTTAGAATTGATGGAAACATACACTACTCACTCCCCCCTTTAACATCAAGTAAAAAGGGCCATACACTCCTACACAAAACAACAAGGCATTCTCTAACTTCAGGAACAAAGGGAAAAAGATCTTTTATTGAAGCAACAACATATTCTCCCTCTTTGACCAATAATACTTTTGCACAACAGCATCAAAACTCCCCCTTACTACCATCTCCTCCTAAGTGGTAGCACACATCAATCCAAGAGAAAAGGAGATGACATGAATTTCTCCCCTGGAAAGATGTGACATCTTATGCATCTAGTTAGAACAAGGAGGGGCAATAACCCCCAAATTTTGTCGTAGATACTCAAAATTATCCTTTGAAAGTTCCTTGGTAAAAATATATGCAATCTGGTCCTCGATAGGCACATACTCCATTTTGACTTCATGTTCTACAACCTTCTCTCTTAGAAAATGGTACTAGATAAAAATGTGTTTAGTCCTTGAATGCATTACCAGATTCTTGTAATTATTAATTGCACTTGTGTTGTCACACAATATAGGAATTTATTCATCATAAACCACCTTCACATCCTTCAAGTTCTACTTCATCCAAAGAACTTGAGTGTAGCAAGATGTTGCAGCAATGTATTTAGCTTTTTTTGTGGACAAAGACATTGATTCTTTCTTTTTGCTGAACCAAGAGACCAATCTATCTCCCAAGAAGAAAGAAATTCCACTTATACTTCTCCAGTCATCCACATAACCTACCCAATTAGCATCAGTAAAGGCACTTAGAGAAAATTTATTATCCTTTTTATACCATGGGCCATAATCTAGAGTTCCTTTTAGGTATTTAAATATTATTTTCACAACTTTTTCACGATATTTCTTAGGATTGGCTTGAAATATAGAAACCAAACATATAGCATGTATTATATCAACCCTGAGGCATGTAGAATGTCCACATAGACTTATATAACTTGATCATACACCAATCTACACAAGTACCCAAGCATTTTTTCTATACAATAGATAGGCATCTAGAACAATCCGTAGCACACTATCATTTGAAATTTGTGCTTGAAAACCTCCAAATTTCTTGATATAATATAGTAGCATGCATTGAATAATCCTAAACATGTCCACAAGTCTGTATGAACAAGACATTCTTTCCTAAGGAATGTGGAGCATTCGAACAAGCCTTCATCATCACTGTATTCTACCAAAGCACAAATCGGAACACTGTCACTTACAACTTTTACTTTATAAGGTTTAAAGACTTGAAAACATGGATATAACACCTTCACCTCTTGACCAACTTATCTTTTTAACCAAAAGACAAATTATTTCTCTATGGAGAGGTAAGGATCAAAATACCATGACTCTGCCTTAGAGTATACACTATGAATGCCTTGGAAAACTTTTGAAGCTCATCTTCAAGTGTGGTACACCAAATCAAAACATGTGTACCTACCTCTACACATCTTCTACTTGCACTAGAACCTTCATCAAAAGGTTCATTCTTGCACAATAAATTTGTACACCAAAATATTTGATCTAACTCCTCTTCTATTTTGAAGTCTTCGGCATCTTAAGTTCTCTTCAGGGGGACTGAAAGCTTTTGCGAATAAAATCTCCCCTTGAGATAATGCTCTACCTTTTCAGTTATCAGAGGAATCATCTACACCATGTAGAGGTTATAGATTCATTCTTTACTTCACTTTCTTTTATACTTTGTTCATTTACTCCTTTTATTGATTAGTGTCAATCTTCTTTTGCAGAGCAAAAGGTCTTGCATTCTTTCCTTTGTAGAACATTCCAATGTGTCCTAGATTATTACAATTGTAGCAAGTGATATTGAATTGTGGAGCATAATTAATTTTTCTCACATTAGATCTACAATCAGTAGCCCTATGACTAAATTATTGCATGTGTAGTAATAGTCATAGAAGGATTGAAAAGTCATAGCATTACTGTTCCTCATCATTTTACTTTTGCATTATTAGCCTTATGACCAAATTTATTGCAAGCATAACACTGACCATGAAATGATTGAGAGTTCATAGCATTATACTTTGGAGTCCTAAATTAATTCTAACTCATCTTGATTCTACACTCAACTACCTTATGACCAAACTTATTGTAAGCATAACAGTTACCATTGAACTTGATGGGAGTAGTTTTCTTAGGGGAAGGCAATCTGAAGTTCATTTTCTTGTTCTAGACAGGAATGAATCCTCCTTCTTTCTTGTTGTCTTGATTTTTCTTTGCATCTTTGGAGAATGTCTCCTTAGGTTTTTCAATGTAGGCTTTCTCCTTCCTTGTTTCAGGCATTCCTTCTGCTTTGAAGTTATCATAGAAGTTTGCAAATGCATTTTTCATAGGAATCTTTCCTTTTTCAAAACCAAGTCTGGGTTTCTCTTTAGATGGATTTTGAGAGTTAATAAACTCATCAAGAATTACAGAACATCCACTCAGTTTCAGACCCTTGTCAATTTTCTCTTTTTCTTGTTCAAGTTCTTTTCTCAGAGATACAATCTCTTCCTCAAGCTTTAAACATTCAGTAGTTTAATCATTGAGCTTGGTATTCAATCAATCCTCAATCCTCTTTCCTTCTTCAACTTTGAATTTTAAATTGATATCACATCTTTAGCTTCTTTGATTTTAGTCTCACATCCATTTCCTCCTCCTATTTGAGCTTTTAGTTTTCCAATCTCTTCTTTTGATTCTTTGTCTTTTGCCTTTAATTTGACAATTGTATCTTTTGATTTTTCCAACATGCACTCATATTTGATATTTTTTAATCTTGCTTCATCCAGATCTTCAAGAGAAGATTGGATTTCTCCTTCAAAATCAACTTCACAATCATTTGGATTGAAGTCCCAACCTTCAAGTTCCATTGACTCTAGATCTGGTTTAGAAGAAAACATATCTTCATCACATGAGGAGTCGAACTTCTTATAATTCTTAGTTCATCACACTTTTTGTCACCAACTTCTAAAGCCATAAAAGGGTTTCATCATTTGAATCATTATCCTTATCTTCTGAGGAACAACTGATTTCCATGGAACAGAAAAGTTCTTTCTAATATTAACATTTTTTCACTATTTTAAGATTCTTCATAAGGACATTTAGATGCTAAATGACCAATTCTTCCACAATTGAAACACTTGAAAGGTAACTTACCTTTGTACTTTCCAATTCATTTCTTAAATATTCTCACAATTTTTTTTTCAACCTCATCAAATTCATCATTTTGATCAGCAGCTTCATCTTCAATCTTTTTGTTAGCTTTTAATGTGGCTTCCTTCTCTAGAATATCTTGATCAAACTCTCTCATTTCAAAGGCAGTAAGAGCACCAAAAATTTCATCAACTGATTATTGATACAAGTCCTTGAACTCTTCAATGGCAAGCACTTTATGATTATAATATTTTTTTGGGAGAGATCTCAAAACCTTCTTCACAATTTCATTCTCTTTTACTTTTCCACCAAGACCAATGATGCCAAAAATTACTTCAAGTACCCAGAGCATATAGCTTGAAATATCTTCATCCTATGTCATCCTCATAATCTCAAATATGCTTTTAAATATTTTCATCTTGGCTTGCTTCACTTTTGTATTACCTTCATATGTGTTGCCAATATTTCCCCAGACATCTTTAGTAGAACTGCAATTCATCACCTTCAAAATTTATGAATCATTCAATTCACACAAGAGAGCATTCTTATCTCTGGCATTGCACTCATATAATATAATTTCAGTTGGATCTATTGGAGGAGTAGAAGGAGAAACATATCCATCCTTGACTAATTTCCACACAACAAACCCTAGATATTTTAGATTTCCATCCATTCTCAATTTCTAGAAAGCATAATTAGTGGACCATTAAACCTAGGACTCTTGTATGAACCATCATGTGTCATCTCAAATATTTTCCTCAAACGGTCAAGCTTTCTTCAAAGGAACTTGTCTCTAATACAAATTTTTGAATGCACTCAGAGACTGAGAGGGGGCTTGAATTGGTCTATGCAAAAACCTTTCCAGATCTTGAATTCCTTGGTACAATACAAAACTCAAACTCTTAAGCAAATCAGTAGAAATATAAAGCAGCAACTTCAGCAATGAGAGATATATAAATTCTAACTTCTAACCAAATTAGAAGCAATGATAGAGAGACAAGAACACACATCCACAAGAAGACACCAGATTTACGTGGAAACCCCAATGAGGGAAAAACCATGGTGAGAGTTAACTCACAATATAAAGGATCACTGCCAAAAAAGACTTGGAAACCAAGGCTCACTACCTCAATGCAAGATACAAAGGATTTGTAGGACTGAAGCAAACACAAATCCATATGCAAGATACAAGGACCCGATGAGGTTCACTCTTAGATTAGGATAAACAAATTTTATGAGAATTACAATATGTGTCAACATAACACTCTACTGACTGAGGAATTCAAACACATATGATATTTCTTTCAAACACCTTTGGACTTTTTTCATTGGATATTTAATGTATTACACATTCAAACTTCCATACATTTTGCATCAAAAATGATCTTACATGTATATCCACCACAACACTTCAAAACTTTAATTAGGTCGACCAAAAGAAGATACATAATGAATTCAACAAGTCAGCCACCAAAGCATAATGCAGTTGTATCTCAATGATAGAGAAGACTAAAAACAAACATATTACATCTTCCAATGTGATCCAAATAAATTCACACGTTGGTGCACATCAATCCAAGTCGGCATCAAAGAAAATGTGTAGATGAAACATGAAGCACATAACCAGTCGGCCCTAAAACATACTTCCAAATTAATTTACTTGATGTAGTAACAAATAGGATAGGTTAGGACCCAAATCTATCATAACACATCTTCAATTATTGGCCTAGACCCCCAAGCACATGGAACAAGCAAAAGAACAAGCCTTGTCAGCTATATGTGTACAAATATAAATGATTTTCTACTCAACATCAAACTCAATATTGAATCATTATAGGATTTCTTGTTGGACACAACCATAAAATTAAACTATATGTATGTATATTTATATATACATATATATGTGTGTATATACATGTATACATACATACATACATATATATACAAATATACATGTATATACATGTATATATACATATATTTATATTTATGTATGTATGTATATATACATATTTATATTTATGTATGTATGTATATATACATATTTATATTTATGTATGTATGTATATATACATATTTATATGTATGTATGCATGCATATATCTGTATGTATGCATGCATATATATGTATGTATGCATGCATATATATGTATGTATGTGTGTATGTACGTATGTATAAAGACATATATATACATATATACATATATATGTATGTATGTATATATACATGCATGCATACATACGTATATACATACATACATACATATTATTTTTCAATTTCAAGTATGAAAAACAAAAAAAATGGAGTGAAAAGAATAAAAAGAGTGGACATGATGGAGAGAGGAGAAAATGCAAATGGATGGTGAATGCCACAGGTTTGCACATTTTTTGCACTATGTTAGTTCCCCAATGTACCTTCAATAATCTCTAAGGAGTTGCAAATTCTTGTGATTAATATTATTGAATGGCTGTCTAAGGAATGTAGAAACAAGAATTCTCTCCTACACTTTATGCTCCACAAGACCTAGGTGAGTAAACCTGTGAAATACATTGTATTGAATTTTTTTGCAAGTTTGAATTTCAATGTAAAGAAGATATGAAAAATCACATAAAATAGGCAAGGATTTGTAAAATTATGGGGAGTGAATAACCTATTCCTTGTACCTTTAATATTTTGGTTATAGAGATAATTTACTCTTTTCTAGATTTATCATTTTAGATTCAATTAGGTTGGAAGGAATTCTTTGAATAATAATTAGTGTGTATCTGAGGAAATATAGTAAATTTCTAATTATCAATATTCCTTATTAATAATAATGTCCTTGATGACTTCTACACATTTATCATTGTTTTAGAATGGTGAAACCTAAAAACATGGTTTAGTAATCCTTTGCAACATTTGTATTCACCATTATTATTTGTGAAAGATTTATATTATCTCTTGAATAATGACTAACAAAAAATAATAATTCAACACAACTAATGTTTGTGAAGAAACTCAAAAACCTTAGTTACTTATTTCAGAGACACGCAACACTACAAAAGGATGTGAAAATAAATTGAGAACATTCATTCATATAACTCAAATGGAGAAAAGACTTCAAAAAGATAACTGACAAAGAACAATTTTTATTTGTATTTTTTCAAAATAGAATTTACATGTATTATAGATTTTTCTTGTTGCTTCCAACATTTTTTACAATAAAATGGTCACTTAAATAAAGAAATTTCCAATGAATATTCCCACATATGGGTGAAACTTGTCATATCAAGACCTCATGGTGAGTTAGTTAAAGACTATATTACAATACACATGAAATATTTTAGAGAAAATTAAGGCTCATTACAAGCTACTTACAAAGAATTATTTGGAACTAAAAATAGATTCCAACTTCCTAACTAGAAGAAAAACTTGCAAATGGGAAATCATAACAATGCATAACAAAATTGAAGAAGGCTTGTTATCTGTTGAAGCTATCTAAGTTGATGAGATGGATGAAGAAAAAATAAGAAAATGATCATGGAAAACTAGTGTGTCCCTTGGACTCAAGAGTAACTGTCAACCCACTTGGTGAATTCTTCCTCAATTGAAAAATTAAATTTTATGATTTTTGATAGCCTGTATTGATGTGTCATATACCTTGCATATAACAACACCTTGGTCTCATTGATGAAGCTCTCAAGTCTTGATTCCAACTTCATCAATTTATCCAATTTTGTATTGCACAAAATATGATCAACTTAATCATCTTTCTCAATAATTGTGACTAGAATTGGAGTAATAATATGAAAATTTTCTCTCTATTTCTCCAATGGTTTTAGGTCACCATTATTACCAAGTATTACTGGTAATTTCAATTCCTTCAATACCTTAAAATTATTCATTTTTTCTTTAAGGGTCAACTCAAGTATATTATGATATGTTAATACATCATTTAACAAGCCAACCATCTCATGTGATTTTAGAACCCTTGTTGGTGCCTCGGGGTTATATTTTGTATTCCTTTAATATGTATTCATCATCATCATCCTTGGGTTCCATTCATTCAAAATTATCCTCATAATTGAGTTTTTCTTAGCATGATTATATTTGGACTTTTTGAGATTATCAAATCAAACCCATGCATCATAAAACTTATATAAAATGCATCCCATCCTATTATCCAAAAGGTTATTGACCAAGTTAGTAACATCCTTCACACCCAACATGGATCAAGGGGGGACCTGCTCTACTAGTTTGAATTCCTTTCGCACATGGTGGATGTCTCCTTGGGGTACCCCATGGTCCCCCTCCCCTATCCCTTTTTTACTGTGTGCCTTTAGCACATGTACCACCACCTCCCTCGAGGGACCCTCCCATTTTGTCTGTTGAAGATGTGCCCATGATTCCTATCATTCTATCTACTAAAGAAGTGCTCATGATTCTTGTCATTCAAGAACCCAAGGGTTGGAAGAATGTGTTTTAAGTCCTCCCAAAGTCCTACAGTGGATAAGTCACACCCTCAGACAGAAGTGGTGAACTCCATCTTTGGCACTGAAATCTCGATCCTAGTTGCCTCC
The DNA here is from genome assembly GCA_007115665.2 of Sequoiadendron giganteum. Classification (NCBI taxonomy): domain Eukaryota; kingdom Viridiplantae; phylum Streptophyta; class Pinopsida; order Cupressales; family Cupressaceae; genus Sequoiadendron; species Sequoiadendron giganteum. The sequence goes on along the minus strand of CM021106.1, from coordinate 386,538,494 downwards.
TATGATAGGATTGTTCCTTCAATGGAGAACTTGATCGTGGGAAAAAAATCTTTTTTCACCCTACTCTGGATATGGTTAGAAGATGGTCAATGGCTAAATGGTGATTGAAGGGCAATGTAGATGTTTGTGCAATGGCTAGAGGACTGTTCTTGTTCAAATTCATAGCTTCTAAGGATATGCTTTCTATTCTATCCTCGGGCCCCTAGATTTATGGGAAACATAGTGTTTCCCTCTGTCACTAGAAGACTAGCTTCAATCCTCCTATGGACCTCAATAAATCTGCTCCATTTTGGGTCTATCCACCAGGACTTCCATTGGAATATTGGGATTCCAATATATAGGAGATTCAATGGGCCACTTCATTACATTGGATACCATCACTAGAATGAAATATAGGTTAGTATTTGCTAGGTTCTATGTCAATATTGATATTAACAAGTCACTACCCAATTCAATGACTTTGAGCTCTAAGTACGGGTCTTGAAACCAACAAATTTGTTTAGAAAATGTTGTGTTTTACTGTCAAAAGTGCTCCAAACTTGGGCACCTCAATTTTTACTATAAGTCCACTATACTAAATAATCATATCCCAAGTGATCCCCCGATGGATGAAATCACAAATAACTACCCTTTTAAGAATGAGATCCTAAAGATCATTGATTTCATGACCAAATTTGGTCCTTCTGAAGACCCGATCACAAACTTGGTTGTGGCATCACCAAGAAAACCCGCTCTATCAAGCACAAACTTGGTTATGACAATGCCCAATAAACCCACCCCTTTGAAGGTTGAGTCTCCTTCAAAGAGTATCTTATGTGAAACAATGGTCACTAAGAATTTGAAGATGGATGTGTTGGGAGATCAACCCCACCCAGCTAATCAAGTTTTGATTATGGATATGCAAGAGGGAGAAATACCTGGAGTTGTTCTAGATGGGGAAGGCTCTGGAGCAAGAGGGAAAATACAACTGACTTGTCACAGAGCCAAACCAATGAAGATGATGGTTGGAAAATCCCAAAGAAGAAAGGCAAAAAAAGGTAGGTAGATGTGGAGTGGACACCAAACCAGGAAGACCTAACCAGTGCCAAACTCGAAATAGAGAGACAACCAAATATATTTCTATTGGGAAACAAAGGACATTGGAAATGTCCTCAAAAAATATGTTTAAATGAAAGTCCTATCCTAGAATGTGAGAGGGCTAAATAGCCCCCATAAACAACTTGCTCTAAAGAATAATGTTTGGGAGCACAAGCTTGATGTACTACTATTACAAGAAGTTAAAATGATTTTTTTTTTAACTCATAGCTAAAAATTTTTGGCCAAATGCTCACTTTTCCTTTAGTGATGCAGATGGGGCTTCAGGGGGGCTAACTGTTATGTGGAACCCTAATATACTTGAGGGTATTGAACTATTTCAAAACAAGAACAACTTAGGTATCTAGTTTACCCATTCTAGGTCTTCTTGGATGTTGATAAATATTTATGCCCCCAACATAAGGAATGCTAGGAAAGCTCTTTGGTAGGAAATCATTGGTTGAATCTGGAACAATAAAGGGGCTCATTGGTTAATGGAAATAGACTTCAACTCCCCTTTATATCCCTTTGAAAAGTGTGGGTGGTTGGTGGATTATACTGATAGCATGGCTGACCTGGCTAATATTTTAAGTGATACAAGGCTGGTGGGCATTGACCTATAGGGGCAGAAATTTACCTGGACTAATAGGAGAATGGGGGATAACCTTATCCAAGTCAAACTTGATAGATTTCTTTTTTTCCCTAACTAGATAGCTCTACTTAACTCTAATCTGTTGGTGCTTCCTCATACGGTCTCTGACCATAATCCCCTATTGATTACCATGAATAAATACTCAGGTGTTGGTCCATTTCCTTTTCGGTTTGAGATAATGTGGAACTCTCACCCAGAATTTAGGAATAAAATTGCTAATTGGTGGAATTTTCATGTCAATGGCTCCCCCATGTTTAAGGTTTCCCACAAACATAAGTATATTTAAAACATGGTTAAAGGTTAGAATACATGGGTGTTTGGGGATGTTTTCCATCAAAAATGGGTGATCTCTGATAAACTTAAGGTGACCCAAAAATGGATGGAGGGGGGATGTCAATGTGCAGACCTATCAACAAGAGAAGGATGAATGTATTGAATGGGTCAAATTTTTGAAAAAGAGGAAATACTCTAGAAGCAAAAATCTAGAGTTCAATGCTAACAGAAGGAGATCGCAACACTTCCTTCTTCCATGTCTCAGCTCTCAAACACATAAAAAGAAACCAGATAAAAAAGATAAAAGATGATGTGGGAATATAAGCTACTACTATGGCCCAGATTGGTTCAATGGCCTCTAGATATTTTCAACTTGCCTTATCTAAGCCTATGGAGGTCCCTAACTCTGTTTCTGATGACCTGTTACTGGACTCCATACCTAATTCGCTAACTATTATGGATAATTATGTTATTCTCCATGTTGTCACTCCTGAGGAAGTCGAAGTGGCTATCTTCAGTATGGGTTCTTTCAAGGCCCCAGGACTGGATGGTTATCCTCTAGCTTTTTTCTAGGAGTATTGGGATATTGTGGGTGAGAACATTTTTCTTGCTACCAAGGACTTTTTCAAGTTGGGTAAACTCTTAAAGCAGTTAAACCATACCTTTCTAGTTCTCATCCCTAAAAATGAAGACCCCTAGACCATGGCTAACTTTCGACCCATCAGCCTATGTAATACCATCTACAATAGCTTCTTCAAAATTTTGGTTAACCATTTGAAACCTTTTCTTGAAAATATCATTAGCCCATGTCAAAAGGGGTTTGTCTCGAGTCACTATATTATGGATGTTGCAATTGCCACACATGAAATCATACACTCCATAGACAAAAGTAATTGTGTTGGTATGGCCTTAAAGCTTGACATTTCAAAAGCTTATGAAAAAGTCCTATGGAGTTTTCTGCTCAAAGTGTTAGCCAAGTTTGGGTTTAATAGAAGGTGGTGAGTCTCATTTTGGAATGCACAACTACTGTGAAGTACTCTGTTTTGGTCAACGGGATTCCTCATGGGTTCTTTAATGCAGGTAAAGGAATAAGATAGGGTGATCCCCTATCACCTTACCTGTTCATAATGGTTGTTGATGTCCTAAGCAGGAATGTCTCTAGGATGTTGACTAATGGCTATGTTAAGGGGATCAAACTTGCCACCACCCTTGATCTAGCTGCTATACAAAAGTTTGTGGATGATACCATCCTTTTCAAGAAAGCCTCAGTGGTGGAAGCAATGAAATGGAAGAATTTCCTAAATATTTATGATGCTAGTTTGGGCCAATGCATAAATTACAACAAGAGAATGATTTATTTTTTAATAATACTCAAGATCTACAAGACAAAGTGACAACTATTCTAGGATGTAAGAGTGCTTCCCTTCCTTTGGTGTACCTTGGTCTCCCTCTCACTATTAAATAATTCACTCCTACTTTATGGAACTCTGTTCTTGAAAGAATTCAAAGAAAACTAGTAGGGTGGAAAGGTTTAATCCTCAATCATGCTAGTAAGCTACAACTCCTTATTATTGCTCTTCAAGGGATCTTGATTTACTTCCTTTCCATTTTTAAAATGCCTAGATTTATAGATAAATTTTTTGAAACAATTCAAAGGAACTTCCTTTGGATCGATACAGGGGAAAAAAAGAAAATGGCTCTGATAAGATGGGATACGGTTTGTCTCTCTAAATCTAGTGGGGGATTAGGCATAAGGAAAATCCAACCTACCAATAAGGCTCTACTTGCTAAGGTTGGATGGGATCAACTAAGGAATGGGAAGGATTGTTGTAGACTCCTAAATGTGAAGTATCTAAACAACTTCCCCCTGATCAGGTGTATCTCTGGTGAACACCCAAATGGTTCCTTGATATGGAATAATATTTATAAGATGAAAAAGCTACTTCAATCTAGGTTGAAATGGAAGTTGGGAAATGGTAGTAAAATTAGGTCCTGGGAGGATCCATGGTTGGTTGAAATTCCTCTCTCTCAATCATACTTCAAGAACCTGATGGGTCCTACTAAGTTGTTCTTTGGCAGGAATGTGAGAGACTACTTTGTAGTCTTCCTAGTTCTATGAAATGGAAAATTTTGGAGTTATGTTGTCCTCTTTCCCTTGAGTTACGACACCTATCTAGGACCATGTAGGACATCCCCATCTCAAACCTGGAGGATTCATTTTATTGGACTAAGGAAAGCAAGGGTAACCTCTCTGTCAAGACTACCTACGATTTGTTGTCAATGCATGGGAACCAAAACAGGTTATGGAAACAAGTCCAGAATAGACAGTTAACACCAAAAATTAATTTATTTTGGTGGGCTGCTTGTCACAACAGGTTACTCACTCAGATTAACCTAAGGAAAAGGGGATTTCAAATCTTGAATAGATGCATGCTTTGTAGGAATGACGAGGATTTTGTCCCTCATATGTTACTCCACTGCCCATTTGCTATTGAAGTTTGGGAGTTGGCTTTTGGAATATTAGGGATTCATTGGGCAATGAATGTTGACCTTAAGAGTTTTATTGAAAACTAGATCAGCCCTTGTCAACATCCTCTACCTAAAGAAATCTAGTGACAAATCGCCCCATTTTATGCCAGTGTTTGTGGAAAGAAAGAAATAACTAGATTTTTAGAAGTGTGAAAAAAATCCCTAATGAGGTATTTGAAATTGGTCTCAGACTCATCACTGAGAATGTCTCCTTATATGTTTGTGTAGACATGTAAAATTGAGCTAGCACTTATCACACACTTTAAATGACATTTTCGTATCATTAGCATCATTATCATCAAATATCATTGCATTCAACATCAAAAACCCTAAATTCCTGTATTAATTGAATAATACAACATTATTTAATTAATTCACTTTTTTCATCAATTTTGACCAAATAAATAAATTTAATTTATTTAATAAGTCCTAAAACCCTTATTTCTGTTATTAATTAAATAATACGACATTATATAATTAATTCACTTTTCATCAATTTCGACCAAATAAATAAATTTCACTTATTTAATAAAGTCCTAATCTAACTTTACTCCTCCTGATTAATTAAATAACACCAATTATTTAATTATGTCACTAATTCACTTTATTCCCATAAGCCGATTGAATTATTAAAACATAATAAATTATGTCACTTCCCCCCCCCCAAAAAAAAAAAATGAATAATTAATTAAACTATTCAAAACATCATCAAAAATCAAATCAAACTAATGCAACTTTGTTTGAAAAAGTCAAACATGATTTGCACGTTCAACTCCAAAAGGAATTAATTAATTATCCTCACCCACTTTCTTGATTGATAAAATTACGAACCACCGATTTCTCACTCTATTTCCTGACTGATCAATCTATATCCCTAATAGATCAATTTATATTTCCTCACTGATCAATCTATTTTCTAGCTGATCAATCTATATTCCTGACAGATCAATCCATTCCTCAATCACACTAGTTATATAATCAATTTGCATAGATTATGTCCATCTAAATCCTCTCAACATTTTTGAACCATTGATCAAGATATTCTACTACGTGATCTCAAGTGTTCATTTCAAATCACAATTTCTATATAACAAACCTCTTTCCTCACAAAAAAGGGATTAAAGAACCAATACAGTTTATGCAATGAAGTAATACAAAGATCCTAATCAACATTGACAAAGCTTCAACCAAAATCTTCGATCAAATATACACACACATCGTTCTTCAAGCTCTCTCATGCAACAATTGAGGCTTCACATTGATATGAAAAACCCAACACATCTTTGTGAACATGCTCTAACATGGGATAGTAACATTTCCTTTATTTTGAATTCATTTTGATATCATAGGATTTCACTGTTTATTTTCAATAACTTAGAAAGCTTCATTTCATGAGTGAAGGAATGAATCTTGATTGTTTTTTTTTATTTAGATTACTTTATATTCAATTATCTTGTTTATACTTATGATTTTTCCCCATACACAGTTTGGAAACCTCCGGATAGAGCTCCTACTGGGTGGGAGATCAACATGGCCAAATCATGGAGCAAGAAATTAGAGATCAACCCATTATACAACTCTAAAGCTTTGGTTAGACTTAATACAGCCTAGACACCCCCTGATACCAGCTGGCACAAACTTAACTTTGATGGTGCAATGAAATGGAACCTTGATTTTGCAAGCATAGGAGGCATTATCAGAGACCTACAAGGAAAATTGGTGGCTAGGTATGTCGGTGCATTGGAACACAAACATCCATGACAGCCAAGGCTAGAGCATTGCTCAAGGGATTTAAAAAATTTGTCACTCTTGCCATAAATAATTTGCACATTGAAGGAGACTCTAAGGTGGTGATTGATTCCATCAATCTTAATCATTGGAAAGGTTGGAGTATTAGAGACATTTTTTTGGATATTATCTTCATTCTTACCAAACTTGAAAGGAAGAAACTGACCCACATTTTCTATGAGGGTAACCAAGTGGTTGATTCTTTAGCAAACCTGCTATCTTCATTGGTTTTATCCAGATGTTGGAGAAGATAGGGGTCCCTCCCTGTGAACATTCAAGGAATTATCCTTTCTGAAAAAAAAACATTACTATGGATAATGAAATCTAACATTTCTTTTTTTGTAGGTTACATTTCGTACTACTCCCCCCTTGGGCTCATGGTGATGTGGCATTTGCATGATGAGGTGGAGGAGTATGGATGGAAGTTTGGATGGTGCTTGGGAAAGATTGCAGGGAGTAGATGGTAATTTCAAAATATTCATGAACCGTCTTGTCAAAATTACCATTTTTAAAACCATGTTTATGGAAATGTGTGTAAATAAAAAATTAACATCAATTTTTTGGCTAATAATGATCTGATAAATATCACAATGGATCATCTATTAGCTTTGAGATACTTGAGCAAGATTTATTTTGGCCTCGTGATCCTAATCTCTTTGGGAATGATCACTGGTACATGCAAAAATCTGATTGCTTTAATTAGGCAAGATTTTCCGTTAAGGTTGTTGGCAGTGGTAGTGTTTGTCATTGATGTCAAAGATGTTAGTGTTGGTGTAGAGGAACCTGTGAGGAGACATGGTGTCATATGCAAAGGAGAAATTTATTGAATATCATGATGGTTGTCATAGTGTTCAATTGATGGAAGTGTTTGGAGTGCTTCAAAGATTTTGTTCATATAGTTTATGATGTTGTTTCAAAGTGAAGGTAGTAGTGCAAAGAAATTAGACCCAAAAAGATACTAAAAATCTAATCTGCAAGGTTAATAAGTTTGAAAAATTAGTTGCAGATCTAAAAATTCAACTTGAAGAGAACAAGAGAGTTGTAGAGGTCACCAAAATGGAGTTAGACACCAAATAAAAGGAGTGTTATACTTTAGAGGCAAAAAATTTAGCCTTGAGGAAAAGGCTAGATATGTGTGACAGTAGTGACAAGTTAGCATATCTCTTGGGTAAACAGAAAGGCCATAAGGACAAGACTGGTCTAGGGTTTGTAGAAGGCCAATGTTCACATTCCAATGATCTTCAACATGTTGATAGCTTTATCAATGTCACAAATAGAAGGCTCATGAAACCATCAAATATCAAAAGGAATGTTCCATTCAGGTATAATCTGCATTTCTTTGGTTATTGCTTTTATTGTAACCAATATGGACATAAGGCTAGTGAATGCAGGATTGTATCTAGAAGGAGATCAAGTTTTTTAAGTAGAAATTATTTTTATCTCTTGAATAAGTTAAGATGTTTTAATTGTGGAAATTTTGGACATACAAATAAGTTTTGTAGATCTAACTTGGAAATGCAACAAAAGAGAATTAGTGTTCATTCCAAGGTGACATCTCCTAATACTTATAAGACGAAATTAGTTTGGAGACCAAAGATGATTGACAAAAAGGTTGAATCTATGCTTGTTCAAAATATCCTACATGTCAAGAAGAAAGAACTATGGGTTATAGACAATGGTTGATCTCATCACATTACTGGGGATAAGAGAAATTTCATTGAATTAGAGGACTATTCAGGTGGGTCAATCAAGTTTGGAAATGATGTTTGCATTCAAATCAAAGGGAAAGGTACTATCTCTTTAGATGATAACACACCTTTGCATGATGTGTACTACATAGAAGGTCTAAAACATAATCTCTTAAGTATAAGTCAAATTTGTGATAATGGTTTTAATATTATTTTTGATGCTCATAGATGTGAAATAAGAAAGAAATCAAGTAAAATTGTTGCAGCAAGGTTGAGGACTAAAGGAAACATCTATAACTTACAAGGGACCAAATCCATGGATCTTTTGAATAGTTGAGGGAGAGATTATATGGTCTTTCTCTTTCTTCTCGTCACTAAATCAATTTTTGTAAGCATGGTTTTAGGGGGAGCTTATGGTTTTGTTCTATCATCCCTAAACCTTGAAAGTTTAGTTTGGTCACTTATTGCAGTTGTTCTTGTTGTAATCTTGGCACATTTTTTTTCTTGTGATAGTGTTCACATCATTATTACTTTGTGACAATGGTTGAGAAATGATATACACATTTGTTAATGTTCAATGATTTGGATGACAATGGTCTTTCGCAGTATACATTTGTTAAGTGGCTTTGCAACACTTGGATATCTTTCTTCAAACATATAGTGGTTTGTAGGAGGAGTATTCTTTACATTGGATTTGGATCACATTGAATCATACATTTTTGTGATTCATGAGTCTATTCTTACATATTGGTGTATTGACTTGAAAGATTTTTGTAACAACAGAATGGTGATAGTGTTAATAGTGATTGTTAGTAGTCTTCATGCATAATTATTATCTTTGCAAGTATTCATTTCTTAGTTACAGAGGTTGGACTATATCCTCTTGAACAATGATGTTTTCCATGAGAAACGCAAGGGCAATATGATCACAAAGCATTAGTAGTCACAATTTTCTTGTTCAGTTGTTTTATGAGACTCTTGTTGCAAGTGTTTCAAGTGTTGCATACCTTACAGAGGTTTCCCGTGTACTTCCAATGTGAATGAAGATAAAGAAAAATTTCTTTGGTAAGTGTTCTAGAGAGTGAAATATTATCTTCAATATATACAATGGAGTGGTGGAGTGGCAGTGAAATGGTTGATTCACTATTTTTCTAGTGGAGTAGTCTTGACTTCTTCTTATGCTTATTAAAGTGGTTTAATTGTTGGTATATCCCCATTGGTAATGATATTCAAGTGTGATTTTTTTCTTTGACAGTGTACCTTGAACAACATACAGTGTTTATCATTACATCTCAATCCATGTTTATAGTGGTGGTGACAATGATGTCCATGGGTTGTTCATATTTTGTGTGGTTGTGTGTATCTTGATTAATGAATTTTGTGATGGTTTACTCATAGACCACTACATCAAGACTTTGGTTCAATAATAACCAGTGCCTCATCACATTGATAGAGAGTTTTTATTTAAGGGATATAGAGACAATTAAATGATGCTTTAATATTTGAGTAGGTTGAATGTTTCTTGTTGCAATGGTTCCTTGAGACAGTCTTTTTGTAGAGCAATAATAATGTCTTTGAAAATGATTTAATGCTTATATTCAATGCATAATTTCTTGGTATTCCAAGAGGGTACAATGGTTACTTGATGTAAGTGAGTTTCATGTTGAAAGGATCTTATAATAGTTTCTCTATTTTACTTTGGACATATATCATAATGATAGTGATTCAGCTCTTGTTTGATTCTTGGACAATGATTACTTAATTGCCATTTAAACCTTGCTGATAATACTTGCTTGAGATAGTGGCACCCTTGATGGATTTGAGACAGTAATTATCCTTTAGACGATGACTTGTGTTTTCACTAAAAATAAGGGAATTGACAGAATAGCCAATGATTTCACATGATAGACTATGTGTTATGATTTTTGGAAGCTAATCTGATGCTTAGACACTATTTCTTGCCTTGAGAAACATAGTGATATGGAAATTTTATCTCAAAAGTTAGTTACAGGATATGTTTTGATTACATTATTCTTTGTTTTTGTTCAGTGTGAAGACAAGTTGCTAGATCTTTTTCTTTTAGTAAAGGTATATCTATTTTGCAGCTTAGTAATACTATACACTCACTTTTGCATTTGTAGCATCTATAATGAGTGACAATGATATAAATTCTCTTATTGATATGAAAATGGTTTCATTCTTTATACAAATTTTTTTATGGTGAAAGTGTGCTCTTTCATATTTTCATGAGTCCCTTTGTCTTTTTTCTCAAAGGGGGAGAAGAACCACCATGGTTTTGATGATTGTTGCTTTGATAATGGTGATTTTTTTCTGCTTTCTTAAGTTGATATCAATGCCAAAGGGGGAATTTATTGGCAATGGCAGTGTTTGTAATTGATGCCAAAGATGTTAGTGTTGGTGCAGAGGAACCTGTGAGGAGCCATGGTGTCATATGCAAAAAAGAAACTTATCAAAGTTCATGATGGTTTCCATGGTGTTTAGTTGATGCAAGTGTTCAGAGTGCTTCAAAGATTCTTGTTCATACGGTTTATGGTGTTGTTGTTTCAAAGTGAAGGTCCATCAATTATTTTTTATGCTTGTTTAAAGGAAAGGTTGATGGTGCGAGTTATTGGAGTTTGTTGATTTGATGCATGTTCCAAACTTACTTGATGCTTCAAAGGTCCTTTCTTTTCAAGTTTCAAAACCCTAATGCTTTATCAAAGCTTATAAACTTCTTTGGTGAATATCAAAGATCCTAAGGTATTTGATCACAAGGTTGCAAGATAGTAATCAATTGTTTACAAGTTTATAAGGGTATATGAATTTGATTATGGTCTCTTCATTGGTTGGGAGATTATTTTAAAACCCTAATGACATTTTTCATTATAAATTTCATTATGCTAGTTAATGGTAATCTTACTTTTTTTATAAAATATCATTGACTTACTATCACCGATCACTACGTAAGTAAAAACTTAAGGGCATTGTTCTCATTGGATACCATCCCCTTCACTGGTCAAGGAGGTTAATGATTGTTATTCCAATGTCCAAGGCAAGATCAACGATCAAAATTTGATTATTTGACTGGCAGGTTTCAAAAATCAATGGTTGACATTTGAATTTGCAAACGGTTACTTCAAGAGGTTTCTACTTTGACAAGCATTTAAGTGTCATTGCTTGTGTGGATTATTTTTCACAGTTTTTCTAATTTCTTTGGAATGTGATGGTTTTGAGGACTTGACTTGTGCTTTGAGAATTTTGGGATGAGCGTGTGAGTTATGTGAGAATTTGTTGAAGGTTTAGACATTATTTTTTGTGAAAAAATAATGCATATGTAAAGAGTTTGAAAGATAGAACATCAAATGCAATATGATGTCTTTAATCTTCCATTTATATCCAGGGATCTACACAGAGTGATCTGAATATGATCACTGCAGCATTGAGTATATGTTATGAGAAAATAATGAAAGCTTTATGAAGGTTAAAATAGATGTGAGAAAAGTTTGTACGTATGTGAAAGCAAGTATTCATGTGACTGACAGTAGATGACATTGGCGTCAACTTAGTAGTAGGATTTTAAAGATTTATTGATATAGAGATAGTGAAATGAGATTTGTTGATGTTGAGATAGTGCAATGAATTGTTTGGAAACAGAGTAATCCTTTGATCTTGTTTATTTCTTCTAAATTTAATGAAAGTGATGTATGTTTTCTAGTGAGGCATATATACAATGAAGTGGTGGAGTGACAGTGAAATGGTTGATTCATTGTTTTTCTAGTGGAGTAGTCTTGAATTCTTCTTATGCTTAGAAAAGTGGTTTAATTTTTGTTATATCCCCGTTGGAAGTGATATTCAAGTGTGATTTTCTACTTTGACAGTGTACCTTGAACAACATATAATGCTTATCATTACATCTCAATCCATGTTTGTAGTGGCAGTGACAATGTTTTCCATGGGTTCTTCATGTTTGGTGTGGATGTGTGTATCTTGATTAATGAATTTTGTGATGGTTTACTCACAGACCGCTGCATCAAGACTTTGGTTCAATAATAACTAGTGCCTCATCACATTGATAGAGAGTTTTGATTGCTGGGATATAGAGACAATTAAATGATTCTTTAATATTTGAGTAGGTTGAATGTATCCTATTGCAACGATTCCTTAAGATAGTCTTGTTGCAGAGCTATAATAGTGTCTTTGAAAATTATTTAATGCTTATATTCAATGCATAATTTCTTGGTCTTCCAAGAGGGTACAATGGTGATTTTATGTAAGTGAGTTTCATGTTGAAAGGATCTTATAATAGTTTCTCTATTTTACTTTGGACAGATATCATAATGACAGTGATTCAGCTCTTGTTTGATTCTTGGACAATGATTACTTAATTGCCATTGAAACCTTGCTGATAATAATTGCTTGAGAGAGTGGCACCCTTGATGGTTTTGAGACAGTAATTTTCCTTCAGACAATGACTTGTGTTTGCACAGAAAATAAGGGCAATGACATAATAGCCAATGATTTCACATGATAGACTATGTGTTATGGTTTTTGGAAGCTAATCTGATGCTTAGACACTATTGCTTGCCTTGAGAAACATAGTGATATGGAAATTTTATCTCAAAAGTTAGTTGCAATATATGTTGTGATTACATTATTCTTTGTTTTTGTTCAGTGTGAAGACAAGCTGCTAGATCTTGTTCTTTCAGTAAGGGTAGATCTATTTTGTAGCGTAGTAATTCTATACACTCACTTTTGCATCTGTAGCATCTATAATCAGTAAAAATGATATAAATGCTCTTATTGATATGAAAATGGTTTCATTCTTTATACAAATGTTTTTATGGTGAAAGTGTGCTCTTGCATATTTTCATGAGTCCCTTTGTCATTTTTGTCGAAGGGGGAGAAGAACCACCATGGTTTTGATGATTGTTGATTTATAATAGTGCTTTTTTATTGCTTGCTTAAGTTGACATCAATACCAAAGGGGGAGTTTGTTGGCAGTGGCAGTGTTTTTCATTGATGTCAAAGATGTTATTGTTGGTGTAGAGGAACCTGTGAGGGGCCATGGTGTCATATGAAAAGGAGAAACTTATCAAAGTTCATGATGGTTGTCATGGTGTTCAGTTGATGCAAGTGTTCAGAGTGCTTCAAATATTCTTGTTCATACGGTTTATGGTGTTGTTGTTTCAAAGTGAAGGTTCATCCATTGTTTTTTATGCTTGTTCAAATGAAAGATTGATGGTGCAGGTTATTGGAGTTTGTTTATTTGATGCATGTTGCAAACTTACATGATGCTTCAAAGTTCCTTTCTTTTCAAGTTTCAAAACCCTAATGATTAATCAAATCTTATAAACTTCTTTAGTGAATATCAGAGATCCTAAGGTATTTGATCACAAGGTTGCAAGATAGTAATCAATCGATTACAAGTTTATAAGGGTATCTGAAATTGATTATAGTCTCTTCATTGATTGGGAGTTTATTTTAAAACCCTAATGGCATTGTCCATTATAAATTTCATTATGCTAGTTAATGGTAAGCTTACTTTTTGTTATAAAAGATCATTGACTTACTATCACCGGTCACATGTAGTGTATGTAAAAACTTAAGGGCATTGTTCTCATTGGATATCGTCCCCTTCACTGGTCAAGGAGGTTAGTGACTCTTATTCCAATGTCAACGCAAGATCAACGATCAATATTTGATTGTTTGATTGGCGGGTTTCAAGAATCAACGGTTGACATTTGAATTTGTAAACGGTTACTTCAAGAGATTTCTACTTTGACAAGCATCTAAGTGTCATTTCCTGTGTGGATTATTTTTCATAGTTTTTGTAACTGCTTTGGAATGTGATGGTTTTGAGGACTTGACTTGTGCTTTGAGAATTTTGGGATGAGTGTGTGAGTTCTATGAGAATGTGTTGAAGATCTAGACACTATTTTTTTGTGAAAACTTAATGCATAGGTAAAGAGTTTGAAAGATTGAACATCGAGTGCAATATGATGTCTCTGATCTTTTGTTTATATCTAGGGATCTATACAGAGTGATCTGAATATGATCACTACAGCATTGAGTATATGTTATGATAAAATTATGAAAGCTTTATGAAGGTTAAAATAGATGTGAGAAAAGTGTGTATGTATGTGAAAGAAAGTATTCATGTGACTGACAGTAGATGACATTGGTGTGAGCTTAGTAGTAGGGTTTTAAAGATTTGTTGATATAGAGATAGTGAAATGAGATTTGTTGATGTTGATATAGTGCAATGAATTGTTTGGAAATAGAGTAACCCTTTGATCTTGTTTATTTCTTCTAAATTTAATGAAAGTGTTGTATGTTTTCCAATGAGGCATACAATTTGTAACCAATGAGGTTTTTGGCCAGTGAGGCATAGTATGTAACCAGTGAGGTTTTGTCCAGTGAGGCTTAATGAAACTTATTTTCAAAGTGGTTTTTCACCCTTTAAGGTTTTCCACTCATAAAACTTTTTCTATGTCTCCTCTTGGTGGTTTGTCATATTGTGCTTGATTGGTCATCTTTTCTCAAGTATTATGTTTTGAATTGCATATAATTGTAACTCCCTCAACATTCATTACTCATAATGTTTGAAGTGCTTTCAATGGGTCTCTTTGCATAATACAAGTGACTTAAGTTTTGAAATTTGTTTTCTCATTAGACCACTGATTCACCCCCCCCTCCCCTCTCAGTGGTCTTGTACTTCAACAAGTGGTATCAGAGCCTTACCCTTGTACAATTTTAATCAACTTAGGGGTTCTTGGTAGTGGAGTACTTATTATGGATAATTAGGAAGGTTATTCTAATTAAAAAGAACCACTATTTGATGGTTTTGATTTTTCTTTTTGGAAATATAGAATGGAGTGCTACTTGTCTTCTCTTGGTTATGATGTTTGGTCAGAAATTAAGAATGAGTACACTTCTACTAAGGCACCTTCCACTACAAATGAGAAAAACTCCTATGAGTGTAATGTCAAGGCTAAAAATGTTATTTTTTGTGGATTTAATAATGATATACTTGTCAATATTATGGATTGTAAAACTACAAAGGTTATTTGGGATAAGTGATCTAGTATTTATCAGGGTGATGAAAAGGTCAAATAAGCTAAGTTGTAAACCTTTAGAGCCAAATTTTAAGGACTAAGAATGAATGAATAAGAGAATGTTGTTGATTACCTTCAAAAATTTCAAGAGACAATCAATGTTATATGTGGTCTTGGTGATTCCTTGGAAGAAAAAGCAGTTGTCAAGAAGGCGCTAAGATCACTAACATCTAAGTATGATTCCAAGGTATATGTTGCAGAAGATAGGGATATAAATAAACTTACCTTAGATGAACTTCATGGCACATTTACTATTTATGAGATAATGATTTGTAATGATGAGTCCATATGCATAGAGGTTGCCTTTAAATCTATCAAAAAGGACAAAGAGAAAAATTTTGATTTAGAGAAATTGGATGACAATAAATCCACCTTTGTAAGTAGATTGAAAAAGAGGTCAAGAAAGTATAAGGGGAAGCTTCCATTTAAGTGTTTCAGTTGTGGTAAGATTGGACATTATGTTGCTCAATGTCCCTATAAAGATCTTGAAAGTGATGAAGAGGATAGTAGGAGACAAGGAAAGAAGAAACAATATAATTCTAAAAGGAAAAACTCTTTCAAAATTAAGAAAAGTATATTCACTAAGGATGCTAATGTAACAGATAGTTGTTCAAAAGTTTTTATTGAAGAAGGAGATGAAACTTTGTTTATGACTACTATTAGTCTACATGAAAATTAGAAAGAAAAGAGTGAAGATCAATCTAATAATAATTAAGAAAAGGTTGATTTTGAAGGATAATTGAGATGTGCTCTTAGTGAAATAAAAAGACTCAAAAAGAAGGTAGTAGTGCAAAGAAATCAGATCCAAAATGATACTAAAAATCAAATCAACAAGGTTAATGAGTCTGAAAAATTAGTTGCAGATTTAAAACTTCAACTTGAAGAGAACAAGAGAGTTGTAGAGGTCACCAAAATGGAGTTAGACACCAAAGAAAAGGAGTGTTATACTTTAGAGGCAGAATTTGTAGCCTTGACGAAGAGGCTAGATATGTGTGACAACAGTGACAAGTTAGCAAATCTCTTGGGTAAACAAAAAGGCCATAAGGACAAGACTAGTCTAGGGTTTGTAGAAGGCCAATGTTCACATTCCAATGATCTTCAACATGTTGATAGCTTTATCAATGTCACAAATAGAAGGCTCGTGAAACCATCAAATATCAAAATAAATGTTCCATTCAAGTATAATCTGCATTTCTTTGGTTATTACTTTTATTGTAACCAATATGGACATAAGGCTAGTGAATGTAGGATTGTATCTAGAAGGAGATCAAGTTTTGTAAGAAGAAATCCTTTTTATCTCTTGAATAAGTTGAGATGTTTTAATTGTGGCAATTTTGGACATACAGCTAAGTTTTGTATATCTAACTTGGAAATGCAACAAAAGAAAATTAGTGTTCATTCCAAGGTGACATCTCCTAATGCTAATAAGATAAAATTAGTTTGGAGACCAAAGATGATTGAAAAAAAGGTTGAAGCTAAAATTTTTGAAAATGTCCTACATGTTAAGAAGAAAGAACTATGGGTTATAGACAATGGATTCTCTCATCACATTACTAGGGATAAGAGCAAGTTCATTCAATTAGAAGACTATTTAGGTGTTTCAGTCAATTTTGGAAATGATGTTTGCATTCAAATCAAAGGGAAAGGTACTATATTTTTGGATGATAACACACCTTTGCATGATGTGTACTACATAAAATGTCTAAAACATAAGCTCTTGAGTGTAATTCATATTTTTGATAATGGTTTTAATATTCTTTTTGATGCTCATGGATGTGCAATTAGAAAGAAATCAGGTAAAATTGTTGCAGAAGAGTTGAGGGCTAAAGGAAACATCTATAACCTACAAGGGACCAAATCCATGGATAATTTTGAACAACTGAGGGAGATGTTAGATGGTATTTCTCTTGCTTCTCTTCACTAAATCAAATTTTGTAAGCATGGTTTCAAGGGGAGCTTATGGTTTTGATCTATCATCCCTAAACCTGGAAAGTTTAGTTTGGACACTTATTGCAGTTGTTCTTGTTGTAATCTTGGCACATTTTTTTCTTGTGATAGTGTTCACATCATTATTACTTTGTGACAATGGTTGAGAAGTGATATATACATTTGTTAACATTCAGTGATTTGGATGACAATGGTCTTTAATAGTATACATTTGTTAAGTGGCTTTGCAACACTTGGCTATCTTTCTTCAAACATGTAGTGGTTTGAAGGAGGAGTATTCTTTACATTGTATTTGGATCACATTGAATCATAAATTTATGTGATTCATGATTTTATTCTTACATATTGTTGTATTGAATTAAAAGATTCTTGTAACAACAGAATGGTGACAGTGTTAATAGTGACTATTAGTAGTCTTCATGCAAAGACTATTCATTTCTTAGTTACAAAGGTTGGACTATATCCTCTTGTACAATGATTTTTTCCATGAGAAACACAAGGGTAGTATGATTACAGAGAATTAGAAGTCACAGTGTTCTTGTTCAATTGTTTTATGAGACTCTTTTTGCATGTGTTTCAAGTGTTGCATACCTTGCAGAGGTTTCCCGTGTACTGCCAATGTGAATGAAGGTAAAGAAAATTTTCTTTGGAAAGTGTTCTAGAGAGTGAAATATTATCTTGCATATATACAATGGAGTGGTGGAGTGACAGTGAAATGGTTGATTCACTATTTTTCTAGTGGAGTAATCTTGACTTCTTTGTATGCTTAGTAAAGTGGTTTAATTTTTGTTATATCCCCATTGGTAGTGATATTCAAGTGTGATTTTCTACTTTGATAGTGTACCTTGAACAACATACAATCTTTATCATTACATCTCAATCCATGTTTGTAGTGGCAGTGATAATTTTTTCCATGGGTTGTTCATGTTTGGTGTGACTGTGGGTATCTTGATTAATGAATTTTGTTATGGTTTACTTATAGACCACTACATCAAGACATTGGTTCAATAATAACCAGTGCCTCATCAAATTGATAGAGAGTTTTTATTGTAGGGATATAGAAAAGAATTAAATGATTCTTTGATATTTGAGTAGGTTCAATGTTTCATATTGCAGTAGTTCCTTGAGACAATCTTGTTGCAGAGCTCCAAGAATGTCTTTTAAAATGCTTTAATTCTTATATAAAATGCATACTTTCTCGATCTTCCAAGAGGGTACAATGGTGACTTGATGTAAGTGAGTTTCATATTGAAAGGATCTTATAATAGTTTCTCTATTTTACTTTGGAAAAATATCATAATGATAGTGATTCAGCTCTTCTTTGATGCTTGGACAATGATTACTTAATTGTCATTGAAACCTTGTTAATAATGCTTGCTTGAGATAGTGGCACCCTTGATGGCTTTGTGACAGTAATTTTCCTTGAGATAATGAATTGTGTTTGCACACAAAATAGGGGTAGTGACATAATAGCCAATGATTTCACATGATAGACTATGTGCTATGGTTTTTGGAAGCTAATTTGATGCTTAGACAATATTGCTTTCCTTGAGAAACATAGTGATACGGAAATTTTATCTTAAAAGTTAATGGCAAGATATGTTTTAATTACATTATTCTTTGTTTTTGTTCAGTGTGAAGACAAGTTGATAGATCTTGTTCTTTCAGTAAAGGTAGATCTATTTTGCAGGGTAGTAATTCTATACACTCACTTTTGCATCTATAGCTTCTATAATCAGTGATAATGATATAAATGCTCTTATTGATGCGTAAATGGTTTCATTATTTATACAAATTATTTTATGGTGACACAATTCTCTTGCATATTTCCATGAGTCCCTTTGTCATTTTTGTCAAAGGGGGAGAACAACCACCATGGTTTTGATTATTGTTGCTTTCATAATGGTGCTTTGTTACCGGTTGCTTAAGTTGACATCAATGCCAAAGGGGGATTTTTTGGCAGTTTCAGTGTTTGTCATTAATGTCAAAGATTGTAGTGTTGGTGTAGAGGAACCTATGAGGATCCATAGTGTCATATGCAAAGGAGAAACATATCAAAGTTCCTTATGGTTGTCATGGTGTTCAGTTGATGCAAGTGTTCAGAGTGCTTCAAAGATTCTTGTTCATACGGTTTATGGTGTTGTTTCAAAGTGAAGGTTAATCCATTATTTTTTATGCTTGTTCAAAGGAAAGGTTGATGGTGTAGGTTATTGGAGTTTGTTGATTTGATGCATGTTGCAAACTTACTTGATGCTTCAAAGGTCCTTCCTTTTCAAGTTTAAAAACTCTAATGCTTTATCAAAGCTTATAAAATTCTTTGGTGAATATTAGAGATCCTAAGGTATTTGCACATGGTTGCAAGATAGTAATCAATTGGCTGCAAGTTTATAAGGGTATCTGAATTTGATTATGGTCTCTTCATTGGTTGGGATTTTATTCTAAACCCCTAATGACATTGTTCATTATAAAGTTCATTATGCTAGTTAATGGTAAGCTTACTTTTTTTGATAAAAGATCATTGACTTACTATCATTGGTCATAGGCAGTTTAAGGAAAACTTAAGGGAATATTTCTCATTGGATATTGGCCCCTTCACCAGTCAAGCAAGTTAATGAATCTTATTTGAATGTCCAAGGCAAGATCAAGAATCAATGTTTGATTATTTTATTGGTGGGTTTCAAGAATTAACGGTTGACATTTGAATTTGTAAATGATTACTTCAAGAGGTTTCTACTTTGACAAGCATCTAAGTGTCATTGCCTATGTAGATTAGTTTTCACAATTTTTGTAACTACTTTGGAATGTGATGGTTTTGAGGACTTGACTTGTTCTTTGAGAAGTTTAGGATGAGCGTGTGAGTTCTATGAGAATGTGTTGAAGATCTAGACACTATTTTTTGTGAAAACTTAATGCATATGTAAAGAGTTTGAAAGATTGAACATCAAGTGCAATATGATGTCTATGATCTTTTGTTTATATCTAGGTATCTACATAGAGTGATCTGAATATGATCACTACACCATTGAGTATATGTTATCTAAAAATTATGAAAGCTTTATGAAGGTTAAAATAGATGTGAGAAAAGTGTGTAGGTATGTGAAAGCAAGTATTCATGTGACTGACAGTAGAGGACATTGGTCTGAGCTTAGTAGTAGGTTTTTGAAGATTTTTTGATATAGAGATAGTGAAATGAGATTTTTTGATGTTGAGATAGTGCAATGAATTGTTTGGAAACAGAGTAACCCTTTGATCTTCTTTATTTCTTTTGAATTTAATGAAAGTGGTGTATGTTTTCTAGTGAGGCATCTTATGTCTTCCAGTGAGGCTTAATGAAACTTATTTTCAGAGTGTTTTTTCACCCTTTAGGGTTTTCCACTCGTAAAACTTATGTTATATCTCCTCTTGGTGGTTTTCCATATTATTCTTGAATGTTTATCTTTCCTCAGGTATTATGTTCTAATTTGCATATCAATGTAACTCCCTCAACAGTCATTACTCATAATGTTTGAAGTGTTTTCAATGGGTCTCTTTGCATAATACAAGTGATTTAAGTTTTGAAATTTGTTTCCTCATTATACCACTGATTCACCCCCCCTCTCAGTGGTCATGTACTCCAACAAAGGTATGGTGATGTTGATAATTGGGGTGTGTGTTTTTCTCGTTGGCATTTTAAAAAATCTCTTGCTCTATTATTCCAATTGAAAATCCATGATTTAGGAGAGAAAATGGGTGGTGACAGAGTTGTCATTAAGCTTGGTTCTTGCAAAGAGTTTCGTAGGGACCCCCTTGTTTGGCACATTTGCGTCGAGGGAGGCATTGCACCTCTAATGGAATGCCTTCGTGGGAATGATGAGAATTTCTTAGTGTGGTTCACAAGCTCGTGGAATGACAAGAGAGTTACAGTTGGTGGAATCTCCTTCGAAATTAATGAGGAGGTCATAGCCAAAGCCATGGGCCTATTATGCATGGGCCAGAAGCTTAAAAAGCATACTAATGTGCAGGATTTAGAAAGCCTCCATACATTCTTCTGAGAAAATGAGGAACCAAAAAATTTGTAAGTGGGGTTCGAAAGGGACTCTCTGTCGAAGCCTTGGAACCAAGTATGTTTAGCCATTATGAAGTACATTATGTTGGAGGGGAGATTCAAAGTTGTTTATTTTTACCATTTTCCCTTGTTGAACCATCTTAGACACAAAATCCTGACAAGCTTTCCCTTATTCCTAATTTTGTCTCTTGAAAGTTCTGTTAGGGAAACCTTAGATTTTCCTGCCAAAAACCCTAACAAATCACTACCTTTTCCCCTGCACCAAGGCCTAATTTTTTGTCTGTACCACTTTCATCTGGCCCTTTGTCCCCCTAAACCTATTACAGTTGTTAGAATCAAGGAACAAGAAGCCTCCAACCATTCCCCTGATAAACCTTCTTCAACCGCCTCAATTGGACCCAAAAGAAAGAATCCCCCTATGCCTAGTGAAACCCCCAATGACCCTAAACCTAAACCCTTGGTTAAGAAGAAAAATGGGGGTGTGGGTCTAGCTTAGTCTAAAGTAGCTATTGGACTTTGTGAATTGAAGAACACTCCCACTAAGAAGGATAGTAAATTTCCTATCAAGAACAAACCTAAACCAAAAAAGGGAAAAAAGGGCACCCCATACCATGTGGTGGAGTCAGACACGCACTGATGAGGGGTACTCTGCTGATAGAGATTCCCATGGGGACATTGCTATTGCTGCCAATGTGGACTTAGGGGTGGAGTAGACTAGCATCAGACATTCTAATAGATTGGCCAAGAACAAAAAGGAGGCACTTATTGATGAGATTTCCAATTGTTTTGAATAGAAGGGGGGAAAGGAGGAGAGAAAACATGATGCCATTGAAGAAACCAAGGTTTATGTGGAATGTCTGAGCCATTTTTTGGAGCTAAATAAAATGATCCATGAAGATTCTACTCTAGAAACCTTTGAACACCTAGTTGAGGACGAGGGAGCGAACAAGGTGGAAACTAAGAAGAGAGAGGATCTCGACAATATGTTGTATCATGTTAAAAAATAGGAAAGGAAATTCACTAGGCTAACGTGCTTCACGGTTCAAGTCATCCATAGGTCCATTGTTACTCTATCTGATGTGTTGCATGAGGATGTTGACAAAAAGAATGTGGAAGAAGGACCTAGCAACAAATGGGTGGGTGATGAGGTTTTGAATCTCCTCTTTGAGGAGTGGGAGGGCTTAGCAAAGTAATGGGTTGGGTGTGTGTTTTTGGTGGGTGGGTTTTCCTTTTGTTGTCTACCTGTTGTTATAAATTTTTGGTGTCTATCTATTGTTTCTACTACTAGACTATATAATGTTAGTTTTTTTTTTTTTATCCTCTTTGGCCCTCTGGGCTCCTAGAGTAAAGGGTACTGCACCCTATAAATGTAGCTTATCTTATCAAAAACATCCTTCACACCTTTTTATCTAGCATTGGCTTATGCTTCTTGGCTCATCTTGAATTTTTCTTTTAAGTTCTTGATCCTTAACATAAAGGCATCTATATTTTTTAGACATATTATTAGAGGGGGAAGGGGACTTCACAAGTTTAGTAAAAATAATTTTAACTTGCACCATCATTGATTTGAGTTTTTTGTACTCATTCAACAAATTTTTATGTTCATTCTACAACTTATCAAAATCTACTTGCAATTTCTTGGCTACAACCTCACTAAACATGGTAGCACCCACTACCAAAGATACAAAGGTGTCTACCAATCTTCTAAAAAACAAAATTCCACTCAGTTTGTTATGTCCTTTGCAACATAAATCTTGTTGTAGTATCTAGCTATAGCCCATATAGATAGTGTTTCATACTTTACATTGAATCCAAAACTAAAGTATAACTCCTTTTCTTGCTCCTCATCACCCAAAACATCATCCTCAACATCTTTCCTCTTGATAGTGTCTTTGATTATGGAAGAAGATATTTCCCAACTTGGAAGTAGGGGACCCTGTTAGAACTGTAAAATTTTGAAAAAATATCATTGGCCATTCATGCTCATTAGTTTCCCAAAGAGTCCTAAATTTTTCTTCACATAACATACTCACCAAGGTCCAGGTCAATTTTTATCATATGATCACATAAAATTTATCTAACCCTGAATATTTAATATATGAAACATATCAGCATAATATAATGCAGGTCTCATCGATACTAATGCACATCTCTTTTAGTACATTGGCAAGAAATTAGTTGTGTCATGTCGATGACGACACATGTTGGGAGTACACGGGTTCATAGTTTCTATCGGCATGATGATGTGAGGTCATATTGAGCTCATATACATCTCACCACTTGGAGCACAAGAACATGTATCGTCCAGACTAGAGTCATCGGAGTGAGGTTCCAAAAGATAGCCCGAGACATTCACCGGTCTTGCCGATAAAGCAGAGGAGGATTCAGTTGATGAGACAATGATGTCGGGAAGAGTTCGGGGAGTCTTGCCGACCTTCTGTGGTATAACGATAGGATTGGACGTGACAATATGTCTGGAGAAAAGAATTGTCGGGGGGATAATGTTCATGGTCCTGCCGAATAAAGAAAAACATTGGTGAGATAAACCTTGGCGGGGAGATATAGAAAGGTCACGACGAGTATAGCTCCATCGGCAAGGTGACCATTGTGTCTCAACGACGTGGATTGACTAAAGGAAGATCTCGGCGAGATACATACCTTCGGAATAGAATAAAGGATTTTCTATTTCATTCAATATGTCATGGTGATGGAATTGCTTCGGTAGGAGTTGTGGTGATATGAAAACTAAAAAGAAAACTGTTGGCAAGACTAGAGGTGTCGGGGAAACTACAAGATGTCCTAGCGGGTGTATGTACGTTGGTAAAGGTTTGAATGGGAGGATCGGCCAAAATTCAAAATTGTCTTGTCGATATGCTACATGATGTGACAGTGAGAATTTTGAAAAGCCTGCTTCATTTGTGTCTCAGCCAAGACATTAATGGTGCCATGAAGCATAAATAATTTTGTGAATTAAAACAAATCCAGTTGAGAGAATTTTTGCGGAATTGACAGTAGAGGAAAGCAGAAGAGCGAGCAAAGGATTGGGGCATTCTTTCAACTTGAAATCTCAAGTGAAATACAAGAATTCCTTGAAGAGTTACAAGGGGATACACAAGGGTTGATAGAAGCCACCAAAAGTGGTTTGGCTGCATTCCTTGATGATGGAGGAAAATTGAAAGAAATGGTTGCGTGGAAAAATGAAAGTGAATTGATACTACAGGAGATTCTAAATACGGCTACTGCGAAAGATGCAACCCTGGATGAAGCTTGTGAACAAAATGAGAAGATGGTTAAGATGAAGATCATGATCCATGATGTATTGGGAGATATGGATATGCATGAGCACTGAGACTACATGGATCACATGTCGAGAGTCCACTTATGGCTTAACAGAGCCTAATATTTTTTAATCTTATCATTGTTTCATACTCAAGATATTTCTGAAAGGACGCGTCCTTTCAGCAGTTGATGTATAAGTATCTATTTTCTGTAGCGATAGAAAGGAGATAGAATTAGAAGAATTAGAAAAAGGATAGATTACAGCAAGCATAATATTTTCAGAATGTTTGTATTCAAAAAGACTATGTTGCATATGTAAGATTTGAGGAAGATAATGAAAGATTGTTGATTTGGTGGTTTCATTATGGTATCAGTTGTTTGTTGGATTTCTGCAATTATTTGATTGTCTCCAATTTGATGTTTCTTGATTATTTAAGTTGAAATATCAAGTATATGTTCAATTTATCAATGCACATTTGTTGTATCTGTGTGATTTGATTAATTGGGTTCTTTAAAGAAGAATTAAATTCCTTTCAATCAATTACAGTAATCTAGGAATGTTATTCGGATCATTAAGAAGAATCAAATAGTTAGGATTGATATTCTGCCTCAAGTAGGGTTTGTCAATCACATTCTTGCATGTTTATACCAGTTATAAACTCATATGTGTATGCCAAACAATTAGAGAACTTGCTAGATAGGAACCACTCATCTAAGACTTTCATTTGACTCTATTTTACCCAACAAGGCACTGGTCTTTCATATTTCATTATTTAAATTTATTCATTTCATTTAACATCTATTAACTGAACATATCAGGCTTCACCTTGATATTACATATACAATTTATACCAAATTTAGATCATATCTAATATTGCATATACAATTTATACCAAATTTAGATCATATTTTCTCCATTGTCAAATTGCCATTATGGATAGTTTAATCAAGTAGGAAGCATAGTTCAAAATCTGTAGCATTCGTATAGGTACACCCACCTAGGTTTAGCAGAGCCCTAAGAGTAGAAGGTTCAACTGTACTGGTTGACCTTGTTAGTTGGCCAATAGCGTTGTGAGAGCTTGGCAATCTGTCATGGTTCAAACCTACGTTTTTGAGACCTAACAACACCCACTTTATTTACACCCACTTTCTTTAACCAACCTTCTCCCCTTCTTTGGGCTGACATTTGTAATGTCAAAATCAATTTATTTTTTAATAATTTCAAATGAATCTTCATGATATCCACTCTCTTTGTTGATCCTCGTACTTCTTTCATTGGATCTCAAATTTTTTCTTCACCTTCATAGGAATCATTTTAAATTTATTAGACTTGAATTCATAATTTGAGAGGGATTCTTCATAGACCAATACTCTAACATCTTCCATTGCCTTGTATATTTCCTCCAAGTTCATCATTGTTCTCTCCAAAGGAATGATCTAGACAATGTGCCTCTTGGGTGAGGTAATGGTTTGCCTTATTATTTTCTCATCAGGGAAATTTTTATCAATTCCCTTTGTGATTTTGTAGTAAACTAGTGGTTGAATAACTCCCTCCTAAAAACTCTCTCTAGGAAACCTATCTCTTGCAACTAGTGCACTTGGTGACCTAAGGGGTTGGTAAACTAGCTGCTCAATTACATGTTCTCTTGGAGCAACCTTAGGAGGTAATACCCCTAGAACATCAAAATTTTCTATCACTTCATTATTTCAATTATTTCCTTGACCTCAATAATTACACCCTTATAGTTTCCATCAATTGCCCTTATTCTTCTCTTGTAAGCGAGGATTCATCACCATTTATTCTCGTTGATCTCAATTTCTTCTTTTTTCAAGAAACTCTTGATTAAGTCTTGTTAACCTTATTTTGACGTCACCAAATTTGAACTTTTCATGTCAAAATGACAAGCGTCACATGTTTTTTGCACCAATTTTCATAATTACCTATAATTAAAAAGTTACATTTGATCTAGTTTGTGTTGAGTTCTCGTATTAAATCTGGTACAAGTGCATCAATTTGGAGAAGAATCGTACATTATTTTTCTCAAATTCTTGGGAGTGGTTATCCAATTTTTCTAGATTTACACAAACAATTAAATATCCAAATATGTGATATATGGTACAAAATCCTTTTAATAGGGTGTTGATGACTTCATTTCACCCAATGTGGCAAGTTTTCAAGATAGAATGTCTTACGATTTGGGAGATATTAAACTTTTGATTTTTCTTTGACAGTTTGCAGAAAACTAATTTTTGAAGGAGGTTTTTGATGTTACTATACACAATGTGACAATATTTCATGAGAAAATAATAATCCAGGAAAAATTTATGCATTAAACTTCCTTTGTCGAGATTGACAAAATTATTGAGAAATTTTTAATAGGTTTTCCTAAAGTAAAATTAGGAACTCTTAAAATCCATTGACAAATATAAAAAAAATTAACTTTGTTAAGTATTTGAAAGTTGAGAGGAACTTTTTAGAGGTTTCCATGGTTCTAGGAACTCCAAGAACCCTGTTGATTCCTAGTTCCTCTCATAGTTCCTAATCCACCCCTAAGTCTCGAAAGTTCCTAATGCCCCAGAACCCCAACATCAATGGAGTTTTTATAACTTTTATTTATGTTTAAATGGGAATTAAGAAAAAATTATATGTTCCCATGGTACTTGAAACCTCCCCAAGCCCCGATGCCTTGAGGAAATGTGCTCTCATGGTGCACTATGATCGTTGAACGTGAAAAAAATGGATTTGTTGAAAAGGTTTTTGAAACTTTAAAGAAAATGCATCGGGCAGGTGTAATACCAAGTTCCATAATCGACACCTCACCGTGTTAGTTCTCTCAAGACAAGAGTCATTGTAGTTACAATAATAAATAAGCATAGTGCAGCAGTAATTGAGCTTAGAGAAACATATACTTGGGAGTGTAATAAGGGCAGGTCCCCATGCAGTTGCTTGGTTTATTTTGGCTAGCAACCACTGCTCAATATTTTACGGAACATATTGTGGAGCTGGTGGCCCCATGATTGTATTTTTTTCTGCTTATTTTTGAGCAGTCAATTTAAAATTAAAATTTTCAATTGTATAATAACATGAACAACGCTAATAATAATTTGTGCAAGTAAAAACTGGAGGGAAAAATTGGAGGTAAATATAAAAAAGGAGGCAAAGAGATTTGTGGAACCACATGTCATTTTTCTTAATATGCAACAATTGCCTATTTTCAGCCTCCACATTTTTGCACAACTTATTTTCAATTTTTAAGCAGTTGCTGCTCCACAAAAATAAGAAAAGATTCTAAATTATCCTATTCCCATAAATAAAATTTTGCATGGGGACATCTAACTACTTAAAATATTAGACTTAAGCAGCAACATGGAGACAGAGGGTAAGAGAGAAACCCAACATGGTTATGGCACTTCCAATTCTATATGAAATGATGTTCCTCTGGACTATTGAGGCTTTAAAAGGAAAATATATTGTGGCAGTTTCTGCAGCAAAGTATCACAGTGGCAAAGGGATCCGATGGAGATGTTTTCACCTGGGGCTACAAAATAGTAAGTCTAAGGCATGTAACAATATCTAGGAACATAAAAAAAAAGAGTGGAAACATCCATTCGAAGTGTTATTGTATGGAGCGGCCTCATATGACTAATAGTTGTGGCTTTACTCTATGACTACCAACAATGTAGTGTTTGTTTCATCTAATAAGTATTGGAGAAAAGTTAATATTCCAATAAATGATGTTCATGCATGGGGTCGAAAGGAAGAAAGAGAGGTATTTTCTATTTCTCAATGTGTCTAAGGTATTGAGCGTTCCATTTCAGCTTCTATTGGTGAAAATCATTCTTTTAGCTATTTTTGCTATATATATTCTCAAGAATCCCCCTAAATGTATCAGAGATATTCAAATGCCTCAAAAGAATAGTATGAAGAAGCATATGATATTGAAAAAGATAATATGACCAATGATTTTTAAAATGATATTAAAGACAGTGGATTAGAGAATGATATACATGAAAAATGTTGTCCAATTTTGAAGGATCTATGCCAAAAAGTGGCAGCAAAGTTCTTGGTAGAGCCTAAACTTCTTTACAATTGTTAGATGTTGCAGATACACTAGGAGTTGAGGACTTGAGAATGCATCATGAGGATTTGGTGCTTCAAAATCTGGATCACATCCTTTTGATATCTCCAGTAGCCTTGGCTAATGTAAGTACATAGTTGTTATCTAAATTAGAAAACTCTTTGGACTCCAAGTCTTCTAAACCTTGGAGTTACTATTGCCTTCCAACTCCAATACCAACATTTTCAGTTGTTATTGTTGAATTTAAATAACTACAGGAAATGAAAGATAAATAAAAAATAATAGAAATTAAAAACATAGCATAAAAGAAAGCACAGACAAGAACACCAAATTTATCGTGGTTCACCTAACTAAGGCTACGTCCACACTTAGTAGGTAATATCTTATTATTATTAGTATATTTACAGTACACAGTAGCATTCATTTCATACACCTTCAGCTGTTACAATATAATTATTATTCTGGCACCACTCAGCCAACCACCAGCCAAGAACAGCAAAGGGATCATAATAATGATGCAAGTGGAGATGGTGGTAGAGTAACCGTAATGGTTGGGCTTCACCACCCAACAATATTTCCCCTGAAGGCCAACCAGTATAGCTATGCATTGTGACATTTCTTGCATTACCATTTCAAATATTTAGATCACAACTAGACCTAGAGAAGATTTTAATTTTACCAGACTCTATTCCAACACACTCTGAATGAGTCTTCTCCAAATTAAATCGGATAGAACAAAGGTTAACAAAAATTCACCCATTAATCCATACTCAGAAACACCACTTTCAAAATACACTATAACATCACCTGCATTTGTGCTCCCCTTCTTTGCATCACTTTGAAATGTGTGGAACGGCCTCCTAAATTCACTTGGCTCTATGCTGCATAATAACCATGCACAAAATCCAAAGCCTCAAGGACTTTCTTAAACAATACCAACACATGGCATTCACTAAGGTGCACAATCTCCAACAAGATCTCACAAAGCTTGTTCTCTTCATCAGGCTCATCATGTTCCTCTGCTTGGGAAACATCAAGAGCCTCCTCCATCTAGGAATTATTAGCAACCTCCTCATCTGCCTCTATAACATCCACCTGGGACTTGAATAATGGATTATCATAATCCATTTCTACCTCAAGCTCGAATAATGGATTATCAAAAGAAAAAATTTTACCTCTCAATGAAATGACGTATTCACGGCCTGAAGTGGTGCATACACTGCCTGTATCGACACATCCATTTCTACTGTATCCTTTGTTTCCTTCAGCCTTTGTAGGTTCTTTGATTTGTCTAGCATGTCAAAATCCTTGCCTCCCAAATCCTGCGGAGGCCTTTCCCACACATACCTCGCCTAGGCAGTGCACGGGGAATCAAGATCAACACCACCCATAAGAACATCAGTGGCAAGATCAACTTCTTTCCCAAAAACCTCTCATGCATTGTCACTTTCTCCTCCTTCAAACTCTGCCATTCCAGTAGTAACAGAAAGTGCAGGAATTTTACTAACTAGAACTTTTGAGGCGAGATACTCAGCAGCCAAACAGGAAAGAGCTTCATTTATTTCCATTGACTCAATTCCACATTCAACAACAGTTGTTTCCTCATGAAATACTTGTAACTTCTTAGTAGTGGAATTGAAATTAAAACCATAATTTCTCACCTTATGTTTTAGATCTTGCTTTTGTTGTAATCTGCCCTTTTTAACAAAATCCTTGCCTCTTATAACAAGCTTGGCCCTTGGTTCCTTCTCCATACAAGAAATATGCTCTTTGAGCATCAAAATCTCTTCCTTTAGGATCTCAACTTCTTTTTTTAGGTAATCCTCTCAATTCTCAGCGTCTTTCTTAGGTTCATCTTCACTCACCTAGTTCCAAACTGCATCCTCCTCTCCTTGGGAGGAATCCTCCTCATCTCAGAAGGCAAACTTCATAGTCTCTCCTTTAAACAATGACTGCTTCAAACCCTCTTTGTTATCTTCTTTCTCTTTTCCAATGACAGCAACAACTACATCAAGAGTGGATAATGAAACAAAACTAGCCTCCTCCTCTTCAGTCGAATCCTTCTCATTTTCCCATTCATCCCACCAATGAGCATGACGCCTTGTTTCAGGTTGCACTGGCACATTACTTTCTACCAAATCTAATCTACCATGAAAATCTTCAATGATGGAATCAGCTTCACCATCTGAAGCTCACTCTTCAGCGTGTCTCTTCACTAAATAAAAGCACCCAGCTTTGGGATCAAACACCCAATCATCCAATCATCTTCCATTTCTGCTAATACTTCTCCATGGCTCTAATACCAATTGTTGAATTTAAATGACAGCAAGAAATGAAAGATAAATAAAAATAACAGAAATTAAAAACATAGCATAAAAGAAAGCACAAACAAGAACACCACATTTATCATGTTTCACCTAACTAAGGCTACATCCAAACTCAACAGGGAATATCTTATTATTATCAGTATATTTATAGTACACAACAGCATGCATTTCATAAACCTTCAGCTATTACAATATAATTATTATTCTGGCACCACTCAGCCAACCACCAGCCAAGAATAGCAAAGGAATCATAATAATGATGCAAGTGGAGATGGTGGCAGAGTAACCATAATGGTTGGGCTTCACCACCCAATAGTTATTGACAGTGAGGAAGATAATAAAATTGATTTTTTTTAGGTTACGTAACATTGCTTCTCTAGATACCATTGATTTGGCAACAAGTGAGAGAAGATTTAATGAGGGGTTTTTATAGCAGAGCAGTGCGTAGATATAGCCTTGGAAAAGCATATGAGAGCAATAAGGAATAAACTTCAATAGAGAAATATTCTTGAGATGAAGTAGAGAAATGGTCATTCTCTTGATCACCAACAACAAGAAAAACTACAGGCTAAACCTTCATTTGAAAATGCTCTTCACAACCCTGAACCTAGATACAATTGGAATGTGGTTGATAAAAAGATTCATATATTCCAAGTAGAAGACAACACACACCCCCAACAAAGAATAATTATGCAATTTTTCATATTCTTGCTAGATAGATGAAAGAGGATGCCTATGTGATAACAACAAACTTTATACTCTGAGCAAAAGGAATTGATCCTCTATAATCATAGTGAAATACTGGCTATTGATTTTGGATTTATCTGAAACCACCCAAGAAAATTTATCCGTATCAACATGAACCTTCAAATATGTGGAAATTTTCATAGTGCACCAAGTTCATCTCCAAGATTGTAAAGAGAGGGATTATTGTAAGGGACACAACCCATTTTCATCATTTAGAGATGCGTTGTGTACTTGCGTTGATTATTGGTAGCCACAAACATAATTTTTTGCAATACATGAATGAAGTTATGTTGATTTACAAAATTAGAGATATGTACTCTACGACTTTACAACTTTCTTGTATTAGTCATACTTTTACTTGCAGATATCCATGACTTGAACTATATAAGAGGAAGAGTCATTTCCCCACTCTCTTTATTTCAAAGAATTTTGATAAGAGGTTAATTGTATAAATATATTAAGATAAAAGAGTTGAATACTTTATATTCTCCTAGAAATCAATATAGGCAGAGTTTGGAATATATATGAAGTTTGTACTCTTCAATGTGGCTAGTGGTTTGGGGTATAGAGGAAAATTGTATTGTTATGGTATGGAAATTTTGGAGATGAAGATATCACTTGAAGATTCAAAAAAAAAAATACAAGAGATATTTTGGTTGGTTATAGGTGTACCTATAGACAATACATACAAAAATTTTGACATAATATCTTGATAGACATGTTCCTGTCAAATTTGCATGAAGACCCAACTTTTTATTATAAAAACATTTGTATTATTGTTTTTTTTTTAAACATTTCTTTTAATGAGTTGGAAATGCATGCTCATAAAAAGGACTTTGTAATATTTTAAATATCTTGTAAATTCTAAAAAAAGAGTCGATTACAAGTCAATTATGGGTGGAAAAACTATAAAATAAATGATTTTCAATGTAAAAGGGGGATTTTTACAAGGGGAATTTTTGGAGAGAAAATTCTAGAGACTTGGGATCTCACCCCGTACAAGGGTTTTTTGAAGTATAATTTCATAAAAATGGTAAAGACTGCATTTGGTTCTTATGTTCTAAACACAATTATGAGCTCTCATTATCGATTTCTCATATGTTGAATCAGTAATCCCTCATATGTTATCATGGAAAATGTTAGTTGTCTATTGAATCATTTATTACTTTTTGCTATTTATGTAAATAAAAGTATCCTTGTCTTGGTAACTTGATTCAAACGTTGATATAATATATCTCATAGTGTGTGGGATCTTATTACATTTTTCTTTCATTATTATCACATTATTATATATTGTTCTACATGCAATTCATTATATAGGTTTAGGAACTTGGTTTCTACCTTCTATGGTGAACCCCTTGTTAATAAATTTGAGAAATCTAAATTAGTATTTGTATGTTTGTACTTAGGGTTTTTTGTAAAACCAATGTTTCTTGTTAGTTTTCTCTTTTCTCCCTCTTGTACTTTCAAGTTAAAAGTACACAAACTTTAAAAAGCCCCATCATACGAGGGAGCTACCCCTCTTAAGCACATAGGAAGGTTACTATTCTATAACAATCTCTCCAATTGTTGGTATGATTATCACCACTCTTCAAGAAAATAGGGTTATTCATTAAAATATAATTGTAGTGACAAATATGTTCACCAACCTATTTTCCAATCTTTCTTGTTATTTTTCATTTTTATCCTTCTTGCAATTTTAGGTTAAAAGTACACAAAAGAATTTAAAACCTCCATCATACGAGATAATTTTTTTCACCAAAAAGTCTCTTAGAGATTCATCATACCAATGCTCATAGCCTAACCTACGTACTTGGACTTCCTAATCTTATCAATGAATTTTTTAGGGTTGTATCTCCTCTCCTTCTCCAATTCATTTCTATATTCTAACAACTTAGACTCCAAGAGATCTAAGCCTTCCCTCGAGACTAAATTAGAGTTTTAAAGTTGGAGGGAAGAATGGCCATTTCTTATGCTCCCTCAGCTACAACTTGTCAAATTCATTCAACTACCACATTGTCTCAAGAAAGGCCATTTATTTGGTGTTTCACTTTTGAACTATATATTTTGATGATTGTTCTATCCTTGTGGTAAAAATAATCACCCCAGTTATGTTCAAATCCTACCTCATAATCTAGATGCTTTGATCTTAGGAACTTGATTAAAATTCCAAGCAATCTATTCCTTCTATACCCTAGCATGTCAAGAATTATATGCATAAAATGGAACTCAAAATCATAATAGTCTAAATTCTACTAATGGACATCCCAAATATATGTCCTACCCTGAATAGGAATAAGATTTCCAACTACTAAAGTACTATAACCCTAACGAAAAAAATCCAAGTATATATCCCAATAAACAATAAAATGTGGCATAAAATAGAATACTGCTTAAAATGGAATCCTCTTATCTGTTTTAAGAGATATTAATTCCTTACATGCAGTATTTCCACCAAAAATGAGGCAAACTCAAATAATGTATTTACATATCTAGGTTGGATTTTTGTAACTATCATCACCATATGCAAGGACATATATGCTTTATAATCTAATCCCAATCTACTTGACATAGGGTCATATAAGTCATTATGAAATACTTCTCAAAAGTGTCAATATTGAAGGGCTCGAGCTCTTTAACAAAAATTCGCTTCACTTCATATGTGTCTTTCAATTTGTGGTTAGGCAACCATTTCACCTTGCAACTACTGTTGTCTTTTTATGTACTCTTTGCACAATTCATATAGTTGGCCATCATATTGAGGTCAAAGAATTTTCTAATTAACCCCTTATTTAGAGGGAAGATTATACCACCACTCTTTCACTTTAATTGCCTCAAGATAGAGTCATACTTATCAAATAGGGAAAAAATTAAATCAACATTAAAAAATATTTGGAACTTCCAATTTTCCCAAATCAAACTTCTAGATGTTTGAAATTGGGATAAACTTATCAGCTCTATTATGATCTCAATAATCTGTAGACACCTAAAAATGTCCTAGCCTATGAACTAGCATTTTAGCATTAATATTCGTCTATTAATTAAGTCATTTAACATTATTTAATTAATTCATCCTCAAATCATCATTTACATCAATTACATCAAAAACCCTAATTTCGTCTATTAATTGAATAATTTAACATTATTTAATTAATTCACTTTTTCATCATTTTTGACCAATTAAATAAATTATATTTATTTAATAAACTCCTAAAACCCTAATTTCCTCTATTAATTGAATAATTTAACATTATTTAATTAATTCACTTTTTCATCAATTTTGACAAATTAAATAAATTTCATTTATTTAATAAAGTCCTAATCTAAACTTTACTCCTCCTGATTAATTAAATAACATAAATTATTTAATTATGTTGCTAATTTACCTTATTTCCCTAAGTCAATTAAATTACTAAAACATAATAGTTTAATTAAATCACTTTCCCCTAAACTTGAATAATTAAATAATTATTCAAAAACATCATCAAAAAAGTCAAATCAAAACAAATAAACAACTTTGTTTAAGTCAAACTTGATTTGCACATTCAACTCAAAAAGATTAATTAAATCAATTAATTAATTATCCTCACCCACTTTCATGATTGAGAAAATTACGAACCACCGATTGCTCAATCTATTTCCTAACAGATCAATCTATTCTTCAATCCCACTGAAGACTCAAATTGATTTCATCAATTTCACAGATTACTCCCCATGATTTCTTCAATTCCACGGATTATTCAATCTATTCCCTCAATCCCACTGCACACTCAACATGATTTCTTCAATCACACTAATTACGTAATCAATTTACACTGATTATTCCTGTCTATTTCCGCTCAACACCTTTCAACTGTTGATCGAGATATTCTACTATGTGATCTAGAGCGTTCATTTTGAAACACAAATTCTATATAATTAACCTCTTTCCTCTCAAAAAAGATTGGAGAATCAACCCATTTGTACAACGAAGTAATGCAAAGATCTTAATTGACATTGGAAAAAGCTTCAACACACATCTTCAATCAACACACACACGTTCTTCAAAGCTTTTGCACACACAATGGAGGCTTTACATTTATACGAACAACCCAACATCTTCGCGAACACACTCCGACATAGGATGGTAAACTTTCCTTTATTTTTGAATTCATTATGATATCATAGGACTTCATTGTGTGTTTTCAATAGCTTAGAAAGCTTCATTTCATGAGTAATGGCCATAGATCTTGATTGTTGTTTTCAAGTTAGATTAGTTTCTATTAAATTTCAATTATCTTGTTTATACTTATAGATTTCCCCCTTACACATTTTGGCATGCCCGGTGGGACCACGGTCCTTAGCACTAATGATTTTATGAGCTAAATTTGAAGTTGCAGGATCTGGAAGCGCTTTGGAAAAATCTTCACGCACAAGTTCTAGAAAAATTTTGTACTTGACCTCACAATTTTAGTGCACTTGACCTGTTTTCTAGTGCTTTTGACATTTTCCACCGCTTTTTCTTTCTAACAAAGGCGCTTCTGACTAATTTATGTGCTTTTGCTTCCAAAAATAGAGGTACTTTTGATATTTTCCTGTGCTTTTGACTTCTGACAAAGGCTGCTTTTGATTGTTGTTTTTTCGCTTTTGCTTTGTCAAACTTTTTTCTGAAAGTTGAATGTTAGTTATTGATTTCTAACGCAAACGGGTATCAAATTTGAATGTGTAACAGGTACTAATGTTTATTTATGCAGGATTGGAAGAAGTATTTAACTGATGTTTATCCAAAAACAACTAACACATTTCTTTCAAGGAAGGTGAATGGTCGAAGAATTCTAAGTTTTCCAAGCTTTCTAAGTTAGAAAATCTTAAATTGATGCTTAAAAAGAACCCCACAAACGAACATTTCGGTTTTTGGTGCTCTAAAATGAAACTTTTCCAAGATTTCTAAGTTATAAAATTCTTTCATTTAGTCCTTAAAAAGAACCCCACAAACAAACATTTCAATTTTTGGTGCTCTAAAATGAACCTTTTCCAAGCTTTCCAAGTTAGAAAATCTCCAATTGGTGCTTAAAAAAAGAAACCCCACAAACAAATGCTTTCAATTTAGTGCTCTAAAACATGTTTGATTTTTTTGTTGACCAAATGATTTTTATTTGTTGATGAACACATGATTCATTCTGTTGACCATTAAGACAAGGTTTAGGACAAACACTTTGGTTGGTTCTTAAAAATGAACAAATCAATTTCTTGTTTTGCACACTGCATTATCCTTGTCTGAAATCCAAAACATTTTGATTTGGTGAACATAAAAAGAATGATTGCTATCTTATTCACACTTTATTTTGGGGATAGCACCACTTGAGGTGCTTAAAAATAATCAAATTGTAATGAAGTGTATGTCATGCATCCCGTGTTTGGCAAGCTATGTGTCTATCTTCTCCTCTCACGTCTTTCGGTAATCTTGAGTGACAAAAAAACATCTTGAGCTTTGCACATATATTTACATTTCAAAGCATACCTTTAGAGGGCCTACCTTTTGAGACACATCCCATGCTAGAGAACTCAAAGGTGACCCAAGCAGTACCTTTGTTTTGGTCTACTATATAAATTATTGTGAGTGTGAGGAAATTTCATCACTCACCTTGTGCGAATGTCCTATGTCGACGATAGTCTCCCTCAGTATCTGTGTGATACATCCTACAAGGGCTGGGAGGCCTCTTAATTAAATGAATTTTTGCATGTATAGACACCAATTATCCCAAAACATGACTAAGAACCAATGTTTGTAGAAGCTACCCCTTTTAACCAAAACATTCTCTAAAGTGGTGCATCAAAATTTTGATTTCGAGAAGTTACTTACCAAGTCTGACCTTATGGTTGAGCTTAAAAACCTCTCCATTCGTTGCATGTAAAATCATCCCTTTGGGGAATGAGGTAAGCCCATCTAGGAGGAAGTGTCTATCCCTAAGGTGTACTCTATCTTCACAAAAAATTGCCAAATCTATTTGGTTACTTTGAAACATCAAACTTTGTGCTTGAATTTAAAATGAACACATCAAAACAAACACTCAACATGTTTATCAAAATCATAAAATCTTTGACTTAGTGTATGCTTTTAAGATAATCCCTATATTTGACTCCTTAAGGATCTCCTTAAAGGTTTCTGAATATTCAGGCTTTAATTTCAAGCTACATTGGCTCAAAGTAAATGTTGGAAACTATTGCTTGGGTGTCATGATTTCACAACTTAAAGCCATAGACATGTATGTCACACAAGTGTATGCTTTTTGAGTCAATCAAATATTTTTGTACCACTTGCCATACTCCAACCGTAGAGAAATTGAAGAAAAACAAGCCCAAAATTGCAAAAATTTGGAGAAAATTTTCTCAAACTAGAAACAAATTACACAGAGGTCGTTTTTGCACAAAATTATGCTGCAGTTGACCCTTTTTTTTCGTAGTTGCCAAAAATCCCAATGCTTTTGCTCTCTATCTGCAAATAGTCACTGGTAAACATTCACCACAGTTGCATCCCTTTACGTAGTTGACTCTAAAATCTATGCATCTGCAAAATTTTAATGCTTTTTCCATATAATTCTTACACATTTGACATTATTTCTACCATAGTCGACCCAAAAAACCAATGCTTTTGATAGAATTTTCACTTTTTCTCTCACTAATTACACAATCTTAAAAATACACAGGTCGCTTCTACAATTCATTTCCACACTTGTCCTAAAATTTGTCGTAGTGGATAAGATTCCTATTGCATTTTCCAATTTGGTTGCTATTGTTGGTTTTCTTTGCCACTTTTGACAAACTAGAACGCATTTGCACTTCATCATTGGCACAATTGCACCCCTCTACCATAGTTGACATTGACATTTACATACTTGCAAAAATTTAACGCCTTTGCCCTAAACTTTACAGCAGTTGCCCAAAATTCTACCACAATTGACCCAAAGTTTGTCGCAATTGCCTTATTTTCTGGTGAAAATCATAAATAGATCTGAAAATTGGTTAAATTTTTCACCATTATGAAACCAAACACCCCACAACAAATTTCCATAAATGAACTTGAGAAAAAGATTGAGGAACTTGAATGAAATCAAAATATGACGTATCAACAATACCATGTTCAATGTCTAAGCATTGTATATCAACAACAGACAAACATCATTCCTCAAACATCTCAATATCCACATCAACAACATTTCCAACCTCATCAAAACATTGATTCATATCAACAACAAAGTCTATTTCCACAACATCAAGTGAATCAACAACATCAATTTCCAGAACAAAATCCACAACACCAAGGTGTACCTCAAATGCAATATCAAGATGTACCTCAATTGTAGTATTAAGGAGTTTCGCAACACCAAGATGTACCTCAATTATAGTATTAAGTTATTTCGCAACACCAAGAGGTACCTCAAACGTAGTATGCAGGAGTTCCACAACATCAAGACACACCTCAAACTCAAGATCAAAGGATTCCTCAAGTTCAATATCAAGGTGCACCCCACCCTCAAGGTACCTACAACACACAAAAAGGACTTAACCCTCCTTATACACAACATGGTTATCAAGGGTCCACGCCTTCACAAAAACCCACCTATGATCAAACAAACATCATAAGACAAGAAGGTTATAACATCCTTCTAAACCAAATGAACACACCTACTGACAATATAACCTTGTAGTTACAAAATAACAATCAACTCGGTTACCAAAACAAGCAATCGAACAACCAACAAAAATATCAAGAGAGGCCATAGAGGAAATATTACCAACCAAGAAGGAAATTCACCCCTTTGGGAGAGAATTTAGAGGTAATCACGCACAAACTAGTACAACGAGACCTTATCAAAATCAATGGCAGCCCAACTTATGGTGAACCAAACTTTAAACTCCCTTGGTATAATGAGTACGAACGATGTGAGTTCCAAAACATCAAGGGTCACACAACAAACAAATGCATAAAACTCAAAAATATCATCCAAGACCTTATTGATCAAAAATAAATATCTATTGAAGACAACATTCAAGGTTCAACCACTATGAAAAATATTAACAATATCTCAACCTCAAAAGTTGAAAAAAAAGATCAAGAACCATCTACCAATGACAAAATCAACAATATCTCTACCTCAAATGTTGTAGCTAATGATCAAGATCCATATATCGATGATAACATTGACAAATCTCAAAACTTGAAAACAACGATCAAGATCTATCTACCACTGATCACGTTAACAATGTCTCTACATCTTCCAATGAGCAAGAGGACATACATCAAGAATTTAATCCCAAGCATGATCAAAATCAATCACTCAAGTCTAGAAATGATTCATTCTAAGATATATGGACATCATCCAACCTAATGGCAATACATATTGATGAAGAAGATAATCTTAATCCAACACTTATACCCAATGTAAAAAATCTAAGCCAAGAGCTATCACCCATATGTCCATATTTTGAGGAAATCCAAGGATCCTTTACCAGAAATACCTTCTTTGAAATTGATTCATGTCAAGAGAACAAACCAAAGCATATTGAAGACAATACCACACAAAGTCAAGATCAAGAATCCATATCATCAAAATACTACAATGACTTGGCAGATATTTTCCAAGACATCCAATGTTTTCCAAAAGAAGAACGAATCCATACACCAAGCACACATACACCTACCCATGAGATGCTTACTCCTAATGGACATGTAGATGATCTTCATCCAAAACAAGAGCTTCATCCTCTTGATATCATTACCAAGTAACAAGATTCTCCTACTCTTTAACATATGTGCACATGATCAAGATATAGCAAAATCCAGAAACATATCAGAAATTGATCATGAAGAAAGACTTCTACATAAATTATGAATCAGAAACATCCTGTGAAGGCATATCAAAAAAGAATCATGAGGAAGAATTTTATATGGACAATGAATCATCAACACCTCTTGAAGAAGCATTAAAATATGATATTTCACAAGATCAAGCTAAAGATATCAATTAGGAAGTTATCCCACATATGGATGATCCTATCACTTATAAACTTGGATCTCTTACCTTTGTCAGAACAAGCTATCTTATCAATGAAGAAGCTATCACTTTTGAAGATCCACAAGAAAGAAGAGGAAGGATTAGCACCTTGTTTCCAAGGTAAATCATATCCTATTTCAAATAAAAAATTTCAACAGATGCATTATCAAGGCAGAGGATTAGGCCTACATGAATAGGGTATACTAGAACTAGTGCAGATTATTGGCAATCCTAAGCATCAAGGTCTTGGTTATTCAACAATTAAGGGATCTAAACATATCAGTTATACCTCTATAATATTGGGGGAAAATTTATCTAATGCAAACATCAACATAGAGAGCACAAAGAGTCCTTATGATGAAATTTCTACCAACACTACAACTAGCCAAATCATTAATCTTCATCCACATATTTTTCCATCCTTTAATTGGGACCAACAACAAGCGAAAAAGCTATATCAAATAAAGGTGTGGTCATTGAAGCAAAAGAATCAGTTTAAAAAATGGACAAGAAAAATTCAAATGGATATAAAAGCAAAAGAAAGAAAATCATCCCTATCAAACTCCATTAGTCAAAGAAACTATGGGGAAAAATAAAAAAGGGAATTTCATCCATCCAAAATGTCCAATGATGCAAAAGAAAGCTTCAAGAGCGACTTACAAGGTATATCAAGATTTTGGTCCCAATCGAATCTCTGTATCCACCCATCATTGCTCATCATCCCAAGTTTGGAGAGTTAAGGATTCCAAATTGTCAACCAATCCATCTAAATCTCATATCCCTCGACATACTCCACCATAAAATTTGAGATACATAATATCAAACCCTTGCATTGACCATGTATTGGCAACAACTCTTTATTATAAGGATTCTAAGGGCACTCTATCACAATGTGCGCATCAAGGTAAGGTTAACTCTAGTATCAACAAAGAAGATAAGAATTATCAGGGGTTACATTCAAGCACCCATATCTTAGTAAAACAACTCTTTCTTGGAAGGATATTGTTAACACGTCATGACAACAACAACACCAATATTAGACCAACAATATCTACATCAGCACCACCAGGTGGTTCAACATGAGCAAAAAATTATCACCATGATGAATACTTAGTAAACAGGCGTATTGTATGACATCAAAAAATTTAAAACAAATCAAGGAAATAGTCAAGAGAAAAATCATCCTCCAGTGAAAACCACAATGGTGGTGTTTTGGATAAATACCATGATGAAATCCTGGCAAACAGGAGTCATGTGTAGAATCGAGCATCTATGTACACCATTTCTAGTGGAAGCATCTCAGCTTATCCATAATAAATCCAATCCAAATTTTCTTGATCTTGACAAATGTTTAGTGTATAATTTACACTTGCTTATGGAAAACATCTTGACATGGGTTACTATCATTGATCCTATTCTATCTAGCATTATTTGAGCCATGAGGCATCATCCAAATGGGATACTCTATCCAAAAATGTTATCTTATAACAAGATAATCCATCACCTACATTGCTAGACATGGGGGGCAAGTACTTACATCTTGCTTTAGAATAAATCTTGATCTATGTCTTCTAACTCACAGTGTGATCTAGGCATCATCCTAACAACAAGGTATACCATTAACGCATTATCAAGGTAACCTTCAAAACAATTTGTCCCAACAACAAGGTATACTTCCAATGCACTACCGGGGTTACCTTTAACAAAATTCCTCCCAACAAGGTGTACCACCAATGCACTACCAGGATAACCTTCAAACTATCAAAAATCAAAAACATCTAGAAAATAAAAAAATAAAAAACATCTGGAAAACAACAAAATCAAAGCAATAACTTTGGATTATTCCTTCACTCAAAATTATAAGATATCAACATTTTCTTGAATGTCATGACTAGTTCAAGTAGATTTCCCGCAACATATCCTCTAAAAATAGAAGTGGAATATCAACCCAAGTTATCAACATTGTTTGAATTCCAAAAACATGTTATGCTTTGAGTCAACACTAGTTGAACTATGTGGTCTCTGCGTGTACAACGTAGGCAAGGCTTATCAGCCCCCAAGGCCTTAGGTAAATCCTCTTAGGTATCTATCATGCTTTCTTTCAACTTAGTCAAAAAAATATAAAATCCAAAAACATTTTAAAAATCTCAAAAATCTTATCTCCATCATCACCTATCTACAATAAAACATCATCCATAATAAACAAACCGTCATCCTCACCCTTTGACAAAATAGACAAACAAACAAAGCAACATCAAAAGCTAGAACTTTCAAGCAAACAATCACAAGTATTTGATCACAAACATACTAAAATAAAGCCAAAGTATAACTACCTATCTATTGACAATTCACCAACAACATCCTGAGATATGTCTTAACGGATCCATTCCTACGATAAACATGATCGACATTAGATAATAGCCCCAAAAATAGATATGGAAAGTGATACAACATTGTTTTAGCTTTTTATGATCTTATGTTTTCGATTTACATTATTGAATCATTCCCAAGATCTCTCAAGGATGTCCATAAGGATTTAGAGAAGAAGGAATGAGGGGAATTGAGCATCATTTTTGTTTACTTTGTTTGTTGGATATTTTGTGATACTACCACAATGAATATTTTCTTTGTTTTGTGTGTGGAAGTCGTTTTATGGAAATTCCTGTAGTGGTTGCATGTTAGGTACTCCATACCTCTTTGTGTAACTGGTCTGAAATGTTTTAAAGCTTCTCACCCATACACTCTAATAGGGTTTCTGTATGTCTAGTATGAGCAAGAATACTCCTTGTTTGTAGAGTCAAATTCCATGCAATGGATACAATGCCACCTTGGTTATTACTACCCTGGTGCATCGTATCTGTTTGCTACATCAATAAGGATTATTAAAAATGTGAAGCCTCTATTCAAAGCAAAAGCAAACTCATCAATGACTTAAAACATCAACTATTCTTTACTTCTTATTAACATTTCTTTTGTCAGTCCTTGCACTAAACACATCACATCAGCTTATCGGAAAATTTGGCTCATTATCCAAAATTTTCACCAATTTTTTTGTGGGGGCACCATGCTATCTCATTGTCACAAGGGCATACTGGGGCAACTTCTAAGCAGGAATTTTTTATTTTTCTTAGGAATTTTTTAATTTTCTTTGAAACAACACTCAAAATCACATTGTATCAAAGAGGGGCAAAATGTAGACAACTAAAAATGTCCTAGCCTACGAACTAGCATTTTAGCACTAATATTCATCTATTAATTAATTGATTTAACATTATTTAATTAATTCATCCTCAAATCATCATTTACATCAATTACATCAAAAACCCTATTTTCCTCTATTAATTGAATAATTTAACATTATTTAATTAATTCACTTTTTCATCATTTTTGACCAATTAAATAAATTACATTTATTTAATAAAATTCTAAAACCCTAATTTCCTCTATGAATTGAATAATTTAACATTATTTAATTAATTCACTTTTTCGTCAATTTTTACAAATTAAATAAATTTCATTTATTTAATAAAGTCCTAATCTAAACTTTATTCCTCCTGATTAATTAAATAACATAAATTATTTAATTATGTCGCTAATTTACCTTATTCCCCTAAGTCAATTAAATTATTAAAACATAATAGTTTAATTAAATCACTTTCCCCTAAAATTGAATAATTAAATAAATTATTAAAAAATATCATCAAAAAGGTCAAATCAAAACAAATAAACAACTTTGTTTAAGTCAAACTTGATTTGCACGTTCAACTCAAAAAGATTAATTAAATCAATTAATTAATTATCCTCAC
The DNA here is from genome assembly GCA_007115665.2 of Sequoiadendron giganteum. Taxonomy (NCBI): domain Eukaryota; kingdom Viridiplantae; phylum Streptophyta; class Pinopsida; order Cupressales; family Cupressaceae; genus Sequoiadendron; species Sequoiadendron giganteum. The sequence continues at coordinate 386,494,110 of CM021106.1, read as the reverse complement.
CCACTTTCATGATTGAGCAAATTATGAACCACCGATTGCTCAATCTATTTCCTAATTGATCAATCTATTCTTCAATCCCACTGAAGGCTCAAATTGATTTCATCAATTTCATAGATTTCTCCACATGATTTCTTCAATTCCATAGATTATTCAATCTATTCCCTCAATCCCACTTAACACTCAACATGATTTCTTCAATCACACTAATTACGTAATCAATTTACACTAGTTATTCCTATCTATTTCCTCTCAACATCTTTCAATCATTGATCGAGATATTCTACTACGCGATCCAAAGCATTCATTTTGAAACATAAATTTTATATAACAAACCCTCTTTCCTCTCAAAAAGGATCGGAGAATCAACCTATTTTCACAATGAAGTAATGCCAAGATCTTAATCGACATTGGACAAAGCTTCAACACACACATGTTCTTCAAATATTTTGCACACACAATGGAGGCTTCACATTGATATGAACAACCCAAAATCTTTGTGAGCACACTCAAACATAGGATGGTAAACTTTCCTTTATTTTTGAATGTATTATGATATCATAGGATTTAATTGTTTGTTTTCAATAGCTTAGAAAGGTTCATTTCATGTGTAATGGGCATAGATCTTGATTGTTGTTTTTGAGTTAGATTAATTTCTATTCAATTTCAATTATCTTGTTTATACTTATAGATTTCCTCCTTAAACATAATCAAACCCACCTAGCAATTTGATTGATTACGTCTCAAATCAATTCAGCCCTATTTGGAAATCTATTTGAAAGATTGCTTGTGCCTTGTGGGTTCTTAGCTCTTTTTGCAGGACTTGGGAATTGACTTGCTAAATCTTGGTCTAAGATTATTTTGGCTCTACTCAACTTATAATTTGACTAACTCATCTTGAAGACTGCAAAAGACCTTAACAAAAATTGGACTAGGCAATACTTTGTGAATTATAATTTCTTTACTAGTTAAATCACACAAACCTTAGATTATAAATAATATATAGAATTTTTCAAGATTCTTGATTACTTACTCATTACTATTTGTGGTCGAATGCTAGAGGAATTCAATACCATTTCCTTTATCTTTGTAGCCTTCAAATTTATTCCTCTAGTTTGGAATTAACTTTGGATTGTGTTGGAGATCGAATGTAATCACTTTCTTGTTCTCCCACCTTTTGCACTTAATTTACTATACTAACTCAAGATTGATAGCACAATAATTGATGAGTTTTATCCTAGTTCAAATTCTATTCATTGATTTTCTTCGAGGATCAAATCAATGGTTGTCATGCACTACAAATATTAAATTTGAAGAAGTTTGATAGATGTCAAATTAAGCTCCTATCATGCCACTTGGGAACACTCTACCATATGTAGCACATCTGGAAGAATGATTTACATGTAGCCTAATAAAATTATCATGTTTTTCATCTTTATCGACAACTAAGTCATTGTAGGCATTTAATCATTGTCTCTTTATTTTTATCACACATTGCACAGTCTGAAGTGAGACCCACATGATTCTATAATTTGTGATGTGAGAATCCCACACAATGCAATTAGGTTTCATCATCTATCCTCCACTCTATCTTATCCTTTCAATTTTTTTAGTAGTTCATCACACATCACATGCATGAAATTGAGACCTTTTGAAAATTTATGATGCATTGGTAATATGCAATACAATAAGGGATTTCCAACTATCAAATCCTTAAGACATCTTGCACCCTCTCTGTAGTGAGTACACAAAGACATTATCTAAACTAATTATTAAATTCCATGCCACCCTAACACTAGATGACTCAACACATATACTCAATTTCCAAGGACACATGCCAACATGCCACACTATCACAATCTCAACAAAGAGCCTTAAGTGAAAATTTTGATGTGACAAAATCTCACAATGTAATGAAACATTGCCACGTATGTTTCACCATATAATATCTATCTAGGAAAGTGTACCCTTAATGACCATTGCACATCATATAGCTAATGGTGGTGTATATACCCAAGATTGTGATGTTATGGGGAAGCATGATGTAATGGGAATCCACCACATAGAAAAAGTGATAGGGAACTTTACTTCATCTACCTATAATATACACAGAATCAATTCTAGAACAATTAAAAGATACAAAATTGATATAATTATGAAACCATGCCATGACAACTAGAAAATATGACTCAAACTTGAGACATGTGGCATCATAATGCTAAGTCATAGTCTCAAAATGGTATTTCAATAAAATCTATGATGTTAAGAGCCTACCAAGTACTACCATATGGACAACCAATTGGGAACCAATGACTTTAGGATACAACTAAGAAATTCAAACTGTTAGGAGCAAAAGGGGATTAGTGATACTAAGTTAGCAAGAAGCATGAAGTTGATAAGAAATGGGGCTCGGGAGACTAATACTCATCACTTAAGTGATTTCATTGAGACAACTAGTCACCATTAAAATAAAAAATCAAGAAGAGTAAACACATGAAGAACTCTATGAGGACTAGGGTTCTAGACAAATAACTAAAAGATAAACACTAACAAAGAAAAGAGGCTGAAAAACAACAAGCATCAAAATAAAAAGTTAGAACACTCCAACACATTGCATCATTGTTGACACAATCTAAGAATGATGGATGGGAAAAATAATGGTTGTTGCACGTGGTTGTCATTACATCACCATTGTATGAACCACTTTGGAGAGGGAAGACCAACTAATGGGAGGGTGAACAGAGATCTTGATAAAACTTGCTCTAATATCATATTTAAAATGAGAGAGCCAGAGGCTCAAGATAACAACTAAATAATCAATTATATTTGACATATGATATTATTACATTTAATGGCTATATAAATCTATTCAACCTAATAACTACCCAAACCACTTTCTTAACTAATAACTAATGCTTATAAATTAAGATTAAATTATTAATTATTAATTTATTACATCACACAAATATTTTTCTATGTCATGCACTAATAAATTTCTAACCATTTATAGAACTTTCATAATACATCTTACTAAAGCACCGTAATTACATAAATTAAACAACTCAATTTCTCATAAAAGTTCCTAATGTTAGTTTATGTGAATTTTAAAATTCACCAATTTGTAACTATCAAATTGATTTAAAGATTATTACTACATCCAAAATACACATGTCAATCATCTATATTCAATTTAAACATGGTAAAATAGAGAGAAAATGTGGAACCTCGTATCTAATGAGCATCTTGCAAGGTTAGTCCTATGAGAATAAAATCATCTCATTTAAATTCTGCTTCTAATATAAGAATGCTAATAATCGTTCACAAGCATATATTGATTTAAATTAGCATTGCATACTTGTAAATTAGACCACTCTAATTAGAATTCACACTATCCATGCTGATTTATTATAATAAACATAATCTAAAAATATAAATATGAGAATCTACAAATATTCGTACGCAAAAATAAGTACATCAATGCAAATGAGATCACATGAAAAAGTGGGCTTCACAAAGCATATCAAATCTATAATAAAAGCATGAATAATAGATAAAGATAAGGAACAATGAGAATCCCTGATAAATATTATAGAAATAATGCACAATTTGGATGTGGGTAGATACAAATAAAAATGAGACAAGCAATTAACGTCTAAACTCTAATATGGATAAATCAATGATGAACAATTAGGGTTGGATCCAAATCTTAACCAAATATAATTTAATATTTGTAGACATGTAAAAATGACCTAACGCATATTGCATATCCTAAATTGCATTTTTTCATTGTCGGCATCACTTTCATTATCACTAGTACATTTCATCGGCATCATTATCATTAATATAATTGCATTTCACATCATTTTCACTAATTAACCCTATTTTCCTCTATTAATTGAATAATATTTTATTATTTGATTAATTCACTATTTTATTATTAATCTAACTTTATTCCTCCTAATTAATTAAATAAACATCAATTATTTAATTATGTCACTAATTACCTTATTCATCTTAATTAATTAAATTGTTATCAGTAATAATTTAATTAAACCACTTTCCTTTCTCTAAATTTTGAATAATTAAATCAGTTATTCAAAATCATTCAAATGGTCAACAAACAAATATATCTTTATTTGTTAAAGTCAAAAGAAAACTTGCACTTCCATCTCCAATGTTAATTAATTATCCTCACCCCTTTTTGATTGAGTAAATCATGAACACTGATTTCTCACTTTGAGTGCTTAACTAACCCATCTATTTCCTAACCCAACCTGACTTTCTCAAACCCACTAAACACTCAACCTGACTTTCTCAATTCCACCAATCATTCCAATCTAATCTCACTGATTATCCAATTAAAATCTTTAATTGGATCAATCAGAGGAGTTAACTGATCAATCTATTTCCTCTCAACAATTCTCAACTGTTGATTGTGATATTTTACTATTGAATCTTGATCATTCATCTGAAACCTAAAAATCTATAAAACACCTTCTTCCTTCTCAAAAACGATTGAAAAATCTAGAGAATTTGTGTAAAGAGGTCATGCTAAATTGACTATCGAATTCTTAAGAGCAAACACTTAAATCTTTGATCACCATTATCATACCTTTTGAAGCATTTTTTTGCACAACAATGGAGGCGTCATATTGATCCAAGCAGTCCATCATTGATAAGAATACACTTCGACACAGGATAGTAACATTATAATTTGTGAATTCAGTTTATGTTCTCTTTCATGATTGCATTGCTTAATTCATTTCTTTATAATTTCATTTTGTGAGTAGGTTGGGATTTATCTTTGATTTGACCTTTTTTCATTTGATTTCATTGTTGTTTCCTTATGCTTATTTTCCCCCTTACATTGAAATTGGCACGCCCTGTGGGACCTAGGTCCTTAATGCTAATTTTTTCGTAAGGTTTTGTGAGCAGTTACAAGTTTCAAAATGCTAACATCTTTTGTAGGAAACACTATTGCTATCTAGCACGCGAAATTCCCAGAATCTAAATGTGGTTGTAGTTATAGTTTTACCATGATCATCCTAAACTTGACCGCTATTGTTTGTTTTGTGTTGCAGGTTTCTGAGGGAGCTAACAGTTATAGAGCCGCTTTCATCCTAAATAAGTCTACTATCATACTTTTTTGCACCGCTATCATTTGAAGGATTCGCACAGTCATTTCAATGAAAAGGTCGCTATTGTACTAAACAGGTTTGCTACTACTTTTATTTTTGTTCTGCTTCAATCTTTTCTTTTCTTTTTTGGATTTTTGGTACACCTAACCCTTCCCACTGATTGTTTGTTGTGGTTGTGAGATTTTCTAACATTTTTGGTGCAGCTCTTGTAGGATTATGACAATTTTTTCATATGAACAACTAACTGTTTGCTTGCAAAGTTGATGAACAATCCAAGGCCTTCAAATTTTCAAAGCATTTTTAGTTAAAACATTTCATTTTGGTGTACCTAAAAAGAACCTACAAATCTCACACTTCATTTTTTTGCATTTAAAATTGAAAAATCAACTTTCACATTTCATTTTGGTGTACTTAAAATTGATTTAACATTTCATTTTGGTGTACCTAAAAAGAACCTACAAATCTCACACTTCATTTTGGTGCATTTAAAATTGAACAAATCAAATTTTCACACTTCATTTTGGTGTACTTAAAATTGATTTCACGATTTCATTTTGGTGCACCTAAAAAGAACCTACAAATCTCACATTTCGTTTTGGTGCAATAAAAATGAACAAGACAAATCGAATGTTTTTATTTTGGTGCTATTAAAATGAACCCATTTTCTATTGGTGCAATAAAAATGAACAACACAACTTGAATCGTTTACTTTGGTGCATTAGAAATTTGGTTACAATCTTCATATTTTGATTTGGTTCCTAAAATTGAACAAATCATCTTTTTTTATTGCAAATGGCATTTCTTGTTTGAAGTCTCAAATGTTTTGAACTTGGTGCATCTAAAAAGTGAATTTTTATATTTACACACTTTATTTTTTTGCTTACAAATAAATTGCTATGAATTGTATACTATGTTCACTGTAATTGGCAAGCCAAGTGTGTATCCTCTCCCCCTGCATCTTTTGATGATCTTGGGTGACGAAAAACACTTTGGGAATTTTGCACTTTTTTTTGTGGTCACCCAATTTTTAGGATAAGGGCCTGCTAATGAGATACATCTTGCAATTGAGAACTCATATAAGAAACTCTAAAAGCACATTTACTGGCGGGCTATATAAATTTTGTGAAATTGAAAGAGTAGATTATATCTGGGCAGGAATAGCGTATCGTGCCTCATCCTCATCTGAACGTAATTAGTTGGGCAGGAATGGCTAAAGTCTTAAGTGGCTTAAATTTGATCTATATGTCGTAGTGTTCATAGTTGTCATTAAAAACCTTGTTTTAGAAGTCTATCTAGTTTCTCGAAATATCCTTCAAAGTAGTGCATGGGAATAACACCATTCCTAGAAGTTACTTACCACGTCAAATCTATAGTTGAGACATAAAGCATTAAGGGAAGGGACTCTCTTTTCTTAAAGTATCAAGACAATTTATTTCCTTGATATATCCTATTTGTTCCCTCTATAGATTTGATTCAATAACTCCTTTAGGGGTGAGGTAAGTCTACAAAGAAGAGTGTACCTTTTATTCCTTAGGATGTGTTGATTGATAATCTATGAGCTATATCAATTGGATCTCAAATTGTCTATTGTATGCATCACTTTCCATCAAAAAATTAGATTAAACAAGCATCTCAAACTTGCAAACTTATCCAACAAACTACTATCAAGAAACTAGAAAATAAGCATAAGGAAACAACAATGAAATCAAATGAAAGAGATCAAAGTGAAGACAAATCCCAACCTACTCATGAAATTAAATTATAAAGAAATGAATCAAGCAATGCAATCATGAAAAAGAACATAAACTAAATTCATGAATTACAACGTTACCATCTCGTGTCAAAGTCTATTCGTATCGATGTTAGATTGCTTGGATCAATACGAAGCCTCCATTGTTGTGCAATAAAAAAGCTTCAAAAGGTATGTTAATGATGATCAAAGATGTAAATGTTTTCTCTTAAGAATTTGGTAGTCAATTCAGCATGACCTCTTTACACAAATTCTCTAGATTCTTTAGTCGTTTTTGAGAAGGAAGAAGGTTGTTTTATATATTTTTAGGTTTCAAATGAACGATCGAGATTCAGTAGTAAAAGATCATGATCAACAGTTGAGAACTGTTGAGAGGAAATAGATTGATCAGTTAACTCCTTTGATTGATCCAATTAAGGATTTTAATTGGATAATCAGTGGGATTAGATTGGAATGATTGGTGGGATTGAGAAAGTTGATTTGAGTTAGGAAATAGATGGGTTAGTTAACCACTTAGAGTGAGAAGTCAGTGTTCATGATTTAATCAATAAAAAAGGGGTGAGGATAATTAATTAATTGAATAATGAATTAACATTGGAGATGAATGTGCAAATTTTCTTTTGAATTTAACAAATAAAGATATATTTATTTGTTGACCATGTTGAATAATTGATTTTATTATTCAGAATTTAGAGAAGGGAAAGTGGTTTAATTAAATTATTAATGATAACAATTTAATTGATTTAGATGAATAAGGTATATTAGTGACATAATTAAATAATTGATGTTTATTTAATTAATCAGGGGGAATAAAGTTAGATTAATGATAACATAGTGAATTAATCAAATAATAAAAGATTATTCAATTAATAGAGGAAAATAGGGTTAATTAGTGAAAATGATATGAAATGCAATTATATTAATGATAACGATGTTGATAAAATGCACTAGTGATAATGAAAGTGATGTCGATAATGGAAAAATTTAATTTAGGATATGTGTTAGGTCATTTTTACATGTCTACACTTTGCCCCTCTTTGAGACAAAGTACTAGTTACATTGTTTCAAAGAATTTGATGTTTAGATCAAGTAATGTAAGGGGAAAATAAGCATAAGGAAATAACAATAAAATCAAATGAAAGAGATCAAAGAAAAGACAAATCCCAACCTACTCATGAAATTAAATTATAAAGAAATGAATCAAGCAATGGAATCATGAAAGAGAACATAAACTGAATTCATAAATTACAACATTATCATCTCATTTCAAAGTGTATTCGTGTCAATGTTGAATTGCTTGGATCAATATCAAACCTCCATTGTTGTGAAAAAAAGCTTCAAAAGTTATGTTAATGGTGATCAAAGATGTAAGTATTTGCTTTTAAGAATTTGATAGTCAATTCAGCATGACCTCTTTACACAAATTCTCTAGATTCTTTGATCGTTTTTGAGAAGGAAGAAGGTTGTTTTATAGATTTCTCAGGTTTCAAATAAATGATCGAGATTCAGTAGTAAAAGATCATGATCAATGGTTGAGAACTGTTGAGAGGAAATAGATTGATCAGTTAACTCATTTGATTGATCTGATTAAGGATTTTAATTGGATAATCAGTGGGATTATGTAATACCCCTTCGTTTTGCCTTCTGGTTGGACAGTGTGTCCTAGTGTGGGTATGTTGCTTTGATGTGATTCTAATTATTTAGATGCCTTTCTTGTGTGCTTTCTGTTAGTACCTTGACTATGGTGCTCGACTTTTATTTAATCGCTATCTATAAAGCGACATTAATAGTATCTTTATGACATGTTTTGGATTAGCATAATGGATATTTGAATTAATGATGTTATGCCTTGGATTATAATAGTATGTTAGACTTGTCAGCTAGTTGCATTGTATTGGTGAAGGGGATGGTATCGCATCACTCGCTTGCAAGCGTCCTAAGATATCGTGATTTCCTCTTCATGGTGTGTATTTTATGTTGTTCATATTATATGTTGTTGTTTACTTGATTTTCAGGTTGACAGGTACAGGGCATCGATCCACCTGGTTTCATAGGTTGGAGCGTGTTCAATGCCCAACGGTATTCAATTGGGAGATAGTAGCTAGGTTTTTCGTGCCAAGTCGTCACCCTAGTCCTAGTGTGTCGTCAGGTGTTGTCAGGTTGTGTTGCTTTGAATATTGTTCCCTCTCTTCGTTATTTAATTTCAAGTTAGAAAAAAGGTAATTAAATGGGTTTTTATATTTAAGTTGTTGATTAAATTAATCTGGTTATAATGTGGAAAATGTTATTTAAAGTTATTAATTAATTCAATTTAATTAATAAAATAATTTAATCTTGGATTAGATTTATTTTATTGAATTAATTTAATTAATTAATTTGAATTAAGCAATTCATTTTGGAAATTATTGGATATTTTGTTGAAATTGAAAAAAATAAGAAAAATGATTTAAAAGTCAAATTTGAAAGTTTGAATTCAAAAATTGAAGAAATTGAGATATTTTGCATTTTCTGTTTTGGAGAATTTATGGGGGTGGTTGTAGGAATTTTAGGTTTTTTTCCTTATGATTGAATTTTTCTTCTCAATTTAGGGATAATGAAGTTTTGGAAATTGAAAATGGAGGAGAGGAAGAACTGTTGCATTTTTGTGGGTTTTGGATTGAGGCTGTGAAAATCTGTGGAGATGAGGTTGGGAGCTGAGCACCTTTTTTGGATCCTCTTAAACTCAAGAAATCAAGTTCATTCAATTAATAGTTTCATTTTGAAAAGTTATATAGTTTGAATATGCTGTTGGAAATCATTTAAATTTTGGTTGTGGATTGCAAATAGAAAACCCATGTTGAAATCTGAGTTTGTTGCAAAAAAATCTCTTCTTAAAAATATTTCTTCAAGAAAATCAATGGAGTTTTTGATTGAAAATGGTCTTTTTGTTTTTATTTCCTCAATTAGTTTGTTAATTCCTTGTGAATATAATATATATATATTCCTTTTGGTTTGAATTGGGAATTTTTATTTTTTATTTTTTAAATTCGGATTAATCTTTGGGAAAATATCTGCAAGGATATATATAAAAAAAAATGAAGTTGGGGAGGTCGCTGGGGGCTTGACCCCCACCGCGCCCCATGAGAGACGAGTGGAGGGAGCCGTGCCCAGCGCGCTCCCCACACACCCTGCGGTCGGCGCTTACGCAGCTGCCACCGCCGTCGGTGGTTGGTTGTGCTTGGCACAATCGTTGCCGCCGAGGGGGCCGGCTGTGTAAGACACCGGCGCCCTGCAAAAAAACTCCACCCTTGTTTAAACGCCGCCCCTGCAGCAGATCCATGCGACCATGGGAAAAAACCACGGCCGCCCATTCCAAAAGAAACGTCGGCCCTAAGCGCGGCCAACCCTAAAAGAGGCGCGCGGCCCGAGGCATACTTTTGGGTTTTTTATTAAAAAGAAAAATTAAAAGAAATAAATAAAATATGTTTAATATTTTAATATTATGTATAATATTAAATATTAATATATATTAAAAATGATAAAATATATATTAATGTTTAATATTTGATTATATAATATTAAATATTATTATATTTAATATTAAATTGATTAAATATGTATAGTTTTAAAATATACGTATATTATAGCATTAAGTAAATAATTTGATTTAATATCATGATTTAATATAATGGAGTAAATTTAAATGTTGTGCTTCTAGTCGAATTGATGAAATTTTTTTGTAGAAAATTTGTATTGAAAAAGATAAATATTATATTTGAAGGTATTATGTGTTTTATAACGAGACTGGTTGACTTTAAATTATTTTAATTTGCAAATGAGATATGATGACTTTAAAACGTTATTTTCTAAATGGTGGAAATAAATTGATGTTTTATATTTATTAAAATCAGTTAGAGTATGTGATATTGGATTCAAATTTTGTTCTTGTCCAATGGAGTCGTTATTCTATTATGTTGCATTAAGGCAATAAAGTACTAAAGGTTTATTTTATTTTAATTACAAGCAATTAAAGATTGAACATTGATTCAAATTTATGCTTATGTCTGCAAGAGACATTATTATATTAATTTTATTATGGCAATAATCTATGGAATTTTATCAAAAGAATTGGATTTAGGAAATCTGAAGCAGGTTAATTCTTGATTGATTGCTTGTTTGAATATGATTTCTTATGTTATCACCATGGGGAAGTTGGTCAGAAGTGTTGTTAAGTCTTCCAGATGGGGTTTTCAGTTCTATGGATTGTCGTTTTGTGTTTGTCAACCTGTTGTGAATTCTCTTGGGTAGTGCATGAGGTTATGTCTATGTTAGTACCTGGTTTTCATGAACGGGGATGTTTTGTACCTCCTTGGATTAGGAGTAGATTACGTGAGTTGTGCCTCCTTGTCAGGAGTGACTTTGTTACCTTGTTACCTCTAGTGTTTGGAGAGGGTTTGAACTTAGGTTGTCTCCTGAGAAAGGAGTGGTTGTGGTATCTCGTTTGTTTGCACCTTGTTACCCTTGGTGTTTGGATGGTATGTGTGTTGTCAAGTAGAAGAGTGGCTTCCGTAGGGGCCAGAGCCCAGAAGAGGTAAGATTGGGTAACCTTCGAAAGTGGTTTAATCAAGTGATAACTAAAACAATACTTAGAAGATTAGGACTAAATTCTCACTAATCAAGATAATTATGCCTCACTCATGGACCCACATGCTCGGTTAGGCTTGGGATGGGTGGGAAGGCCTAGGAGGCAAGGTCATCTATCTTGTCTATACAAAAGGTATTTGACTCTACATTAGTAAGTATGAGGGCCAAGGATCGGTTTGAGGCCACCATCTTGACGATCCGTAGTGGGTAACTCATGACGAGTTGTGTGATGACATTCTGTCTAGGACAACAGTTGGTTTTTTATTTCACTTTAGTAAGTATGAGGGCCGAGGGTCAGTTGAGGCCACCATCTTGACGATTCGTAGTGGGTAACTCATGACGTGTTGTGTGATGGCACTTTGTGTGACCATAGTTGGTATTCGATTATTATGTGTATGGTTCTCTTAACAAACTTGATTTGCTTTATTTCTGGAAGCAATGTGACCATGTAGAGTTGTACTTGTGTTGTACATGTGTTTGGTTGTGTCGGTTGGTTTAGTTATGTTTTAGCCTGTGTCTAGAGGTAGATGGTCTTGGCTAGGATTCCTGGTTACTATCTCCTAGCACGGGGGGTGGGCCTTTGGGTTCGGCTTGGTTGGGTGGCATGCACCTAAATTCGATGGGCTTTCTTCTTGATTGTGTGGACGAGACTTCCAGTTGGAGAGTTCGTTGGTTTCAATTTAAGTTCTTGCTTTATCTCATTTCAGTTGTTCTTGTAATATTGTACCCCTCATTTGTTATCGAGGTGGAAGTTGTAATTGTAATCTTATTTATTGGATTTGCCTCATTCAGGGAATGAGAGATGTAATTGTAATATTTAATTATGGAGTAATAAAATTGAAAGTTATCTTTATGCTTGATGTAAATTATCTTAATTAGAATGTATGTGCCTATTCTTGATTAAATAATTGATATGTTTTATATTCATGTTTTTGTTGAGGTTCTATATAACCTCTGTCTCGTAACCTTAGAGGTTGTTGGCATTAGTTAGTGAACTTGCTTATTAATTGTACTTAATCAAAAAAAAAATTAGCCAGTTTAAGTAGTTGTTTGCAACTTCCTCTAGGGTTGCATGGCAGGGCGTTACAGATTAGATTGGAATGATTGGTGGGATTGAGAAAGTTAGATTGAGTTAGGAAATAGATGGGTTACTTAACCACTTAGAGCGAAAAATTAGTGCTCATGATTTATGTAACGCCCTGCCACGCAACCCTAGAGGAAGTTGCAATTAACCACTCAAACGAACTAATTTGTTTTTTGTTTAAGTACAATTAATATGCAAGTTCACTACCCATTGCAAACATCCCCTAAGGTTACGAGACTGAGATTACTTATTAACCCACAAACAACATAAATGAATCCATAACATTTATCTACTCAAGATATTATGAACGAATACATTCCATACAAGATAAATTACATCATTAAAGTAAGAGATACCATAAGATCCCAAAGTACAATAATCTAATAAGGAGATCACATCTCTCATTCCCCGAATGAGGCAAGTCCAATATACATGGTTACAATTACAACTTTCCACCTTGATAACAAATGAGGGGTGATAAATTACAAGATCAACTGAAATGAATGAAGCATGAAATGAAACTAGATCCCACGAGCTATCCAACTATAAGTCTCATCCACACGAACAAGAAGAAAGCCCAATGGAGTAAGGTGCACGCCACCCAACCAAGTGGTACCCAAAGGTCCACCCCCCGTGCTAGGAGATAGTAACAAGGAATCCTAGCCAAGACCAACTACCTCTAGACATAGGCTAAATCATAACGGAACCAAACTGACACAACCAATCACATGTACAACATAGGTACAACTCTAACATGGTCACAATGCTTCTAGATATAACACAGATCAGGTATGTTAAGAAAACCATACACATAATAGACAAATACCAATTATTGTCCTAGATAGAGTGTCATCACACAGCTCGTCATGAGTTACCCATGCGAATCTTCATAGGCTCCGGCTAACCTGGTGGCCTCAACGATCCCCGGCCCTCATACTTACTAATGCGGGGTCAAAAACCTTTTGTACAAATAGGATAGATGACCTTGCCATTCCAGGCCTTCCCACTCATCCCAAGTCTAAACGAGCCCTTGTGTCTATGAGTGAGGCCAAAATTATCTTGATTAGTGAGAAGTACCACCTAATATTCTAAGTATTGATTTAGTTTCACTTGATTAAACTACTTCCGAAGGTTACCCAATCTTACCTCTTACGGGCTTTGGCCCCTAACGGAAGCCACTCTTCTACTTGACAACACACATACCATCCAATCACCAAGGGTACCAAAGTGCAAACAAACAAGATATCACGACCACTCCTTTCTCAGGAGGTGACATAAGATAAAACCCTCTCCAAACACTGGAGGTAACAAACATAACAAAACCACTCCTTACAACGAGACACAGATCCCATAGTCCACTCCTTTCACAGGAGGCACAAAACATCCTCGTTCATAGAAATCGGGTAATAACAATGACATAACTTCATGCACTACCCAAGAGAGTTAACCAACAGTCGACATCACAAAATGACAACCCCTAACCTCTAGGGTCCTCTAGAAGACTTACAGATTAAAGACACTTAACCCATCTCCCCCAAACATGAACACAGAGGAAATAATCACATAAGGCAATAGCGAGGAAATAACTAATTTTGGATAGATTAAATTCATTTCCCTTAGTAAAATCAATAATTTATTGCACAATAAATTGATTTAATGATATCTCTTTCAAACTAAGGACGAAATTTAAACCAAATATCTAGTCCTTAATTGCTTGTAAATAATAACAAAATAAAGCAGTTACTTCTTCATTTTAAAAACTTACCATTTTCAAATCAACTATTTCTTCTTTCCAAAAATAAATCATTTAAAAATCAATTAATTTCTCTACTAAACATAATATCTGTAAAACAAATATTTGATCATTCCAAATATATATTATTTTAAAATAAATCTCTTACATCAACTATTGCATATTGATTTAAAATTTCCCCAATTGCCTTTGAAACATGATATTAATCAAACCATTATTTTAATATATATATATATATATTAAAATTTATACATATATATTTTTTTAATATTATATGAATATAATATAAAATACTAATATATATATTCCATTACATATACATTAATATTTTAATATTATATTAATTATAATATTAAATATTATAAATATATGTATTTTATTTATTTTTTTAAAAAGTCAAGTTGAAGAAGATAAGGGCACAGATTTCCTTGCCTTGGGGCGTGCACGGATTAGAGTAGGGCGGTCGCGCGAGTTTGATGTGGGGTGGCTGTGTTGACCATAGCCGAACCCCACATAGGGGTCAACTGTGTTAACATAGTCATCCCACTAAGTGGGCGGCGGCTGTGTTAACACAGTCGTCCCCTAGCTGGTGGCAGTCGCGGCGGAAGGAGGATGGGGAGCATGCTGGGCGCGGCTCCCCCCACTCGCCTCCCATGGGGGGTGCGATGGGGGTGAGCACCCAGCGACTTCCCCCAACTCATTTTTTATTTATTTATTTACAAAATAAAAAATACAGGAACAGAATAAACCCTTTGTGGTTTTTTTTTCTTTTATAAAAATTTATTT
The DNA here is from genome assembly GCA_007115665.2 of Sequoiadendron giganteum. Classification (NCBI taxonomy): domain Eukaryota; kingdom Viridiplantae; phylum Streptophyta; class Pinopsida; order Cupressales; family Cupressaceae; genus Sequoiadendron; species Sequoiadendron giganteum. Next base: position 386,478,979 of record CM021106.1, on the reverse strand, counting down.
TGAAAGAAATCCGACTGCGGATTTTGAAATCCACGAACCTATATATATATATATATATGAATTTAAATAACCTCACTCAAATTGTAAAATAAATTGAAAAAATCATACTGAAAATGAACATTTACAGTCAAGAATATATTTTTTTTTGTTTTGCATTAAGAAATTTAATTTTGAAATACAACTTCCAAATTTTGCAAACAAGATTTAAGATGGGTTTTGCTTGCAATTCAACCAAGCTTATATAATTTCCACAACATATAAAATTGTGAAACCTTTCAAACGAAAACTAAGTTAATAGCAAGAAAACCTGATTTCCCAAAAGCTTGAAAAGTTGTCAATGGAGCTCTGAATCCTTTCTCTGATTCCAGCTCCTCCAAGTAATCCAACTTGTTTCTCCAAATCCAAAACCCCCAAATCCAGAAATTTCAAACCAAACACACCACCAAAAAATTCCCGTCCTTTTCTCAATCTCCATTTTTTTCCACTTTTTCTAAAAACTAATGAAAATCCATAATAATCAAAATATCCAGAAATATCTCATCTACCCCCTCATAAATTTTGAAAACAGAAATAGAAAATATCTTTCAATTTCATTTTTGCATTTAAATTTTCAACAAAATGCAAATTAAAACATTTTTCCCACTTTTTCAATTTCAACAAAATATCTAATAATTTCCAAAATGAATATAGCTTAATTCAATTTAATTAATTTAATTAATTCAATAAAATAAATCTAATCCAAGATTAAATTATTTTATTAATTAATAACTTAAATAACATTTTTCACATTATAACCAGATTAATTTAATCAACAACTTAAATACATAAAATCATTTAATTACCCTTTTCTAACTTGCAATTAAATACAATCAAGGCAAATTAAACAATATTAAAACAATTGAACCAGACTACAACCCGATGACACACTATGACTAGGGTGATGACTTGGCACGAAAAACCTAGCCACTATCTCCCAATCAAATGTCATTGGGCAATGGACACGCTCAAACCTGTGAAGCCAAGTGGAGTCGATGTCTTGTACCTGTTAATCTGGGAACAAAGAGTATATCCACATGTATATTTGCATCACATAAAACACACCATGAGGAGGAAATCACGGAATCGCAGGGCGCTCGCAAGCGAGTGATGCAATTTTGTCCCCTTCACCAATACAGTGTTACTAACTGACGAATCTAACATCAATATTTTAATCGAAAGCATTAAACACCATTAATTCAAATATCCACTATGTTAATCCAAAGCATGTCATAATGGTAACATCAAAATAAAATAACATCACATCAAAATATCACATTCACATCGCTTTACAGATAGCGGTCAAATAGCAACCGAGTACCATAGTCAAGGTACTAACAAAAAATAAGGCATAACCAAACAGAACACTATTCGATCAAAAGAGCAAAACGGAGGGGTGTTACATCCTCCCCCCCTAGGTCAGGCTTACTCCTGGAAGCTTGCAACTACCCCTAGAGAAAACTCCATACAATCTCACATAACCAAGGGTTCCAAAACTGAACCACTCCATGCCTCAACATAAAAAAAATAGCAACTCGTGCCATATACAACTTAGCCAAGAACACTGTCAATCCAAACATGACAACATGGTGAAGCAACCACCAACCAAGTCTCCAAAAACACATAACCAAGGATTAACATACATAATACACATATGTACCAATACACATCACTGAAAATCATCGCAAGACTACACAAGGGTCCATCTGGACACCGAAAAGCAGCATATTAAACTGTGATAGAAGAATCCATGAACCAAGAACAAACAACCAACTCAAATAAATCAACACCAAACTAGTAATTGGATGGTGCTAGGTCATACATAAGGTGAGACCATCCAAAAAAGACCACAATGACCTGTCTCTTGTTGTGTAAGGTGATCAACCTCCAAGAGATAGTCATCACGCATAGGTGAGTTGTGGGTCCTACCTGCATAACAGCCTCACATACCCCCATCCTCAACGTTTCCTGCATCTACTTCCTCATACACACTCACCAAGTCCGTCTCATACATCCTTGGAGAGGAATAAAAATACAACACATAGTCGATATTGAAAACAACAATGATAACTAGCTTAGCCACCAAGTTTATAAAGAAGAGAAAATTAAAGTTCCATTTCAACAATAAAGAAATAAATACGCGTAATTTCAACACTGAATCAAATTTATAACCACTAGGGTTATAAGAAATTAAGATCACAAGTTGTGGCTAAACCTTCACAATCAAATATAGCAAAGTGTCGACCCTCACAATCAACTGAAAAATCATCAATAACCAAAAAAAAAAAAAAGTTCACAATCTTTAAAATTGCACTATACAACACTGTGCGACTAGATTCTAGCCACCAAACGAGGAAAGAGGAAACAACGTCCGGCTAGAATGATAATAGCCCTCGGGTGGTGCGGAATGATCACACAATCCACATGACCCAGAGTGTATCAACAAGATACAATTACTGGTTTCTTACATTTACAGGGGTACAACTACATACATAATCCCATAGGAACATCCAATTCCATAACCCATGGGATACGTATCATGACTTCCCAACCATAACCTTTTATCAGGTTACTTTCACGCTACTCTTTTCCACAGAGTATATCATGCTAAAGTAAAAGCCATGAACACGTGATCACTTAGCAATTCCACTGACAGATTCACATGGACAACCTAGTGGGGTCAAATGTTCCTAGAGAACCCAGTGTATGAACCTAGGGCTCTGATACCATGTGTAATGCCCCACCACACAACCCTAGAGGAAGTTGCAATTAACCACTCAAACGAACTAATTTCTTTTTTGCTTAAGTACAATTAATATGCAAGCTCACTACCCATTACAAACATCCCCTAAGGTTACGAGATTGAGATTACTTATTAACCCACAAACAACATAGATGAATCCATAACATTTATCTACTCAAGATATTATGAACGCATACATTCCATACAAGATAAATTACATCATAAAAGTAAGAGATACCATAAGATCCCAAAGTACAATAATCTAATAAGGAGATCATATCTCTCATTCCCCGAATGAGGCAAGTCCAATATACATGGTTACAATTACAACTTTCCACCTCGATAACAAATGAGGGGTGATAAATTACAAGATCAACTAAAATGAATGAAGCATGAAATGAAACTGGATCCCACGAGCTCTCCAACTATAAGTCTCATCCACACGAACAAGAAGAAAGTCCAACAGAGTAAGGTGCACACCACCCAACCAAGTGGTACCCAAATGCCCACCCCCCGTGCTAGGAGATAGTAACAAGGAATCCTAGCCAAGACCAACTACCTCTAGACATAGGCTAAATCATAACGGAACCAAACTGACACAACCAATCACATGTACAACATAGGTACAACTCTAACATGGTCACAATGCTTCCAGATATAACACAGATTAGGTATGTTAAGAAAAACATACACATAATAGACAAATACCAACTGTTGTCCTAGACAAAGTGTCATCACACAGCTCGTCATGAGTTACCCATGCGGATCTTCATAGGCTCCGGCTAACCTGGTGGCTTCAATCGATCCCCGGCCCTCATACTTACTAATGCGGGGTCAAAAACCTTTTGTACAAATAGGATAGATGACCTTGCCATTCCAGGCCTTCCCACTCATCCCAAGTCTAAACGAGCCCTTGTGTCTATGAGTGAGGCCAAAATTATCTTGATTAGTGAGAAGTACCACCTAATATTCTAAGTATTGATTTAGTTTCACTTGATTAAACTACTTCCGAAGGTTACCCAATCTTACCTCTTACGGGCTTTGGCCCCTAACGGAAGCCACTCTTCTACTTGACAACACACATACCATCCAATCACCAAGGGTACCAAAGTGCAAACAAACAAGATATCACGACCACTCCTTTCTCAGGAGGTGACATAAGATAAAACCCTCTCCAAACACTGGAGGTAACAAACATAACAAAACCACTCCTTACAACGAGACACAGATCCCATAGTCCACTCCTTTCACAGGAGGCACAAAACATCCTCGTTCATAGAAATCGGGTAATAACAATGACATAACTTCATGCACTACCCAAGAGAGTTAACCAACAGTCGACATCACAAAATGACAACCCCTAACCTCTAGGGTCCTCTAGAAGACTTACAGATTAAAGACACTTAACCCATCTCCCCCAAACATGAACACAGAGGAAATAATCACATAAGGCAATAGCGAGGAAATAACTAATTTTGGATAGATTAAATTCATTTCCCTTAGTAAAATCAATAATTTATTGCACAATAAATTGATTTAATGATATCTCTTTCAAACTAAGGACGAAATTTAAACCAAATATCTAGTCCTTAATTGCTTGTAAATAATAACAAAATAAAGCAGTTACTTCTTCATTTTAAAAACTTACCATTTTCAAATCAACTATTTCTTCTTTCCAAAAATAAATCATTTAAAAATCAATTAATTTCTCTACTAAACATAATATCTGTAAAACAAATATTTGATCATTCCAAATATATATTATTTTAAAATAAATCTCTTACATCAACTATTGCATATTGATTTAAAATTTCCCCAATTGCCTTTGAAACATGATATTAATCAAACCATTATTTTAATATATATATATATATATTAAAATTTATACATATATATTTTTTTAATATTATATGAATATAATATAAAATACTAATATATATATTCCATTACATATACATTAATATTTTAATATTATATTAATTATAATATTAAATATTATAAATATATGTATTTTATTTATTTTTTTAAAAAGTCAAGTTGAAGAAGATAAGGGCACAGATTTCCTTGCCTTGGGGCGTGCACGGATTAGAGTAGGGCGGTCGCGCGAGTTTGATGTGGGGTGGCTGTGTTGACCATAGCCGAACCCCACATAGGGGTCAACTGTGTTAACATAGTCATCCCACTAAGTGGGCGGCGGCTGTGTTAACACAGTCGTCCCCTAGCTGGTGGCAGTCGCGGCGGAAGGAGGATGGGGAGCATGCTGGGCGCGGCTCCCCCCACTCGCCTCCCATGGGGGGTGCGATGGGGGTGAGCACCCAGCGACTTCCCCCAACTCATTTTTTATTTATTTATTTACAAAATAAAAAATACAGGAACAGAATAAACCCTTTGTGGTTTTTTTTTCTTTTATAAAAATTTATTTTGAAAGAAATCCGACTGCGGATTTTGAAATCCACGAACCTATATATATATATATATATGAATTTAAATAACCTCACTCAAATTGTAAAATAAATTGAAAAAATCATACTGAAAATGAACATTTACAGTCAAGAATATATTTTTTTTTGTTTTGCATTAAGAAATTTAATTTTGAAATACAACTTCCAAATTTTGCAAACAAGATTTAAGATGGGTTTTGCTTGCAATTCAACCAAGCTTATATAATTTCCACAACATATAAAATTGTGAAACCTTTCAAACGAAAACTAAGTTAATAGCAAGAAAACCTGATTTCCCAAAAGCTTGAAAAGTTGTCAATGGAGCTCTGAATCCTTTCTCTGATTCCAGCTCCTCCAAGTAATCCAACTTGTTTCTCCAAATCCAAAACCCCCAAATCCAGAAATTTCAAACCAAACACACCACCAAAAAATTCCCGTCCTTTTCTCAATCTCCATTTTTTTCCACTTTTTCTAAAAACTAATGAAAATCCATAATAATCAAAATATCCAGAAATATCTCATCTACCCCCTCATAAATTTTGAAAACAGAAATAGAAAATATCTTTCAATTTCATTTTTGCATTTAAATTTTCAACAAAATGCAAATTAAAACATTTTTCCCACTTTTTCAATTTCAACAAAATATCTAATAATTTCCAAAATGAATAGCTTAATTCAATTTAATTAATTCAATAAAATAAATCTAATCCAAGATTAAATTATTTTATTAATTAATAACTTAAATAACATTTTTCACATTATAACCAGATTAATTTAATCAACAACTTAAATACATAAAATCATTTGATTACCCTTTTCTAACTTGCAATTAAATACAATCAAGGCAAATTAAACAATATTAAAACAACTAAACCAGACTACAACCCGACGACACACTATGACTAGGGTGATGACTTGGCACGGAAAACCTAGCTACTATCTCCCAATTGCATGTCATTGGGTAATGGACACGCTCAAACCTGTGAAGCCAGGTGGATTCGATGTCTTGTACTTGTTAATCTACGAACAAAGAGTATATCCACATGTATATTTGCATCACATAAAACACACCGTGAAGAGGAAATCACGGAATCGCAGGGCGCTCGCAAGTGAGTGATGCAATTTCGTCCCCTTCACCAATACAGTGTTACTAACTAACGAATCTAACATCAATATTTTAATCGAAAGCATTAAACACCATTAATTCAAATATCCACTATGTTAATCCAAAGCATGCCATAATGGTAACATCAGAATAAAATACCATCACATCAAAATATCACATTCACATCGCTTTACAGATAGCGGTCAAATAGCAACCGAGTACCATATTCAAGGTACTAACATAAAATAAGGCATAACCAAACAAAACACTGTTAGATCAAAAGAGCAAAACGGAGGGGTGTTACAATTTACTCAATCAAAAAGGGGTGAGGATAATTAATTAACATTAGCGATGAATGTGCACATTTTCTTTCAACTTTAACAAATAAAGATATATTTGTTTGTTGATCATGTTGAATGATTTTGAATAATTGATTTAATTATTCCAAATTTAGAGAAGGGAGAGTGGTTTATTTAAATTATTAATGAAATGGCAATTTAATTGATTTAAATGAATAAGGTATATTAGTGATATAATTAAAAATTGATGTTTATTTGATTAATCGGGAGGAATAATGTTAGATTAATGATAAAATAGTGAATTAATAAAATAATAAAATATTATTCGATTAATATGAGGAAAATAGGGTTTATTAGTGAAAATGATGTGAAATGCAATTATATCAATGCTAACGATGCTGATGAAATGCACTAGTGATAATGAAAGTGATGCCAATAATGGAAAAATGCAATTTAGGATAAGTGATATGTGTTAGGTCATTTTTACATGTCTACATTTTGCCCCTCTTTGAGATAAAGTATTGGTTACATTGTTTCAAAGAATTCAATGTTCAGATCAAGATTTGAAATTTTTTAATATGCCCTACTATGTTTCAACATTTAGTGGAAAGATAATACAATGTTGGGTTGCCCCCTCGAGAGGTTGGCTGAAAAAATTACTTTTCTAGTCAGGCTCATGACAAGGTTTTATTGTAGTTTAGATGTGTAGAGGACGAAAAAATAGGCTATAGGGCCCATGTTTATGGTTTCAAATGTTCCAAGGTGCACAAAATTTATGGTTTCAGATCTTTTACTACTGAATCTCGATCATTCATCTGAAACCTAAAAATCTATAAAACAACCTTCTTCCTTCTCTAAAATGATCAGAGAATCTAGAGAATTTGTGTAAAGAGGTCATGCTAAATTAACTATAGAATTCTTAAGAGAAAATAAATACATCTTTGATCACCATTAACATACCTTTTGAATATTTTGCACAATAATGAAGGCTTCGTATTGATCCAAGATATTCAAAATCAATATGAATTACACCTCGACATGGGATGGTAACGTTGTAATTTGTGAATTCAGTTTATGTTATCTTAAATATGATTGCATTGCTTTGTTGAATTCATTTGTTTTATAAATTTATTTCATGAGTAGGTTGGGATTTGTCTTTGCTTTGATATCTTTCATTTGATTTCATTGTTGTTTTCCTTATGCTTATTTCCCCCCTTACATTAATTAGCATGTCTGGTGGGACCTGGTTCCTTAACACTAATGTTTTCGTAAGGTTTTCTAAGTAGTTATAGGTTTCAGAATGCTGACGGCTTTTGTAGGAAACACTATTACTAGCCAACACACAAAAGTCCCATAATCTATAACACCCCTTTGTTTTTCTCTTATGTTCAGACAATGTGTTCTTTTTTATGCTTTGTTTTCTGACAGTACCTTGACTTTGATAGACCATGATACTTTGTTATTATTTGATCGCTAACTTTGGAACGACGTTGGTTTTTATATTATGATGTGAGAGTACAATATTCTGATGTGTATTATTATGACATGCTTTTGATTAGCATAGTGTTTATTTGAATTAATATTGTTATATGATCATGAGTGTTTTATTGATGTTAGATTCGTCAATTTGTTGTGACATTGTATTAGTGAAGGGAATGGGATTGCATCACTCACTTGCGAGCATCCTACGATTCCATGATTCTCTCTTCATAGTGTGTTTGATTATGATCTATATGCATGTTTGATATATGCTTTGATTGCAAGTTTGCAAGTATGGGACATCGACTCCATCTAGATTCATAGGTTTGAGTGTGTCCATTGCCCTTGTTGATTGGGAGATAGTAACTAGGTTTCCCTTGTCAAGCCACCACCCTAGTCATAGTGTGTCGTCAGTTTTAGTTGGTCGTGTTTTGTTATCATGTTGTTCATTTTTACCTTGATGTTATTTATGTTACAAAGTATGTTTAAGGGAAATAAATGCTTTAAATGATTATTTAATTAATCTTGTTTATTATGTTAGAAGATTATAATGTAATTTTATTTATTTAATTAATTAATTTGGTAAAATAATTTAATCTTAGGATTAAATTTATTTTATTAAGTAATTAAATTAATTGAATTACGTTTAAATTAGAAATACTATGTGAATTTGAAATTATTAAAAGGCAATAATATCTAGAAATATCTAGAGGGATTAGTGTTAATTGATTTAGAAGATATTTGTTTTTCGACATGTGTTTGGAAATTTTAATGATGGTTGTTGGGAAAAATGTTTTCACAAAGAGAATAATTGTTGTAACAAGGAGAGGTAAGAAGTTACTTCACAGAAGAAAGGAGAAGATATTTTTGGGCAGAGGTTGTTTAAAAATTAAGTTTGGTTGTTGAATTCGGGTTGTTGAAATTTGGGGAAAGATAGTCTCAGGGAAATTCTTTGGCTTTGGAATTTGTTTTGTTTTCTGGAGGAAACTTTTTTTGTTCTGGAAGAAGCTTTGTTTTGTGGAAGAAGATCTACATCAATCTACATCAGCTCAAGCGTTTGGAATTCAGGTTCCTTTATTATTCTATTTAATTTCATTCTGGAAAAGTTACAAGATTAATTTTCTGTTTGGAAAAAGAATGCCTATACAAACTAAGACGTTTTTGAGGTTTTTTGTAAAATTGTAAGAAGCGTGTCTGGAAATTACCGAGAAATATTCTATAGAAATTATTGTAAGTTTTACTTGGGATTGTTGTTAAACAATGAAGAACCTTGAAGAAAAACATTAGGAAACTGGAAAATCTTGTTGGGAAGGAATTAAAATTCTCTGTAGAATTTGACAGAAAAATCTCTCAGGAATTTTTGGTAAATGTTATCTATAGAAAACTGTTGATCATCTTCTTACTAGATTTGGCTATTTGGGAAATTTGAAAACCTCTATGTTGATTGTGAAATCCTTCTGTTGAAATTGTGAAAACTTCCTGTAGATAGCTATGTTTGAAAATTATTTGCCCAATTAAACTATCTTGTGGATGAATTTATATATATATATATATATATATATTTCAATATATGCATATACAAATACATATATATATTATATACAAGGAATCCCCGTTGAAATTACAATTAAATTCGTATTAAGAAGTTTTCTGGAAAATCTGTACGCGCGTTTTTATTTTAATCGCAAGTCTTATTTAAAAATATATATATTTATTAATGTATGGTTGGGGGTGTTGTGGCACCCACAACCGACCCCCATTGGGGAGGAGTCGGCGTTGTGGGATAGCGCTGGGCTGCCCACAAGCTGCACCCTCCCCACCATGGGGGAGGTTTGGCTGTTGAGACACAACCACTTCCCCAAAAAAAAATCATGCGAACCTTTAAAGGAGATTTCGTCCGCTTGATATTTGCGATTTTATTTTGTAAGTTTTTAAATTGTAATATTATATATATATATATATTAAATATATATTTAATTTTGTTTTTAAAAGAAAAAGGGTATTTTGGTTTAAATAATTAAATAATATTTTTATGTATATATAATTATATATATTTGAATAGATTTATTTAAAAATATTTTAAAATAGGTGCATGCATTAAATGCACAGTTAGAAGATTTAAATGAAATAAACTAATAGAAGAAATTAATATTTTATTTAAAAGTAATTGAGGAATTGAAGTATCAGATAGATTAGATTTCCTTCTTTGTTTGTAAAAGGAATTTTATTTAATTAGTTTAATTGGTCAATCTATATATTATTGTATTTCACTGAAGGGAATTGGATTTAGGAAATTCGAAAGGTAGATGCATTTCCTGTTTAAATTGCCCTTTTCAATGTAATTTCTTCTATTCATGCTATTGGAGGAAATTGATTAGAAGTGTTAGTTGATATTTTGTAAGTCTTCCAGTTGGGGTGTTTTAATATTTGGATTTGTTGTATTTTATTGTCAAGCCTTTTGGTTTCCCTTGGGTAGTGTGTATAGTCGTATTCAGTTAATCACCTGGTTACCACGAATGGGGATGTGATGTAATTTATCTTTGGATTGGGAATTAATATTTGTATGTGTGCACTAGTTACCCTTGGGTTGTGCATTTATTCCATGTGTTGTATATATGGAAGTGACTCATGATGGGGTTCGGGGCCTAGGAAGGTCTGCTAGGGTAACCCATACGGTTTTGTAATAACGCTTCTCCTATGACAACAATTTGTTTGGTTCAGTGATGTACTTGGTTATCATTTACTCTGGAAGCAATCTAACTCTTATGTAAGTGTTGTATTTGTTTGGTTAGTCATGTGATATCTTGTTTCTTGAGGTAGTTGGTTTTGTATAGGGATCCTTGTTACTATCTCCTAGCTCGAGGGGTGGGCCTTTGGGTACCACTTGGTTGGGTGGAATGTGCACCTTACTCCATTGGGTTTCCTCTTATGTTCGTGATGGTGAGATCTCCCAGACTAGAGAGCTCATGCGTACCAGATACTATGTTCTATCTTTTATGATTTATGGTATCATTTGGTCACTATGTAACGCCCCGCCATGCAACCCTAGAGGAAGTTGCAAATAACTACTTAAACAAACTAATTTTATTTTTTTTAAGTATTATTAACATGCAAGTTCACTACCCAATGCCAAAAAACTCTAAGGTTACGAGATAGAGGTTATATAGAACCTCACCAAAAAACATGAATCTAAACCATGTCATATTATTACTTAAGAAATTAAACACATACATTCCAAATAAGATAAATTACATCAAAGCATAAGAGATAACTTTCAATTTCATTTATCCATAATTAAACAATACAATTACATCTCTCATTCCCTGAATGAGGCAAGACCAATAAATATGGTTACAATTACAACTTTCCACCTCGATAACAAATGAGGGGTAATAAATCACAAGATCAATTGAAATAGATAAGGCATGAAATGAAACTGGATCATATGAGCTCTCCAACTGGAAATCTCGTCCACACAAACAATAAGAAATCCCAACGTAGTAAGGTGCATGCCACCCAACCAAGTGGAACCCAAAGGCCCACCCCCCGTGCTAGGAGATAGTAACAAGGAATCCTAGCCAAGGCCATCTACCTCTAGCCACATGATAACACGTAACTGAACCAAACTGACACAACCAATACCATGGGCGTTTTGCACCTTTTTTTGTGGTCACCCAATTTTTAGGATAAGGGCCTACTAATGAGATACATCCCACAATGGAGAACTCATATAAGTGACTCTAAAAACACATTTACTGGTAGGCTATATAAAGTTTACAAAATCAAAATAAAGTAGCTTATATCTAGGTGGGAATAGCATACCATGCCTCATCCTTGTCTGAATGTAATTAGTTGGGTAGGAATAGTTAAAGTCTTAAGTGGCTTATATTTGATCTATACGTTGTAGTGTTCACAGTTGTCATTGAAAACCTTATTTTAGAAGTCTATCTAGTTTCTTGAAACATCCTTCAAAGTATTGCATGGGAATAACACTATTCCCAAAAGTTACTTACCACATCAGATTTATAGTTGAGACATAAAACATTAAGGGAAGGGACTCTTTTTGCTTGGAGTACCAAGATGGTACATTTCCTTGATATACCCTATTTGTTCCCTCTATAGATTTGATTCAATCACTCCTTTGGGGGTGAGATAAGCCTACAAAGAAGAGCGTACCTTTTATTCCTTATGATGTGTTGATTGATAATCTATGAGCTATATCAATTGGATCTCAAATTGTATGTTGTATGCATCACTTGCCATCAAAACATCAAATCAAACAAGCATCTCAAACTTGTAAACTTATCCAACAAACTGCTATCAAGAAACTAGAAATTTTAGAAATAGAGTTACTACTATCATTTCTACAACTTTTGTTCCAGAATATTACTGCTATCGTCCTAAGTTTTCACCACTTTCATGAAAAGGACCACTAGTGTCCTCTTTGTTTTACCAGTCATAAATTTAAACAAAGACCACTTTTTCTCAAAATTGTCACAGTCGTTCTGTAAAAGGAACCATTGTTGTCCAAAAAAAATTCACTACTATCCTAAACAAAAACCATAGTTTTCCAAAAAAAAATCCGCTACTGTCTTGAACAGAAACTTCTATTGTCTTGCATTCTGGTGCATATTAGAATTGGTCCAAAATGGTTAACCCATAATCCTTTGAAACACAAACAATCAGACCTGCAAAAAATCATATCAACATATTTTCATATCCATCGGTAAATAAAAACATCAACCTAGTTTTAAGACACAAATAAAACACAACTTGGATTATCCTCTTGCTATCATTTTCTAGGATATTAACATCAACCTTTTCTTGAAATATGTGTCAAAGCTATTTCAAGTAGAGTATCAACATATCCTCTAAAATAGATCAAAATATTAGTCCAAGTCTTGTACACCTTGTGTCCTAAGATTAGCATCATATCAAAACATCCAACAAAATCACTCATACTCTTATCCTGGGGTCTTGATCATCAAACGTACAATCCATAGCAAACCAACAACAACCTTTGACCAAAAGGTTTACACACATCCCCTTTGTATGTTATTTTACCACACAAAAACTCAAATCAAAACACCACCCATGGGGACATCAATCTATTACTTGAATCTAGTTCCATTCCATACACCCATAGGGTCATCATATACTACAAATATCAATGATATATCAACTATGGATTCCACTAATCAAGGTTTTAGCGCATATTTTCGCATGAAATATTTCAATCAAAATCCTCATCCATATTAAAATCACTCTTATCAAGGGTTTCAAAATCACCATCAAGGACAAAATCTAAAACATCAAATTGCCCTAAATTCACTTGAGAAAATAGTTGACACATTTGAACAAAATCAAAACATGACATATCATCAACTACACTTCCAACATCATCAAAACATCGATTCATATCAATGACAAAGTGTATTTCCACAACATCAAGTGAATCAACAACATCAATGGTCAAAAAATTAAAATCAGATCACCCAACATCAAAATCAAATCCATCAACAATATCCACATCAAAATCATCAACTACAACATCATCAAAATCATCAATCTCAAAACCAACAATAAATTTCATCTCAAATAGAATAAGCATCTCCACCACAAGCCTTACAATCCAACCACACCACTAAAAGTAAATACACTCCTTTAGGGGAGCTAATCGAGGGGGTGTTAAACACGTTAGTCGATGCTAAAATTCTCACATTTCCAAAACCATCACGAAGTGGTGAACCTATCATCAAATTCCCATGGTACAATGGCAAGGCCTATTGTAAATACCATGGAGTAAAAGGTCATGACGCATCAAAATGTGTTACACTTAAAAATCTCATCCAAGACCTTATTGATCAAAGAGAAATAGCTATTTAAGACAACATTCAAGGTCCAAACACTAATGATAATAAATTAACAATATCTCTACCTCAAATGTTGAAGACAATGATCAAGAGCCATATACCAATGAAAACATTGGCAATATCTCAACCTCAAATGTTGAAAACAATGCTCAAGATCTATCTACCACTAATCACATTAAAGATGTCTTTGTACCATCCAATGAGCAAGAGGATATATTTATTCCCAAACATGACCAAAATCAATCACCAAAGTCTAACAATGATCCAGTCCAAGATATATTGACATCATTCAACCTCATGGTAGTATGTATTGATGATCAAGAGACTCTTAATCCAACACTTATGCCCAATGCAAAAAATATAAGCCAAGAGCTAACATCCACATGTTCACATTTCAAGGAAATCCAAGGATCCTCTATAAAAAATCCATTCTTTGAAGTTGATCCATGTCAAGAACATGAACCAAATCATATTGAAAAATAACACCAAAAAAAGTCAAGATCAATAATCCCTATCACCAAAACACTATAATAACTTGGTGAATACCTTCTAAGGCATCCAATGTTTTCTAAAAGAAGAAAAAATCAATATACCAGGTGCACATACATTTACCCATTAGATGCTTACCCCTAAAGTACATGTAGATAATCTTCATCCAAAACAAGAGTCTCATACTCTTAACATCATTACTAATGAACAAGATTCTCCTACTCTTAACATCCTTACCCATGATCAAGGCATAACAAAATCCATAGACATACTATAAATTGATCATGAAGAAGACTTCTACATGAATTATGAAACAAAAACATCCTTTGAAGTTCAAGCTGAAGATATCAATCAGGAAGTTATTCCACATATTGAGGGCCCTGTCACTTATAAACTTGGATCACTTACCTTTTTCAAAGCAAGCTATCTTACCAATGAAGAAGTTATCACCTTTGAAGATTCACGACATAGCAGAGAAGGATTAGCACCTTGTTTCCAAAATAAATTATATCCTATTGCAAATAAAAAAATTCAACAGATGCATTACCAAGGTAGAGGATTAGGCCTACGTGAACAGGGTATCCTAGAACTAGTGTAGATTATGGACAATCCTAAGCATCAAGGTCTTGGTTATTCAACAATTAAAGAATCTAAACATATCAGTGATACATCTATGATACTAGGGGCAACTTTATCTAATGCAAAGATCAACATAGAGAGCATAAAGATTCCTTATGATGAAACCACTACCAATCCTACAACTAGACATATCATAAATCATCATCCACACATATTTCAACCCTTTAATTGGGACCAAAAACAAGAGAAAAACTTATATCAAATAAAGGAACAATTCATTGAATCAAAAGAATCGTTAAAACAAAATGGACAAGAAAAATTCAAATGGAGCAAAAGCAAGAAAATCATCCCTATCAAAATCCATTAGTCAGAGAAACTATGGGGGGAAAGAAAAAAGGTAATTTCATCCATCAAAAATGTCCAATGATGCAAAATAAAGCTTCAAGAGTGACCTATAATGTATATGAATAATTTGGTTCCAATTGAATCTCCATATCCACCCATCATTGCTCATCCTCCCAAGTTTTGAAAATAAAAGATTCCAAATTGTCAACCAATCCATCTACATCTCATATCTCTCAACATATTTCACCATTCACTTTGTCATCTAGGATATCCAAATCTAGCATTAACTAGGTGTTGGTAGCAACTCTTTATCATGAGGACTCTAAGGGAACTCTATCACGATGTGCACATCTAGGCAAGGTTAACTCCGGTATCAACAAAGAAGATAAGAATTATCAAGGGTTACACTCAAGCGCCCATATCTTAGAAAAAAAACTCCTCCAAGTGGGATATCGTTGGCACATCATAACAAAAATAACATCTATATCAACCCTAGCATTGTCTACATCAGTACCACTAGGTGGTTCAACATGATCATAAACATTCAAAAAAATAAAAAAATCAAGAAAAGAGTAAAGATAAAAATCGTCCTCCAGTGAAAACCACTATGGTGGCATTTTAGACAAGTACCATGATGAAAACCTAGCAAACAGGCATTATGAGTAGAATTGAGCATCTACATGCACCATTTTAGGGAGAAGCATCTCATCCTATCCATAATAAATCCAACATTCCATCCATCGTATCCATAATAAATCCAAGAACCATTCATCCAACCCATTTTTTCCTAATCCAACTTATCTTGATCTTGATAAAGGTTCGGTGTACACTTCACATTTTCTTATGGTAAACAAATTGACATGGGTTACTAACATTGATCCTATCCTATCCAACATTATATGAGCCATGAGGCATTGTCCAAAGGGGCATACTCTATCTGAACATGTTATCTAATCACAAGATAATACTTGCATCTTTTACATTGATAGACATTGGGGGAAAGTACTTACATCTTGCTTTAGAATAAATCTTGATATATGCCTTCTAGCTCATGTTGTGGTCTTGGCATTATCCTAACAATTCAAAAAAAAATCCATATAAGTTGCATCTTGTTGATGCTTCAACGTGGTATCAAAACATTCAAAAATCTTGTTCCTATCCTAGCTACAAATCTCAATCAATCATTATCTGATCAATCAATCATCATCTTGTGATGTATCTTTCCCAATCCTCATGTTATTCCTATTGTGACAACACTATCTTTGCATTATTATGTATCCTCAATAATGTTATCATTATTGAAAATTACTTAATCGGATCAATCGATTTTAGTCGGCCTATCAACAAGATCTCAAACTGCTATTGATATCCTTACATACTGATATATTTTTATCATACATCCATATTATCAGCATCAAAATCCAAAACAAAATAGTAAAATAGCAAAAACCCAAAAACATTGTAGGTTGTCTCCGCACGAGCCACATTGACTCAAAATAATCAAACTACATTGTCTTTGAGCTTGCACATTGGCAATGTCATCATCTATCAGCCCTTGAGGCACTAGGTTAGTCCCTTTAGGTGTCCCTCTTGGTCTTTAAACTTGGTTAAAAATTTAAAAACATCCAAAAAACATCAAAATCCCAAAAATAGTTACGTGTTTGAGTCAAAATAAGTGAACTATGAGCCTCTGCATGTATAATATAGGAAATAACATCATTGATGAGCCCTTGAGGCCCTAGTTTAGTCCCCCAAAACAAAAACATTCAAATATCTTATCAAAATCCAAAAACATCAGTAAAAAGTAAAAAAACTCCAAAAATAGTGTCACTCAATATAGTCAAACTACGATGTCTCTACATTTTGTCACGTGGGAAAGGCCATAATTGATGAGCCCCCAAGGCACTAGGTTAGTCCCTTTAGTTCCCTCTATTTGTCTCTAAATCTTTCAAAAACAACAAAAACATCAAATAATTGAGAAAATGTCAAAAGTCCTATTTCCATTGTCACCTACCTGTAATAAACTTTCCATTCATAATACACAAATATTGCCTTCAACCTTTGACAAACACAACCAACAAGAAAATAAAACATCAAAATAAAAACTTCCAAGGTAAAGATTGAAATGAATTGATCGTCATTAGACTAAAACAATGCCCAAGTGTTAACTACCTTACCTTTTGAAAATCATTATCAACAATCCTATCATGAGTTTGAACGGATAAAACATTCCTACAATAGACATCATCCATGGATTACATCATGAAACATCAAAACATCTATGGCTAGTGATGTTGCAAGAATGAAGGTGTTGTCATTGATTCCAACTAGTCAATTGGTTATTAACTAGTTGTTGTCATTGATGTCATGGATGCAAGTTATTGGTTGTATATGTTGAGGATATTGATAAAATTGTTTTGAAGAAAGGTTGCAAGTGTTCAGTGGTTGCTCCAAGTTTTTCTCTGGGATTTACTTCTATGTTTGTGTGGATTAGATATGTTGATCATGGTTGTTGGAAGCTACTATATCCAGATTCTTGGCTTCTGATTCATTGTGCAGTGCGAGTTATGTTCACAAGTTGTGAACTGTGGTTTTTTGTGTATCTGGCTGAGGTCCAAGAGAAATGTTGTTGGTTCAGATTTATTTTTGGTTGCATTATGACTTGTGGTTCTAGAGTTAAGTTGTTATGATCGTTTTGAAGATAATTTTGATATCTGGAAGGATTTGATCGTGCTAAGAGTTGTGTGTGCTTAATTGTTATATGTGTTTTACACTGGTTTGGCTGACCTTGTGTTGAAAACTACTTTCAAAGTTGATGAAGTGTGTTGGGACCTATTTGGGTGCTCATCAAGTGTGTGGTTTGGTCGCCCTCATTCTAATTCCACCCTAGAATTTTTTGGCGCCGACCTAAGTTGAATTTAATATTGGATGACCAACTTTTGATATGTTTCAAAGTTGAAGATGGTATAAATACATGATGATTTAGTGGTAAAAGATGTACAAAGAGATAAGTGCAAATAAATAGAGTAGATAGATCTGTGAAATAGATGTGAATTAGTGTGTGTGTGTGTGTGACACGAGTGTGGCAGATCAGTGAGAAGTCTAAATGTTGAGTTTATGAATGTAGTGAGTTGAAGGTGTACTCTATCATTCATGCATGCCTGCAAGTGGTTGAGTAAATTGTGGTGGAAATATCTATTGCATTGAGATTGTCTTATCTCTATAACATATCTCTTCTAAATTATTTGTATCTCTATGGCAATGAGCCCTCTAGGTAGTTAACCCTGTTGGATAGTAAGTCCTAATCCAGATAGTGAGTCCTTGTTTTGGCAGTGAGCCTTTGTAATCGATTTTGATATTCTCTATAATGTGAGTTAATCCTCACCTTTGTTTTTCCCTCATTGGGTTTTCCACATTAATCTGGTGCTACTGTGTTTATGTGTTGGTTTTCAGTTTCTGCACTTACACTTAATGTTTAATCATTTTAGCAGAGTTAAGGATTTTTGTTTGATCTAAGTTCCGATGAATGTTTAAAAGTTTAATTTTCTACAATTGATTCACCCCCCCTCTCGGTTGTCTTGTTCAAAAATGGGTATCAGAGCTTGGTTCCTTGGAGAAGAGATTAATTTCTTAAGAAAGGTTTGGGATGGCTGGCAAAGTTACTCTTAATTACCCAAGGTTCGATGGAACTAACTATGCTATCTGGAAAATACTTATGAAAGAACTACTGGAGTATTGTGGATATGATGTGCAGAAAGCTTACAAAAATCCTTACACTCCTCCTGCTAATGGTTCGAGTACAACTGATGAGATCAAGGCACATGAAACAAACAATAAAGTGAAGTACATTTTGAAGAATAGTCTTGTACATTCTGAGTTGATTAAAGTTAAAAATTTGAAGATTGCTAAGGAAGTCTGGGATGCTTTAGAAAAGGTGCATGAAGGAGATGAAAGGGTCAAAGAGGCAAAGTTGCATAATTTGGAGATGCAGTTTGAGCTCCTACATATGTCTGAAGATGAGAATGTTAAGGCCTATGTACATAGATTGGATGAGGTAGTAGCTGGAATGCAAGGACTTGGTGCTACAATAGATGAATCCAGGATTGTAAAGAAGATTCTTAGAACTCTCCCTGATGCTTACAGTGAAAAGGTATGTGTTATTGAAGAACATATAGATTACAATACTTACACTAAAGATCAGTTGTTGTGAACTTTGACATCTTATGAGATGAGAAAGACGAATTTGAGAAATGGATCCAAATTAGAAACTACTTTTAAGGCTACAAAAGCTAAAGATTCAGATGAAGAAAATCTTGATGAAGTAGAAGTTGACTTTATGAGGAGGATGAAGAAAGGCTTCAACAAGTATGAAGTTAAGTTACCCTTTAAATGTTTTAGTTTTTGAGGAATAAGACATTATTCTTCGAGGTGTCTGGAAAGAGCTAAGGGGAATAAACAAATATATGAGAAAGAAAAAAAGGTGGGAAGATCAACATAGAATATTATGTGAATGACGATGCTAGTATATTTGATGAGGAATCTAGTTATGGAGATCCTGATGACAATGAATGATTGTTCTTGGCTATAAAAGATAAAACCTACTTTTGCTAATTCTAAAAAATAGGTGAAGTAATTCCCTCCAGAAAAAAGAGAAAAGTGAAGATACTGCAATCTCTACCCTACATTCTAAATAGGAAAATAACTATTGGGTTGTTGATAGTGGTTGTTCACATCACATGACTAGTGATAAGAGTAAGTTTTTTAAACTTGAAAATTATGATGGAGGCTTAGTTATGTTTGGAGATGATACTGGTGCTAAAATTTGTGGGATAGGTTTAGTAAGTTTTGATGAAAAACATAATACTGATGATGTCTACTATGTTAATGGTTTAAGGACTAATCTCTTGAGTGTTGGAAATATGTGCAATAAAGGATATAATCTTGTATTTAAGGATGAAAGATGTGATATCAAGAAAGATTATGGAACAGTGATTGTTGTAGGAAAGAAATCTAAAGGAAATATCTATCAACTTAAGGGTGTTGATGGGTAATGCTTTATGACTCAGATTAATGACAATTGGTTGTGGCATCAGAGAATGTTTCATATGAATTTTGATAACTTGGCGAGAATTAATGTAGTTTAGGCTGTGAGAGATTTTCCAAGGATTACAAATCCCATTAATGCTATTTGTAGGAATTGTCGGTTTGGGAAGCAAGCAAGAAGCAATTTCAGATCAAAGGAACAATCTATTACTATACTATTGGATTTAATTCATATAGATCTCTATGGTCCTACAAGAATGAGAAGTCTACAAGGTGAAAGCTACTTTATGCTTTTGATTGATGATTATTCTAAATATACATGGGTTACATTTCTTAGAGAGAAGTTTGATGCATTAGATAGATTCAAGACATTCAAAGCTATGTTTGAGAATGAAGTAAATTTGAGGATAAAATGCTTAAGGTATGACAAAGGTGGTGAATTCACCTCCCATGAGTTTAATTTTTTTTGTGAAGTGCATGGAATAAGAAGATAGTTATCTTCTTCGAGAACTCATAAGCAAAATAGAGTTCTTGAAAGAAAGAACATAACAATTCAAGAGGTTGCTAGATCAATGATTACTAAGGTTGGTCTATCATAATTTTATTGGAGAGAAGCTATTCACACTATTGTTTATGTATTCAATCGAGTTCAAGCAAGAGAAAACATTAAAAAGACCCCATATGAGCTATGGTGTGGAAGAATTCCTACTGTTAAGTATTTCAAGGTATTTGGAAGCAAATGTTATACCAGACAGGATGAAGAAACTTTAGGAAAGTTTGATGCAAGAAGTGATGAAGGTATTTTTCTTGCATATTCTACTAAAAGCAAAGCTTACAGATGTTTCAATAAAAGACTGAGAAATATTGTGAAAATTAAAAATGTCAAGGTTGATGAAGCAATGAATAATTTAATTGATGTTGATGGTTATGTATCTAATGAACCTAATTGCGTACGGATTGAGGAAGTTGTGGAAGAACAGGAAAAGGATAATCAAGAGAAGCAGAATGAAGAAGAAGAAGCTTTGGTGGACACCTAGATATGTGCAGAAGAATCATTCAAAAAGTCAGATCATTGGAGACAAAACAAAAGGAGTATTGACAATAAGCAGAGCTGCTACTAGTGAGGTAAATCTATGTTTACTTTCTGAAATTGAACTGAAGATTGTAAGTGAGGCATGTAAAGATGAGCATTGGATGTAAGCTATGAAAGAAATTATGCAGATTGAGAAGAATCAAACTTGGGAATTGATCCCAAGACTGGTAGATAAAAACATTATTGGATCAAAGTGGGTGTTTAAGAATAAGTTGAATGAGAATGGAGAAGTGGTCAGAAACAAATCAAGGCTTGTGTGTAAGGGTTACTCACAAGTAGAAGGCATATATTTTTAGGAGACTTTTGCTCCGGTGGCAAGAATGGAAGTTATCAGGATATTTTTAGTGTTTGTTGCTCATAAAAATTTCAAGGTCTATCAAATGGATGTTAAGTTTGCATTTTTGAATGGTGAACTAGAAGAAGAGATCTACATGGAACAATCGAAAGGATTTTAGTTGTCAAATCAATCGGATATGGTTTGCAGATTGAACAAAGTTTTATATGGATTAAAGTAAGCTCCTAGAGCTTGGTATGCAAATTTAGACAAGTACTTGCTTCAAAAAGGTTTCAACAAAGGTATGACAAATAGTAATCTATATTTCAAAATTGAAAATGGCAGAATCTTGATTGTGGTTGTATATGTTGATGACATTATTTTTGGAGGAAATGAAATTATATGTAAAATTTTTATGGAAGAAATGCAAAAAGAATTTGAGATGTCTATGTTTGGTGAGATGAATTTTTTTCTTGGGCTACAAATTAATCAATCAGAGAAAGGGATTTCTATTTCATAGTCAAAGCATGTGAAAGAGAAGTTGAAGAAGTTTGGGATGGATGGTTCCAAACCAGTATGCAATCCAATGGTGACTGGTTGCAAATTAGATAAAGATGATGATTCACCTAAAGCTGATTAGAGCAAGTATAGATCTATGATTGGTGGACTATTGTATTTGATTGCTACTAGACCTGATATCATGCATGTTTTCTGTCTTGTGGCTAGATTTCAATAAGATCCTAAGGAAACACATGTTTCTACTATTAAAAGAATATTCAGATATTTGAATGACACTCTAGATTATAGCTTATGGTATCCTAGGGATACTGACTTTACACTAAGTGCTTATACAGATGTAGATTGGGCTGGATGTGTAGATGATAGAAAAAGTACAAGTGGTGGTACATTATTTCTTGGTTGCAGATTGGTGGCATGGTTGAGTAAAATAAAAGATTCAGTTTCCTTATCTATTGTTGAAGCTAAGTATATTGTTGTTGCATCTTGCTCTACACAAGTTTTATGGATGAAACAGACATTGAAATATATCACAGTTGTGTATGATGGTCCTATTTCTATCTTTTTTGATAACACAAGTGCAATTAACATTTCAAAGAATCCCTTGATGCACTCGAGGACAAAGCATATATCTATTAGGTATCATTTCTTGAGAGAGAAGGTTGTGGAGAATGAAGTAAATCTTGAGTATGTCCCTATGAAGGACCAGATTGTTGATATATTTATGAAGGCTCTTCCTAAAGATACTTTTGAGTATCTCCGGAAGAAGTTAGGGGTCATTGCCCCTCCTTTCTTGAACTAGATGCATATGGAGATGCATCATTTTGGTGGGTCTATAGATCTATCCTTCTTCTAGATTGATGTTTTGGTGGCTACCTCTCAAGGGGAGCAGGTAGTGTTATGTGTTGTCATTGTATGAGTATACTATTTTTAATGTCAAAGGGAAAATCAATGTAAAATATCCTTTGCCTTTTCCATTGATGTCAAAGGGGAAGGGGAAGAAGATGAGATGGAGAAAAGTATCATGTGAAAAATATTATCTATTAAGGGGGACAAACAAAGAGTAAAATCACATGAGAAGTGTGTTTAGAGCTAGTATGTTGTCTTTGATGGTTTTTCACATCATGTGTTGCCATCAATGAAAAAGAGGGATATTTTTGCAAGAATGAAGGTATTTTCATTGATGTCAATTGGTTGATTGGTTATCAACTGGTTGTTGTTGTCATTGATGTCATGGATGCAGGTTATTGGCTATATATGTCAAGGATATTGAGAAAATTATATTGAAAAAAGGTTGCAAGTGTTTAGTGGTTGCTTTGGGTTTTGCTTTGGGATTTACTTCTATGTTTGTGTGGATGAAATATATTGATCATGATTGGCTGAAGCTGCTATATCCAAATTCTTGGCTTTTGATTCATTGTGCAGTGTGAATTATGTTCGTAAGTTGTGAACTGTGGTTTTCTGTGTATTTGGCTGAGGTCTGGGAGAAATGTTGTTGGTTCAGATTTCTTTTTGGTTAAGTCTTATGACTTGTGGTTCTAGAGTTAAGTTGTTATGATCATGCTGAAGATAATTTTGGTATCTGAAAGGATTTGATCATGTTAAGAGTTGTGTGTGCTTATTTATTCTATGTGTTTTACACTAGTTTGGTCGACCTTGTGTTGAACACTAATTTCAAAGTTGATGAAGCGTGTTGGGACCTCTTTGGGTCCTCATCAAGCATGTGGTTGGGTTGCCCTCATTTTAATTCCACCATAGGATGTTTTTACATCAACCTAATTTGAATTTAATGTTGGATGGTTGACTTTGGATATGTTTCAAAGTTGAAGATGGTATAAATATAGGATGAGTTAGCGATGAAAGATGTACAAAGAGATAAATGCAAAGAAATAGAGTAGATAGATGTGAAATAGATGTGAATCTGTGTGTGTGTGTGTGTGTGTGTGTGTGTGTGACATGATTGTGGCAGATCAGTGTAAAGCCTAAATGCTGAGTTTTTGGATGCAATGAGTTGAAGGTGTACTCTATCATTCATGCATGTTTTCAAGTGGTCAAGTAAATTGTGGTGGAAATCTCTGTTGCATTGAGATTGTCTTCTCTCTGTAACACATCTTTTCTATCTTCTTTGTATCTCTATGGTCCCTTCGGGTGGTTAACCCCATTGGATAGTGAGTCCTTATTTTGACAGTGAGCCTTTCTCAGGTAGTGAGCCTTTGTAATCGGTTTTGATATTCTCTATAGTGTGAGTTAATCCTCATTGAGGTTTTTCACTCATTGGATTTTCCACATAAATCTAGTGTTACTATAATTATGTGTTGGTTTTCAGTTTCTGCACTTGCACTTAATGTTTAATCATTTTAGCAGAGTTAAGGATTTGTGTTTGATCTAAGTTTCGGTGAATGTTTAAAAGTTTAATTTTCTATAGCTGATTCACCCCCCTCTTAGTTGTATTGTTGAACAAGTGATACAACAACATTGTTTATCTTTTTCTGATCTTATCTTTTTGATTTATCTTATTTTCAGATTACTAGGATCTCTCAAAGATGTCCATAAGGATTTAGAGAGGAAGGAATGGGGCATTGATCATCGGTTTTTGTTTGTTCTATTTGTTAGATATTTTTTTGATACTACCATGATGAATAATTGCTTTGTTCTATGTGTAGAAGCTGTTTTGGGGTAATTTTATAGCAGTTGCATGTTAGGTACACCATACCTCTTTATGTAACTGGTCCAAAATGTTTTGAAAATTCTCACCCATACACTCTAATAGGGTTTTTGTATGTCTGGTATGAGGAAAAATACTCTTTGTTTATAGAGTCAAAGTCCATGCAATGGATACAATGCCACCTTGGTCATCAATACCTTGGCGCATCATATTGTTTTGCTACATCAATAAGGATTGCTAAATTTACGAAGTCTATGAAAGCAAAATCAAACTTGTCAATGCCTAACAACATCAAATTTCTTCTAAAAATCCAACTAACACTTCATCTAACTAACATCTTCATCCTGCATCACAATATCATTAGTATTGTAGACACTGAAAAATGTCCTAGACTTGCTAATACCATTTTTCTTTATCAATTCCCTCCTCTAATGTCATAAGTCTTCTATTAATCAAATAATTTTAATTATTTAATTAATTCATTTCTATTTTTTTTAATTTCCTCTTTTGATTAATTAAATAATTGTATTTATTTAATTATGTCACTAATTTCCTTGTCTTCTATATTTTAATAAATTATATTTATTTAATTATTTATCATCTTTCCACTATAATTAAATAGTTATTTTAATTATTTAATTATTCATTTATCCTTTTCTTCCACAATTAAATAAATTTTATTTATTTTCCTACTAATTTGTCATCTTCTTCCTATTTTGGATTAAATTATTATTTAATTTAAAAATCAACTTGTCACATGTCTTCTTTAATTAAATAATTATTATTTAATTACCATATCCCACTTTTGAATTAAATTATTATTTAATGAAAATTTCAACATGTCACACATCTTCTATAATTAAATAATATTTTTATTATTTAATTATTCATTTAAATTTCTCCTACCACCTCTTTGTTCGTGCCAATCTTATCTTTCACATCAAATCTTATCTCTTGACATCTCATTCATTCTACACCCTTGACTAAATTATTTTATAATTTAATCTCGACCGTCCATCCTTACCATTTGCCCTAATTTAGCCCTAACCCTATTCCATACTACAAATATCATTCTTGGCCATTGATCAATAGGTCAAATTAACCTTTCAATCTCAACCCTTAATTCAAATTTGTCTTTTCTATAAAATACCCTTGTCTTTATTATTTTAACATCTAATCTATCTACATCCAAGCATCTAGTCTATTGCATCTATAAGCTATCTTGAAACATCTTGATATCTTGTCAACTTAAGTGCATCTTAGTCAATTAGAATCTTCAATATTTTTCTGTCATTGTCATTAGACCTATTTTCATACTAAAAAATATTAGATAAATTATTCATATCAAGAAAAATGGAGAAGTGCAATGAAGGTGAATCAATGGTGGTATGAAGAATCTTTGGTAATATTGTTCCATGTTTTATATCTTTATGCTTATTTGTACTTTATTGTTTATTAGGGTTTGATTTATATGCATTATTGCCTAATCTTGATAATTTTACCTTGATTACAAGTACCACATGCATCCTACATCCACAACCTTTTCAGTACATATCATGACCATAGTAAAATGAAAAACATCATACACCATATATCATCATCCATTGCATACATATATAAATCATACATCCATCCATATCATATAAATGCATCATAAAAGTACAAAAACATGAGCATATATAAATCATCAACACATATAAGCATCCACAATCATCCATAGTCATCTCCACATAATAAGCCGCATAAAAAAATGGTATATCTCATATATATATCATCAAAGTGGAACATCATCAAATGTTAGAAAATCAAGTATCAGGTATGATATAAAAATATACAAAAATATATACAAGGCCTCAACTGGAATGATGAATGTATATACAAAATAACATGTATACATCGATTCTATGATACGATAAATAAAGATCATAACAATATCGACCCTGCTGGCCATCCCAAGGTGGAGATCTATGTTGTTGGTGGTTCTAAATGGGAGATGGTTGTGGAAGAATGAGAGACTATTGAGACTGTCTAATAGACTGCATGCTAGAATATGCACCCATCACAACACTCAGCTCTCTGAAATGAGGGTGTCTCTAAGATCTTGGTACAAAAGCCTCATATAGAGTCTGGTAAGATGTACTCTCTCCCATCATTTGATCTCGCTCATCCTGATATTGAGCCAGGGGAATGGAAGAAGTCAAAGTGATCTCTACTACTACTTAGTAGCTAGCTCCTATCTTAGTCCATCCCACTCAATTGTGAATCCATCCCTCTCAATAGTCAATATGGCAACCTATCCCTCTATAGCCTGCCACCAAGCAATCTCAACATTGCTCTCTATGACTCAGTCATCTCTATTTGCTGCCAGTTGTGCTATATGATCTTCCATGTCCCCCTATGGGGGAGGTCCTGTTGGCATTTTTCACTGCAACCTTCACGTATTTCCTAGAAGCTCCTATGAACTTGCCACATTCAATAATAAAAGGCTAGGAAAAGTATGGCCAACTTAATGAGAATAGCAATAAGGCTAATTCTCCAACACTTCAGACTCTGTAAAATCCAAGAGGGTATTCCCTAACATGTGCTCTTAACATACAGAATTTAAATGATTCATTTGCACACAGGTAAATAATAGATAGATCCCCAATTATTGTTAATGGATGAAATCCTTCAAGAAATTGGCTATTCCTCGAAAAGGTTCAGGTCCAATTAACAGAGAATCATAAAATCAACTTAAAGTAATTTGATAGGAAATGTTTGAGTAAAATATCCTGAGGCCATAACACAAAACATGCGAGAATAAAATGTAATCAAAATTCCAATGCCATATCCCACCGCAGAGTCAAAAGAGAAAAATGAACTATGGGGTAACTTTCATTTTGAACACTTATGATCTGTTATGAATTGCATTACAATCCATATATCTATACCTGAGTCTATTACTTCTTTATGAATCCTATTTTTTATATTGCATGAACTTACTGGTTAACTGAAGCATTTAACCAATCCTTTGAACCAGAGCTATAGTTAAACATAATTCACAGTAAAGAACAAATGAAGATCAATGAAAATAATTTTGGATTGATATTTCATTAATAGTCCATGTAACATAACACAATAGGAGAGAAAATAAACTCCAAATATTCATGAGTTTGATACAAACATGCTCAAAAACCCCATGATTAACTAAGTTCTCCAATTTGACTCAAAACTTTAAAACCTAGACTTACAATTCATACTCTCTGTATCACTAGACTCTTATTTCTCATATTTTGGATATTTCAACAGACCTCTCTCTCGACCCAGAATTCCCTTTTATAAAACAAGGGAGCCAACAAGCTTCAGGTCGGAGAGTACACATGTCCATTTGTGATTGGACCACTAACTCTTAATTCAGTTACAATTCTATTATGCGAGTGGAGAGCATAAGACAAGAATCATCATTAGTTGATATGGAGGAAAGAAAGCATCACTCCAAAGGCCGCTCCCCATACATCAAAGGCATGCTTAACCGTTATAGTACTAACTCCACCTCAACACCCTGTACTTGAAGTCAAAAGGAGAATGCAATTTTAGAATAAAATATCTAAGGCCAGACCTGTATTATACATGACCAAGTTGCAATTCTCGACTGTAATAGTCATAATTCCAGTTCATCAGTGAACACCTTTTTCAATAATTCAAACTCCTCCTCAGAAGGCCACTGGAAAGCCATAACCTGATCAACCTTGTTTCGATAGGGAGCATACTTCACCATTATTGATGTGGCCTTTTTATCAAAGTTCTCTAAGAAACTTATAACAAAAGACAACTTTTCCAATATATTCTCTAGCATGCGGATGTCAGCATTTTTGCATATCTCATGTGTTTGAGACATCATTATATTGTTCATCTGATCCTTCCAAACCTGCAGGGGTTTGACTTCATCCTCACTGTGCAAAATATGCGGCAATGGGGTCAAGTCCTTTCCATCATATACGCCCTTTAATAATTTAATCTTGGACTCCATAGGGGCGGAAAATCCCTGAAACTTCTGCTCAATAATTCCTTTGACCAATTGATATGTTGCTATAACAATAGGATATTTATCACCATGTTGTTTGCCCCTACTACCATGAATTTCAACTTCTCCATTCTAGGGCTCCATTTTTCCAGCAATGGGATGGCCAATTCTTTATCCCTTGGAAACATTTTTAGTGCTTGCAACATTAGGACATAATTTGCATGAACACTGTTTAGCTTACTCTAGACCCTTCTATTTAAATGTTTCAAAACAATGTCCACTGTTACTGAATTGCTTCTCCCTACTGCATCCTGAATTTGCTTTACCATCTCCCTATACTCTTCAACCTAATGAATCAATTTCTCCCTAGAGAGTCCCCCTCCAAGGCTAGTAGCCCTCTCAATTGCAATAGGCACTTGTCCCATATTATATGGAACAATATCCAAAGACTATGCTTGTGCAGGAGATTGAGATTGCTCTACTAGTGGGTTGGAAACAGTGTGGCTAGAACTGGCTTGCTGTTGAGACCTCATGGTATCCATTTGTTGCTTGAATAAAGCCAATTCGGTTTCTAACTCTACTACCTTTTGTTGACTCTTATTATATTCAATAACAATGTCATTATATTGGCCTCTCAAAGTATCTCGGTCCTTGGTCAAATCTTCAACAGTTGCTCTGGTGAATTTGGCAACATTCATGACCATATCAGCAGCTTCCAATGTTGGGGTGTCAGCAACTCTCCTCACAACCAAGTGACCACTGAAGTCAGATGGTTCTGCAACAATTGGTTTTTTAGACCCAATGGATAGAGACCAGATTTCCAAAGCATCCCATTCTCTAAAGGTTGATCCTTTGAGTGCCAATGTAGCTTCCTCTTTAGTTGTAAGAAGTGGCCTATTGGCCCTTCTTATTGTGTCAAACACCACAACATCAGCGATATCCCATTCAGGAAGTAGCAATACTCCACTTTTTTGTACCAATTCCCAACCTTGCTCTGGTGTTATTTCTTTGAATTTGTCTCTCATTTTTTCCCTGACCTTAGCTTGAATTACCTTCTCTGGGAGCTCTGGATGCAGACTTCTCTTATGTGCCACCTTCTCATCATATGATGTAGTATGTGCTCTCCACACAAAATCTTTAAAAGCTTTAGTTTGAATAAAAGAGTCATCCATCATGAACTCTTTGCAAGCTTCTATCCTCAAATCATCATTACTTGTTATTCCTTTGATTTCATCTTTTCCTAATCTCAAAGTAACTGCCCCTGAACTTGTTGCAGTGTCAACTAGGTCTAATGGCATCTCTTGATGTGTTTCATCTGGAGTCACAATAATGTCATCGTCCTCATCACCATCACAATCAACCATCCTTTCTCTTTCAACCTTCTGCCTCTTTGATGATGGTGGGTAGGCCTGCTCTGAAGACCTCAGAGGAGAATCCAAATCAACAATATTTGGCACTGACTACCCTGAAGAAGATGGTGCAATATTTTTAGCAACATCTTCAGCCCTACTTCCCCTTCTTCTAGAAAAAACCTTTATCTTCTTTTGGGGCTGATAAGTAGGCCTCTCCTCCAATCTTACTTCAAGGTACTCCTCGATGGTTTGTGATTTTCCCCTTTCTTCCACAACCCTTTCATCTTTCAGAACCCCAACCAAACTCTCAAAATTATCAATGGCATACATCGCCTTGCTTAATTCATCTTTGGCATTAGGTATGGGATTGAAACCAGGTATTCTCTCCTGCTTCTTCTTTATCATTTTAGAGTAGGCAATGTACATTGTCTTTCTCTCCTCTTGTAATTCCAAATCAAAAATATTCCTGATGATGTCCTTAGGAAAGTAAAAATTGTGGACAAAGGCTCTCGTTTGATGCTTTGCCTTCATTTGAGAGATAAAACCCTCAGGATCATGATTCCTGGGGCACACAGTCCTTAGCCTATAAGGCCTAAGTAATGTATGTAACTCCTTCCATCCTCTCTTTTCCATAACAAAATCAGCAAATGTTGTATATTCAGGGAAGAAAGAACCTTTCTTTTGTTCAACTGGCAAGAGTAGTTCTTGAGCGCCTCCCAATTGCCTCATGATTTCCAAAAATCCAATTCTAAGGGGCACCTCCCTTGGCAGAACCCTTGGATTGAGATTGGTGCCAAAAACCCTGAAAACTGTTGTGTTATGATAGGGGATAATGTCTCCCCAATTGTGCACTATGTTCAATTCAGGCCTTCTCTCCATCGGCCTCAAGAAGTCATGAATTTCTTTTGGAATCCTTGGGGGGTCACGAACCAAATCCTTCCTTAATTTAGATCCAAAAATAGTATGGAAAGTTACATAATCAAACTTATGATCATGCATGTCAAGAATCCTAGTCCAATATTGGACAAGCATTTCAATATTACCTCCCTTCTTCTTTAACTCCATATCTATTTCAAACATAGCCTGACCCCTATACAGAAACATGTAAATTAACAGGAAAAACCACCTGAATCCAACCCAATTCTTCCCCTCCTTTAGAGCTACCAAACCAATGTGCAATTTCTTTGTTAGGTAAGTGGAAAAATCATACACCACGTTGAAACCCAGGTGCTGGAGATTTATTGTCATATACATAATATCGGTAGGCAAGGTTGTCTTTAAACTGACTCCAAGAACTTGACATAAAGCACAAACAGTCTTCTTGAAATAAGTGGAGAAATAGTCCATAGGAAAAGGTTCAGGCTCATTCCTGCCAATCACTACCTTCTTCTGATTTTTTCCTCTTCCCGAGATAGCCAAATGAGGTATCAAAAGGGATGTTCTGAACAAACCCTTAGTATTTCTATACTCTTGTCTAAAAACCTCAAGGTTGACAAGAACCATATCTTGACTCCATTCTTGAAACTTGAAAATATCTACAATTTCTTCTCTGGTTATCTTAATCATCTGCACACCATCATAAGTTTTGACAACTCGGGTCACAGGGTCATATCTCGCAACAATATCCTTCAAAAGATCTACATCCAAGTAGACATTAGGCACCACCAAGTTACCCAGGTCTAACCTCCATGGGTTACACAAAGGAACCGACAAATTCCTGTTCCTAAACCAATTGGAGAACAATTGCCACCCAGTATATGGTAACTCGGTATCTCGAATTGCACACTACTTGTCTGTCAGTCCTTCCAAGAGTCGGGGCCCATAAAACAAAACCTTTCCCTCCTACTTCTTGTTAGTAGAGTGCTTTAACAAATCAATAATATCTTGGGAGAAAGATCTAGTAGTGGTTTCAAAACCAGAACTTCAGGCCTTGGGTGCCATTTATATTAGACAAATGATAATTCGAGCTAGGGTTTTCTTATTTTCAGATGGCAAGCAATTACAATTTTCTTCCTTTAGCCCTAAATAGAAAAATACCTCACGATTCTAGAGTCTCCAACAATTATCTAGATGAGCTCTAAAAGCAAATCTATTCAAACAATTATTCAAGAACAAAACGAGAAACAATCACGAATTTTTTAGCAAGCAACCATAAAATCTTCTGAAATTACAAGAAATGGCTTACGTGCTACTTACAGTTTCATTCGCAGAACATCCAGGGCAGTGAAATTGAGAAAACACAACAACAGCTTGCTTCACTTGATACCAGGCAATTCTTCCTTAATGTAGAGATACAACACGAAAATAGTAATTCACAAATTTTAGCATTTAATTATGCAGGCAGAGTCGAACTCGACCATTACTATTCACTCGTGCGAGATAAAATGGCTATAGTACAACACCAGTTTATTTCAAATACGAGTCATTGATCGAAAGTAATGTTGGCCAGGAGAATGACTCAAATTAAGTCAAAACAATTTGAAAATGCCACGTCCACTCTCCAGTCACCAAATAGACAGGACATTCACCTATCGAGCACCACATCAGCACAAAATGGGCCCCACCTTTGTTACCAGCACACAACATCGGCGTCCATGCATCACCAAATCTGACACTTCACAACATTATTGAAACTGCAGTTTTAATTCTATGAGGTCAACGAGGGACGACCACGATGTGTCGGTAATCAAATAGCTGTCAACATTAGCCTCCACATCGGTCAGTGAGCAAAACTGGTCCCCACCATCAAACATGATAGGTGGCAACATCTTGCATGCCTCGCACCATATTTATGACATTAGCACAAACCTTGTGAGGTCTGCGAGGAACGGTCAAGATTAAAATCACTTCATCTGACGGTCATGCAATCTGCACTTGCGAAAAAGTTATTCATAAAGAAGGGAACCGACTAGGTGGACAGGGAAATGACCCTCAAGGTTGAACAGATTATTTAGAGGTTTAATCAAAAATAATTCAATAGCCCGACACTATGAAAATATAATACAGTCATGACACAAAAGATCGAAAGGACGGGTAAACGGGGCCAGTAAAGTCACGACCAAAAAGGGATAAAAGACCACTTAAGTGACTGACCACCGTCAATAACAAGTCAACACTTGAAAAGAAAACCCATGACCCAACCAATTAGAGTCAAGGACAAAACATACCTACAAGGGGAAAAAATTTAAGCTCCACCAGGTCCCTGTGGAGCCTGTTGATCCTGAGGCTGCTATTGATCCTGGTGTTTCTGCCCATCTTGATCATCACTTGATCCCTTTCAAGCTACTCTACAAAAATTTGTAACCTTTGCATATCACCTCTCCTACTGGTAACACCAACAACACTTTTTAGACCTGCCCCATCACTGGCCCAGGGCCAATAGGATCTATAATCGTAATGGCCATCTACAGGCCCACCACTAATCAAAATATCTCATAGTGCCTTGGTTTGGAGGAGGTCTGGAGGACCAACCACCCATCCCCATCCAAATGGGGAAAGTGCTCGAAACTCAGACACTATTGCAGTAGAGGAGGTTGTCGGCCCCCAAACCCTGACCTCTCAGGCCGTCCACCCAAAGTGTGCATGGTAATCATCACCAAACCAGGTTTTTCTCTCTCTGAACTATTGAAGAACCCTATTAGGTAGGTACCTCTCAATAATAGTGTCAACATGGCCTATGAGCCACTGTGTCTGTCTACAAAAAGGTAACTACTCCATATCATCGGTCCAGGCCTCATAGGATAGCCATAGCCTCCAGATAAACTCGGTGATATCATTAAAAATGCCTCTCCAATAAAGTAACTTTCTTGTCTAGGTGTAATACAAAAAAAGTATATATGTAGGAAAATGGATAATCAAAATCCCTCTCAAGTATATCATCTGTCTTGGTCACTGGGATCCTCTTTCAAGCCCACACATGAAAAAGAGTCATCCCAACTAAAATAGAATAACTACTGCAATAGACAATGTTGTGCATATCTAGTTCCATGCTCTATCATCTGCTCTATACAAATGCCCTAGCCAATAGGAAATAACCTACATCTGTGATCAAGCATTAGAGGCCTGATAATCAAACCAAATAGCACCATAGATAGAGGATCAACATCGTCAACAAATGGAGACAAGTCTATCTCAAAATCCACCACCTGTAGATGCCACACACTAAGTAATCGCTGCATGGTAAGGGTACCATGCCTCACATCATATGTAACCCACTCGTCGTGAATGGGAATCCTCAAATTTTCCTCCACACATCCTCGAGGGTAATTGTTGCCTCGCTAGTAAGAAGATGGAAAGAAAATGTCTCGGAATGCCACCTCTCGACAAGTATGGTCATTATTGCCCTTTGACATCTGATCTTGGGCATATAATAGACGTGTCGAAGTCCAACTACATCAAGGAAGTCTCTCTCAACCTCTTGAAACCCAACAATCAAATTGAATAGTTGTTGCGGCCAACGCTCCTTGGAATATAATAGTTTCATAACCGCCTACAAACATTCAACCCACAACGTAAAAAATTTTCTAGAAAAATAAATCATGAACTTAAAACTGTAAAAAAAATAGCTAAATCATTCATTTTGGATAATAGAAAGCCATTTTTATATGATATTGGATAGTTTATATGCTAGCGACTACTTGTTGATGGTGAAAATGACACAAACAACATGTAAATAGAATATTTCTACTCTATTTCTCCTGAAAAAGAAAGACAACATATAGTAGCCTAACTCCCAAGGTCCTGGTAGTTGGTTCTCAACTGTCTGGTGTCACCCAATTGGTCCATGCAACTGTAATATTCAAGGGGCCTGTGGTAACAAAGAATACAAGCAATGACTCATTTTACCGAACTGTTCTTGTAAATAAAGGGGGTTTCAAACAAAAGAAAAAGATAGATCATAGGGTAAATCAGTAAACATGAATCAAACTTATCTAGCATCCGGACATATATCTTCAACAATGAATATTTTCCAACAGATCAAGAAAACCAAATCATAACACAATTTACAGAATAATCCATACTATTGCATGCATCTAAGGTGCTTATTTTAACATCACAATTCACATATCACAACTATTTCAAAAATTCCAAAAGAACACACATTCATTCGTTGCCAAGATCATAGATCAACAGACTTCAATAAATTTAATTCACTGATAATCTGACGAGATAATCCTTAAATCTAGTTTATTCTAATGACTTTCATCACATAAGAAACAATCATGCTTTAGCACAATCACTGGCATACAGATAGATTATAACTTATCAACCTTATCAAGTAAAATTTAATTCTAACACCATGTTGCATAAAAACCTGTAATTTTATTTAACTGTAAAATTGAAGTAACAATGTATCTCTGTAATAACTATAAAAAATTCATATCTCCTAATATCAGGTGGCCAATTCTATTCTCTATTAGCCGACCCTTACAATATGATACCCCAAGGGTATTTATAGATATACAAAATCTGAAGTCCTCTTCAATTTTAAGTCAACCCACCCTTTTAGGGATTACAGTTATCTTTGGAAACTCAGTTAAACTAGAAGAAAAAGAGAATAGAAGAGAAGAAAGCCATGCACTTCAAAAACTACTAGTGCTGCATGCAACATGCAAAGAAGAAGAAAGCCATGCATGCATGAGTTTTATGCATGCGAAGTTTGTTCTGCAATGTACTCGTCGTAGCTGGAGAAGACTTGTTGTAGAATATCCAATTCCAGCCCATCCACCCAACTGTCTTCAAACTTAATTCTTTCCAACTCCACTGCAGCAAACCCTCTCATATCCTTCAGCTTTGTCAACTCTCTCCTAACTGCTCTTATCTCTCCTTTAATGTCCATCAATCGATCTATCAATAAATCCTCTCCATCGTCTCCTTTCTGCATGATGCCTTTAAACCTTTCATCCCATTTCTCTTTTATTTGGTCCAAAGGTAGGCCCTCCTTTATGGGTATATTGACATCCACTATTACAGCAATGACTGCCTCTAACTCTTCAAATTGCTCATTTAAATCTTTAACAGAATCTTGGATTTCATTTCTATTTTTGTATAGGAAATCTAATCTAAATCAGAGTATATAAGAAGTCTTTTCCAAGAAATCCTTATTATCTTCTTCAAGTATTGACTGCTCTCCCTATCTACTTAATGTCAATAGTTTCCTCACTGTCCCAGTCGACCGGATCCAAGCTCTTAGTGCCAATGTTTAAAGCTTCATACGATGGATCCAATACAACTCCATCATCCACCAATACGTCGGGAATATCATTTTTGATCACAAGCTCTGCCATGAGTGAGACGAGTAACCTCTCATAATTCTTCTCATACTCATCCTGTCGATCACTCCAGAAATCTTCCAACAAATTGAAATGTTTATCAAAAACATAAGGCAACAAGGCATTCATTTTTCCCTTTGGTTCAAAGTACTTCTAAGCTGTATACAAACCTAGTTTAAGATGTATCAACTCATTGCACACTACCTTTGCTCCCACCAAATGTTGACAACTGTATTCACCCAACTGCATGGGGAACTTATGACATCCTATCTTGTGTTTCAATCCAAACTAGGCATTAACCCCTAGAGCTTGATATACAAATTCCATTAAAACTATCCTATTGTTACAACATCTTGGCAGCAAATGTGGATGACCTTCAAATCCAGCTAGCCTGAAGTATGTGAACTTGGGGTATTGAATGTACCAACATCCCCATTCAGTGATAAATGCCATAGCTTCTTGGCTCAGTCTATACCCTGCATCTCCATTGAGTTGGTTAATGATCACATATAGAAATGCATCATTAACCCTTCTAAGTTGTGTTTCATATACCTACAACGTTAATTGATCATAATGGTCCCACACCTTTTTTTTTTGTCCATCTAACTCTCCCAATATTCCCACTCTCCTTAAACCTGGAAATATACCTCCTCTAGCAGCTACATAAACAATATAAGAAGTCATAAAGAAACATTTGGTTTCCTTTATCCTTGTCAACTGGTCATGTATAGCATCAGACACCACCATCGGCCAATCAAACTGTTGCTTTCCATTCAAAATGGTCTGAATGAAAGGAAACATCCACTCCTTGAAGTGAAATGCATCCCTCTTCCCAAACACCCTAGACAACATCATGATCGAATCTAATACCTCTTTGTAGAAATCTACCCTCTTAGGTTGGTCTAAGAGCTTAGTTAGAGATTTCTTTTCTGTCGTCAACCATTTCTTATTCAAGTGAGCCTTGTTAGATGCTTTATACTTGCTATATTTTTCCAAAGCTTCAGCCTCCTTTAACTGTACTAGATTCTTTGGATCCGGACCCTAAACATAGTTTGAAACATTTGAGGGGTGAGATCAATAATCACATTGTCCTGTGAATCAACACACTGCCTTGTGGCTAGATTGTAGGCATTGGCTGTTGTCATAATCAATTCTGGACACTAGACAGATAAAGGGAATAAAATGATATGAGCCAAACCAGACTCAACAATTCTTTGTGTTCTCCTTGTCATATCTTCAACAAAATTTTTTGAATAAAGCTCCTCAAAATTGTATGAGCCTAGATTTGTGCCGGTGATGTTTGACCAATCCGATTCCACTTTGCTTACTGTGACCGCAGGACCCCTATGATTATACCTTAAAGTATAAGGTAGATGTTCAGGCTTTATCTTCTTGGGTTTAGCTGCTGCCTTTGATGTTCCTGCAGGCCGGTTCCTTTGGACAACTTCTCCTGATGTTCCTGACATTCTTTAGCTTTCCTGCAACAAAACCTCTAGTTAGATCCTTGAATAAACATCTCAAAATATGCCTTAAAATCATACCTTTCATACATACATCGGAGGTGGAACTAGGCAAAAAACATCCTAAATAGTCTTCTTCAAAACACTATCATGCTCGGAGCCAAAACCGATATTGATATTACAATAATAACAAGTGAGCTTGGAGTCGGAACTAGAATGGTGATCGGAACTGGGACCAGAATGGAAATGGATTTGGTTTCTTTCATATTTTCTATTTTCATATTCCGTTTCAGTTCCAATTTCGATTCCGCCTAGGTTATCGTTATTTTGAAATAAAGCTTCTCACTACAAGTGGAGTCAGAGACGAGATGGAAAATGGAATTGACACTAATTATAAAACACGCCCAAAATCTAAATCAATTCCGATCCCACTTCCGCCTACGTTAACCATGACATCATAAATGATTTTAACAGTTTAACACATAATTTCATGATTAAAGACTAGGTCATTTTAAACAAAAAGCGGCTAACATATAACTTGATAAGACCATCCCCATATGACCGGGGGCGACTGTACTTTCTATGGCATCATATTTAAATTAAAATGCGAATACAAAAATGCATCTAAACCCTAATCTAAAACAAACTTGATATAAAAACTAGGGCACAAATTTAACCCTTCTAATTTAACCAAATCGAATGCGCAAAAGATTCTAAGTAAAAACAAGATTTAACAACCCTAACTCACTGTAAAACCTGAATTTAACCTACCTCACTGCAGAACCCTAATTTAATCTACGCATTTAACATCTAAAGCAACACGACGCGATCACGAATAAAACGTGAAAACGACCATGCCCTAAAACAAGAAACCAGATACAAAAAGCAAAAACGAAGACGAACAACAAACAAACCAAGAAAGAAAAACTAATCATGCAAACATACTGAGAAACATGAACTTGCCCAAAACAAAATGATCTAACAAGAACATCAACAAAAAACGCGAAAGTAAATAAAAGAACGAAAATAGGAAACCCTACCTCGAACACAAATAAATAGGCAAACCTCCTAAAGAAATCCACAAGCAATTGTCTCTCCTTCAATCGATTTATTTGCACAAAAGCTTCACTGTAACTTCTAGTTCACTCTTCAATCTCTTAAGAATAGTGATAATAACAATGCGTTAATCCCTATTAAGGTAAAACTCGAAGTTTCACGCATGCCAAACACCTGTCATTAATGCAATGAATACAGTAGAGCAGAGTCGGAATTGCAGAAGAACTGGCCCATTACCGTGGTGTGACTTTAGTAAAAAGTCAACGACTAAGAAACGACGGGAGCGAAATCGAAATGAAAACTGTTCTGGAAATTTGAGTAATTTCCCAACCTGGTTCCCGTTCCAGGTCCGGTTCCGCCGACAAAGATAAAAGTGAAAAAAAACAACAAAAAAAAACAAAAAGACCGACACAAGAAAACTTGACATAAAAACTTAATCTAAAACGAAAGACCAAAAAGCAGAGGCAGAGTGAATTTTGATTTTGAAACTTTGAATAAAAACTGACATAACTCCCACTCCGGCTCCGACAAAGATAAAACAAAAAGGTTTAAAAGAAAGACTATCGGGATGGGAATCAGAAAGAGTTTTGAAAGAAGTTTCAGAACCCGATTCAGTTCTGGTTCCGGTTTCGGCAGACTAAACCAAAGAAAAACAAAGTGTTGGAAAAGAAAGACTTCAAACTTTGTTTGACAATCAACCAAGGATAAAAACAATAAAGGGGGACCCATTTTGACCAAGGCAAAAGATGGGGTGGTTATGCAAGGCATAACACTACTTTATACACTAGCATCTAGTTTAAATGATAGCGGTCACCTATAATGATAACGGTTACTTTCCTAAAAGGTTTACAATAGCGTGTACTTTTCACAAAAGTGATTAACAATAATGAATGGTTTTTACACTAGCGGATAAATTAAACTATAGCATGGACTTTCTACGATTTCAGTAAACTAACCTAGTACAGTAGCAGTCATATTGAGGCAATAACGTGAAAAATATGAAATGACCACTATCGTTCTAATTTTTTTTGAGCATTAATTACACAAATGAGAAATGATGAAAAACAAGAAAGGAAGGGGTACGTACTACGATGCCTACGCCAGTTGGCCTCCCGAATGAACGAATTGCATTTGCTTGGTGTGGGGCACCCAGAATCCTCACCATCGCAAATTGACAATCACAACAACAAGATCTCCAGAGGCAAGAATTTCCT
The DNA here is from genome assembly GCA_007115665.2 of Sequoiadendron giganteum. Taxonomy (NCBI): domain Eukaryota; kingdom Viridiplantae; phylum Streptophyta; class Pinopsida; order Cupressales; family Cupressaceae; genus Sequoiadendron; species Sequoiadendron giganteum. The sequence continues at coordinate 386,438,642 of CM021106.1, read as the reverse complement.
AAGACTCAAAGTGCAAATGAGGAAAAATGAAACCCTAATTTCCTATTTTTACCCCCCAAACCCTAATTTTTACCTTAGAAACCCTCTTGGGTTTAAATTTGAGCACCTTGGAACATCTAAAATCATAAACACAGGCTTTATAGCCTAATTTTGTATCCTCTACACATCTAAACCACAACAAAACCTTGTCGCGAGCCCAACTAGAAAAGTAATTTTTTCGGCCAACCTCTTGAGGGGGCAGCCCAATGTCATATTTTCTTTCTATTGACTATCGGGGCACATTGGTGCATATTAATTTTTTTTCAAATCTTGATTTGAACATCAAATTCTTTGAAACAATGTAACCAGTACTTTATCTCAAAGAGGGGCAAAATGTAGACATGTTAAAATGACCTAACACATATCACGTATCCTAAATTATATTTTTCATTATTGACATCACTTTCATTATCACCTGTGCATTTCATCAACATCATTATCATTAATATAATCGCATTTCACATTATTTTCACAAATTAACCCTATTTTCCTCTATTAATTGAATAATCTTAAATATTATTTGATTAATTCACTATTTTACCATTAATCTAACTTTATTCCTCCTAATTAATTAAATAAACACCAATTATTTAATTATGTCACTAATATACCTTATTCATCTAAATCAATGAAATTGTTATCATTGATAATTTAATTAAACCACTTTTCCTTCTTTAAATTTTGAATAATTAAATCAATTATTCAAAATCATTCAACATGGTCAACAAACAGATATATCTTTATTTGTTAAAGTCAAAAGAAAGCTTGCATGCTCATCTCCAATGTTATTTAATTATTCAATTAATTAATTATCCTTGACCATTTTTGATTGAGTAAATCATGAACACCGATTTCTCACTCTAAGCGGTTAAATAACCCATCTATTTCCTAACTCAACTTGACTTTCTCAATCCCACTAAACACTAAACACTCAACCCTACTTTCTCAATCCCACCAATCATTCCAATCTAATCCCACTAATTATCCAATTAAAATCCTTAATTGGATCAATCAGAGGAGTTAACTGATCAATTTATTTCCTCTCAATGGTTTACAACAATTGATCGTGATCTTTTACTATTGAATCTCGATCGTTTATCTGAAACCTAAAAATATATAAAACAACCTTCTTCCTTCTCAAAAATGTTTGCAAAATCTAGAGAATTTGTGTAAAGAGGTCATGCTAAATTGATTATCAAATTCTTAAGAGAAAATACATACATATTTGATCACCGTTAATATACCTTTTGAAGCTTTTGCACAACAATGGAAGCTTTGTATTGATCCAAGCAATCTGACAACAATACAAATTACACTTTAACATGGGATGGTAACGTTGTAATTCATGAATTCAGTTTATGTTCTCTTTTATGATTGCATTGCTTTGTTGAATTCATTTGTTTTATAACTTCATTTCGTGAGTAGGTTGGGATTTGTCTTTGCTTTGATCTCTTTCATTTGATTTCATTACTATTTTCCTTATGCTTATTTTCCCCCTTACAAGATTAGATAAATATAATTTGAAAACCATAAAGAAAGAAGAACATTAATTCATGAAGATATTTAGGTCCACCAAAAAAAGCAAGGGATGAATAAAATCTCTTACATCCATATTAAGGTTAATAAATAAATCATTCAATATATAATTAACCTACATATTTGAAATCATAAATTTTAAATGAAATGAAATTGAACATGATAGTTGGATTTTAAGAGTAATAAAATTTGGTAGAAGATGTTAGGAAAATAAGCTATAATGTTGGATTTTATGGCTTGCTCAAATGATTGTCTCAAACTCTATAAATTTATTATGTTTTAGTTTGGTTTATATCTATGAATGATGTTCATGAGTGTGGAAATAACTAGCATGCAAACCTAAATACATATCCATTAAAATGAACTAGTAAAAAAATGATTGTTGGAGTTCACACACCTCAATTTTTTGATATTTGAAATTTCCCAATGACTAGTAGTGTTTATAAACACCTTTGAGGGTTTCACACAATTGTTGTTAGGAATAATATGTCATTTAATTGCAATCCTAAACATATTTCATGTATCTCATAAGTCCTTGGAAAGTGTTTTCTAACACTAGGATTATAAAGAGATTAAATTCAAATGAAATGAACATGTAAATTGACATTTATAATTATTCCTAAATAATAGGAACATGTGGGGACGTCCAAGATGAGTTCCTAAATAATAGGAGCACATTTGGTGCCCACATGGAAGGTGGAATCCACCTTGCTTCAGTTAACTATTTGGAGGTTTGATAACACTTCAGTAATGCATGTTTTGTTCCTACAAAATAGGGATTGATATTTACATGAGTGGAGTGGCACTATCAGTTTAGTATCATTCAGTTCAATTCAATTCAGTTATGGTTCAGTTATCTTCAGTTGCATGTGGTTATTTTGAGTTGCATGCTAGGTGACTTGAGTTGCATGTTAGTTTATTTGAGTTGCATGACAAATAATAGGTGGATACTTTTAGTTAAGCGGGGATGATCAATCATGCATGTTGTTTGCATGAATTGGTGGAGAGATATGTTTCAGTTAACTAAGATTGAGTTGGGTCCACCTTGGGCGCCCAAGTTGGCATATTTCAGTTAACACCTTTTGCATGAGAAGATATTTACAAGGCTCAATCAAGTGGACCCATTATTGGGCACCAACTTTGAGGTGATGCTTGAAAGATATTTTCTTGACCAACGATCAGTTAAGTGTTCAATTTGGGGTGCCTAAATTGAGGAGACTTTGGTTTTGGATTCATGTTGCAGTGTGGAACTCTACTTGCACAATGTAGGCATGGTTTTTTGTGAGGAGATTTATGCTCTTGTATTTGATAACTCTTATGATTTTACATGCTCATTAATTATCTATTTATTGTAGCAATTACATCAGAGTTAAAAGCAGGTTAGCAGGTTGAGCTTGTGCATGTGTGAGGGTTTGAAGCATGGCATGGGATGTGTGGATTCATGCTTGGTCACATGGAATGCATGGATAGCTTATGCTGCAGAAAGTGTATGTGAGTTTATTGCAGGTTGTGAAAAAGGATTGTTGAAGGTAAGGAAGCATATCAATCAAGGATTGATACAATATTATTATTATTATTATTTTGGTTAAGTGCTATCAATGCGAGGATAGCACCCGATTACATATTCCTGTGAAAATCCAAGCATTCCTACTACCATCTATTTCAGCTGGCTGTAAAAGATCCTAAGTTTTTTCCCAATTCAAGGACTTTCACCGCCTGTGCAACAGTTAGCCAGTAATCCTCTGATTTCAAGATCCTCCTGAATGGTACCATATTGTCATTGATCACTCCACATCAGAACACTTCCCATGCCTCCAGGAGAAAGTTCCTCTTTGCCTCTTTTTGTTTTGTGAGTTTAAGGACTCCACAGATATATAAACTGAGTTCTCCTCATCACTACCAGGAACATTGTGTTCAAGATCAAAATAGAGTTTCAACATTAGCCACTGCTATTATGTAAGCTTCCCCCATAAAGCCCTTAACATACAATTTATCCTCTTTGCATTTTCCTTTCATTCTCAATTATTTCATTTAAACCGGGCCATGACTTTACATTTGAATCTATGATGTATTGGCTATCTTGTGTCACACCATAGTTGGCTATACAATCGACAGTGTAATTCCCCTCTCTATATGTATGGACGATTATATAGCTGCATAACTTGCTTAGTACATCTTTGACTGTGGTTACCCAACTATCCAGCATCCAGTTGGCTAACTTCCCTGTTGAAACAACTTGAATACATATTAATGAATCACCTTCTATTTCAACATTTTCAATTCCTTTTTCAATGCATAAATTGATTCCTAATACCAATGCTTCCATTTCTGCAGTATTGTTTGTTGTTCTTCCCAATATTTTTGATGCAGCCCATATGCATTTGCCTTCCTAATTTCGAATGATACAACTTGCACCAGCCTCACCCGGGTTCCCCTTCGCGACACCATCAAAGTTCATTTTCCACCTGTGGGTTTTGGGACCCATCCATCTCACCTCCTTCCTATCTATTTTACTCCCTTTATTTGTAATTTGGGGGCATTTCAGTTCCTTCCATTGTTTCTGAATGACCTCATCCCATTGGGTGAAAATAGATTTTTTGTTTATTTTCACCCTATTATTTGCCACTTCTATCAATGCATTGTATATTTTACCTATTAGCTGGTCAGAGTTGAGTGCAATTTCCTTAAAGATTCTTCTATTTCGTTCCTTCCATAGGTGCCAAATCACCATGGAAGGGACAATATTCCATATTCCAGACCAATATCCATGATTACATTTTCTAGGCCAGCCAATGAAGAAGTCATTAAGATGATTCTGTCTTGGGATTAGCCATTATAATGCTTGTTGCACCCAATCCCAACATGAAGACGCATATGGGAAAGTAAGGAATAAGTGATCCACATCTTGCTGGTCTGTCTCACACAAAGTGCATCTGGAGGGGCCCGAAATTCCAATTTTCTTTTACCTGTTGGCAGTCAAACATCTTCTTTGGGCCGCTACCCAAAGGAATGCACCCACCTTTGGCATTACCATGGAATGCCAACACAGAACCGCCATCCAATATTTGCTGTCCCTGTATGCCTTTTGGATTTTATAGCCAAGTTTGGTCGTGTATTCACCTGTTTTAGCTCCGCACCAGATCACCATATCCTCCTGACTATTTAAGTGTATTCTTTTGTTCTTCAATTCTTTCCTAAGTTTATCTGTCATGTCTTGTGGAATAGGAAATTGTATGGTATCTATCCACCTGTATTCCTAGCCTATTCCAGTTTCTACCATGTAGACATACCTATCTACCGTAACACCAAATTTGTCTATAATTTGGCTCAAGAAAGGCTCGATATTTATTAGATTAATTAAACTATCATGTCCATTCCAAGACTCAGACCAGAACTTGGCCGATCGACCATTACCTATTTTCCAAGTTAAATGTGATGTGATCAAGTGCCTGCAATTTCTCATGAACCCATATTACAGAACCACCATTTAGATTTCCAATTGTGAGTATACGACTGGGTTCCTCGTAGTCCAAATATTTTGGCTGGAGAATTTGACACCATATTTTCTTCGGTTTCCTATACATTTTCCATATAATTTTGGCACCCAGTGCCATATTCTGCATCTTGATTTTACGTATTCCTGCTACTCCCACCTCTTTTGGTGTGCATGCGGTTTCCCATCCGATGAGAGGTATTTTATTCACCTCTTTTGAGCCTTCCCATAAAAAATGTTTTAGGTTGCCCTCTATATTCTGTACTATCCACTATCCTCTTGTTTTCCTCATAACAAGACATAATATATATTGGTATTGTTGTTAATACTGATTTAATCATTGTGAGTCTTCCAACCAATGTCAACCAATTATTTTTCTATGCCATTGAACTATTTTTGCATTTCTCCGCCATTTCCTGCCAATGGCTGGCCTTACATGCCCCACCAAATAGCTGCATGCCAAGATATTTTGTCTGTAGGGATTCAATTTGAAATCCAAGTATGGAGGCAATCCTTTGTTGTGTGGCATTCACTGTGTGAAAGAAGAAAATTCTAGATTTATCTTTATTCATTCTTTGCCCTAACATTTGTTCATAATCTTCCAATGTGTCCTTGATGCATTTGGCTTCTTTAACACTGGCTTCCCCAAAGAGTGTGGTTTCATCTGTGAATTAAGAATGAGTCACCAGTTCCATACTATGCACTACTAATATACCTTTCCATTGTAAATTCTGCCTCCTAGCTTTGATGGCACAACTCAAAGCCTCAACCATTATTACAAACAGTGAAGGGGAAATAGGATCCCCCTGTCTAATGCCATTGGTTGCTTTGAAGAAATTGTGCAGCGCTCCATTTACTAAGATAGAGAATCTAACTGTTGATATACAATATTTAACTAATTCCATCCAATGTTTGTTGAATCCCATTTTATCCATTACTGAAAGTAAAAATTCCCAAATCACCTTATCATATGCTTTACTAACATCTAATTTGATGATCATTCCAGACCTATGTTCTGATTTTAATGTATGGGCAACTTCGCCTGTGAGCAGAATGCTATCTGTAATTTCCCTTCTAGGAACAAAACCATTTTGTTATGAAGATATGACTTTTCCCAATATCTTCTTTAACCTATTTTCCAATACTTTTGCAATAATTTTATAAATCGTATTGCACAAAGGGATTGGCCTATAGTCACTGAAAGAGTCACATACCTATTTTTTTGGGAATTAATGCAATAACTGTGTTGTTCATGTCTTTAAAATACCTCTTGGATTTTTCGAAAATCCTCAATCATCTCCCATAACTCCTTAACCAAGAAGCTCCAACAATTCTGAAAAAACCTTGTTGTGTATCCATCCGAACCTGGAGCCTTGTCCGGGTGCAACTAGAATAGGGAACTTCAAACTTCTTCCATTGTTATTTTTTCGCAGAGCATCATATTGTCTTCTTCACTTATCATTTTAGGAATTGAGTCCAATATATGTCCATTGTGCATTTCCCCATCATGGCTCCCGAGAAGATTTTGGAAGTAGGAAACAATTGCGTTCCCCACTTGCATGCATCCTCTGGCAATGCTGCCATCTTGGTTTTTGATTGTTTCAATTTTGTTAATTTCCCTCCGGGCTTGAACTGAAGCATGATTTTTTTTTGTATTGTCATCTCCCTCTTTGAGCCATGATTCCCTCAATTTATCCCTCCAATAAATCTCTTCCCTTTTCATAATTTCGATCAGTTCAACTTTGAGTTCTTTCTCCTTGGTATATTCTTCTATTCGCATTCCATCTTTGATTATTTTTTCATTCAATGTCTTCAACTCCTCTTCGATCCTATCTTTTTCCTTGAAAATATTCTGAAACTTGTTCTGATTCCATTCTTTCAACTTGGATTTGATATATTGCAACTTTTTAACGATTCTAAAACTAATGGATCCTCCAACTCGAGCCTCATTCCACCATGTTTCCAGTAAGCTGATTAGGATCTCATCCCTCCACCACATATTAAGGAATTTGAAACTTGTTTTTTGGTGCACTAAATTCCCTCTAATTTCCATCTCTACTGGAAAATGATCAAAAATTGCCACAAGGAGTATGCTTGCTTCTATCTAAAAATTGTTTGAGTTGAACCAATGATTGGTGATTAGAAATCGATCTAATCGCTCTGCAATTGAGGTAAAGTCTTTATGTCTGTTTGCCCATGTGAATACCCCATTGGCTGTGGGGCAATCAACCAATTTGGTCTTTGTTACAAAGTGCCAGAATCCAACCATGTTCTTGTTGACCACAATGATCCCTCCCTTTTTCTCAGATAAATCCAAGATAGCGTTGAAGTCACCACCAATTATGGTCCTTTTACCCGTATTTTTGATGAATTCTATTAAGGCTTGCCATAAAGCCTCTTTCTCTTCACTTCTTATTGGGTCGTATACATTAATCAGTATAAAGTCCAATTTTCATGTCATATCAAACATCCTCGCAACCATCCAACTTTAGTGTGAGCATATCAAATTCACTGTTAGTTTGTTATCATGCCACAATATTCCTATTCCACCTGCAACTCCTCTAGCATCATGAAATAGTCCTTTCCATGGTTTGCAATATATTTCAAATGTTTTCCCTTCTTCCTTAGATAACTTGGTTTCTTATAGTAATATTACATCCATTATAAACTTCTGCAATTGACGTCTCATTAGACGCCTTTTGTCAGGAGCCTTAAGGCCCCTGACATTCCAAGTAATGATCCTCATTGTTTCCCAAGGGAGGGATTGCCTCCCTTGGTACTTAGAAATTTCCTGATGCTGGTGTAATTATTTTCTTTCACCTCTTCGTCCCTTAGCTACTTCAGGGACTTCCTTCCTCTTGTCTTAATGCTTTTGTTGAATTTGGACAAGCCTAGTGCATTCGCAACAGATTGCATAATGCACCTTTCATCAATTATATCCAATTCATCCTCCTCATTCTCTTGTTTTGATTCCGATGATTCTGATGCCACTATTAGTTCTTCTTCTTTACCTTCTTCCCAATGTCTAGTTTCATTTGTCTTTGGCTGATCAATCTGTTTTGCAGATCCAACAATTTCCACTAGAAGGTCTTTTTGTGATGCCTTTTCGAAGGGGTTCTTATTTGATCTTTTTGGCAAAAATGTCGTATCCCCGAAACCCTGTGCCGTTTCTTGTGTTAGCACCAATTGGTTGTTGTTTTTATTGTTGTCTTCTTTTTTCCTCCATACCCATTTTTGCTTTTGATCCTTGATGCATGAATTGTCACAATGAAATCGTGAACCACATTTCAAGCAAAATTTCCGATCTTCTTCGATTTCTATCTTCTGTTGCCATTTTTCCCTTTTCACCATAAGATTAATCTATTCGGGAATTAATTTAACTGCGACAATTTTGATCCTTACATACTTCCCTAGATCTCCTTTTATGTTTGTCATATCGATCTCAAGAAGAGTTCCCAGAGTTCGTCCAATTTTTTCCAGGCATTCCCCGACCCAATATTCCATTGGTAGGCTATTTAGTCTGATCCAAATTGGTCGATTGTATGGATGAAAATTGAAAGGATTGAAGTTCCTGTGCCATGGTTGCATATACAAAGGATGTACACCCATGGTCCATAAACCTCCGTCAATGACTTTTAATTTTTCTTCCTCGCTTGCGAATACTATCATGACAAAAATCTTGGGAAAGAATTTAATTAGTGTTTCGATTTTCCAATGTTATTTTATCCATCGTCTAATTGATGCCCTATCAGGTTTAATCTCGGTAAATTTGCAAATGAAGGCCAACTCTTCCATGATTTCTATGTCTTCCCAAACTTCTTTTGTAACATCGATTTTTGTACTTTCACATGATTGATCTGTGTTGTGAATAGGGTTTTTCTGTTGCTTTAGCTTATTGTGAATAGATCCCTGCACTTGCCTTTTTTGGGTACCCCTGGCCATCTCATAGATTTTAAAAATGATTGATACACTATTATTGTAATCTTGTTCTAAGGTTAAATAATACAAGCACTATTGATTCTAGTGGAGTTTTTTCCTGAAAGGATTTCTCCACGTATATGCTGTGTCACTTCTATCTTTTGTCTCATTCTTCTACAATCTTTTGTCTATTTCTACAATTGGTAAAATTGATCTAAATAGGATAATCATACACAAAGAATTGATCTAAAAAGATTAATCATTCACAAGGAATTGTGACAAAGAACACTTAATTAAATCTACATTCATATAGGTTTACAAGTTTTAAGCTACAATTTCACCTTCATTTTCAACAATTGTGAGGGTCATGGTCTCCATAGCTAGATTGCTAGTTAGATCGATTCAATAATTTATGAACAAGGATTGATGATAACAAACAAGCATGTAATGGACCTAAGATGATGCATGCTGATCTAATGCTTTGATAATGTTGTTATAATGTTCTCATAAACATCTTCAATGATTCCTAAGTCATCTTTTGTTGATTTTTGCATTGATTAAAATGAATATATGAGTCTTTAAATACAACATAACACATAAGTCAACACAAACATGAGCTACATTAGTTCATGACAACTAGTAGAAGGAAGCAAGTGGGATTTAGTTTGGATTTTAAAAGTTGAGGGTCCATTACCATGACTACCTAAATAACCTGGATGAATTATGCACTTGTAGATCTAAACTAGGGTGATGAATGAGGAATCTAAAGATCAAAACCAATCTCTAAAGATAAATAGTAATGGGATCTAAATTTAGTAATGCCAAATTCACATGAAAAATTGCCATTTGTAGAGTTATTATTGTACTAAAGACATTCTAATAAAAAAAAATCCAAAATATAAAGCAAAAGGGCATGCACACAATTTTCACCATTACACTTAGAAAATAAAATAATTTAATATAAAACTTTCTTATTTTATTGAAATATGATATCTTAATTAAAATCATGAAATTTTCATAATCTATAATAAAAAGTTAGTTTGACAATATTTATGTATTTGACTATGTAATTATTTTTTATCACGACATTATAGATCATATTCCATGATCCATCATTAGGATGAGATAGCCAAATAAGAAAAATCAAATCCAAAAATATTATATAGTCAAATCTATAAATATTGTCAAACTTATGATATCTTAGTTACGAAGATCATTAATATCCTCTTTTAATGAAACATAATCTTAGGTGGTGGTCCCATGGAGGGGGGCTTTCTACAATATTTTAGAGGCTTTATTGAGAATATTTAGGAGCTATCACAAATAGGGATCTTATGAATTTTGTGGAATGGGCAAGCTTAAAACTTTAAAATTCAAAAATTTAGGAAGTTGGTAGTCTTATGACTTTTTAGAACAACAATGAATGCTTAATAGAAAAAATATTTTTAAATTTATTAATCATAATTTAAAAATTGTAGATAAATAATACATAACATCAAAATCTAATATGTTGGTGAGTGGAATTTTCAATCCCCTCAAAAAAACACTCATTAAAATTTTCAAGAAGTTGATAGTCTTATGACTTTTTGAAACAACAATGAATATTTCAAATAGAAAAAATGTTTCTAAATTTATTGACCAGAATTTACAAATTGTAAATGAATGACACATAACATCAAAATCTATTATGTTGGTTAGTGTAATTTTCAATCCTACTCCTAAATACCCGCTAAAAATTTGAAATAAAAAATAAATATTTCTATTTTCTTTGACAAGATTCTAATTTATTATAGAATACATATTTCTTCTAATAGAACCCGGGTCCAAAAAAAAGTTCACGAAATGGGTGCTATTGAACCGCGTCCGGAAATATTTATTTACATTAAGAAATATTTATTGATAAATTTTACGTTTTCTTTGAATAAATTGACGTCACCGTTTTGAATTGATTTACCGCCTGCCTTCCACATCAACGCTATAAGTATTGCATTTGTCAGTTTTAGCTCATGGTGGCGCGCATTTGGAGTAATTTAGAGCAGAATTCGATCCATATTCTCTCTTCAGGTAGCCATTAGCAACTCCATTCCCTAGTTTTCTAAAATCATTTTAATTGTTCTTAATCTAATTAGGTTTATGAGTTCTAGCATTGAAATGGACTTGAAGTTTTCTCCCTTTCTTTAGAAATTCCTGAGGGTTTTTTTCCTGGAATTTCTTATATAAGGACGATTCTCTTGTTTTCCATCTGGGTTTGCTTTGTGCATTTAAATGCACAAAGTTGCAATCGGGATGAATGGCTTTGAGATCTGGTGTTTTTAGAGGACGACATTTACATTCAAAGGAAGGTTTCTTTGATTATGACTTAATTTTATAATTAGGCAATTAGGACTGAAGCTTATAGCTGGTTATGGTTGTTTTTATTGTATTTTTGCAAATGTAGTTGTGGGTCTCTGCCATATTTTGTTTCTTGTTTAATGTTGGCAACGTGGATTTTGATATGTTTTCCGCTCTTTCTGTTCTTTGTTCCAGCTTTTGATAGGTTCTGATTCTCTTAGCACCTTATCAATATGCCTCAGATTCAGTATTCCGAGAAGTACAATGATGATGTTTATGAGTACAGGTTTGTATCTAGTCCAGCTGTCATTTATGCGAGATTTTGTAAGTTCATTTCTTTGCTTTTTATGATTATTGAGGTACTACATTCATTCCAGCCTATTGGCTGAATGTAAATTTAACAGTGTCTTTAGGGGTTGTCATTGGTTGCCTTGAACTTTGTACCAAGGTTGAATTGACTGAAGCTAAAAGTTACTATAATGTACTAGCCATTTCATCAGATTGAGGGTTTGCAGTTTGGATTGCCTTGAATATCAATTCTAATCATGAATGAACCTTTTTTATCAGGTAATTTTGAAGAAATATTGAAGCCATTTCCACTAATATGGTTCAATGAAACAGTAGAATATCTCTGTCTTCCAACTTTTCCATTTAGCATTTTTTTCTGAAAACCGATTACTCATACTCTGCCATTTGGAAAATGATGCCCTAAAAATTCTGAGTTGGCTCTAGAAGTTTCCAAGCTCCATGCCCCCTTTCCATCACCTCCTCATAATTCCGGGATTTCCCCTGAAAATACAATTTCTCTGAGTTTAGGTAAATATTCTTTTTTGTTAAAAAAAATCTTTTATTTCTGTTTTCTTGTCTTGAATGTCTCATGGGGTCACCTGTCTAAAGACAATCAGCGCAGTACTTCCTTCTCCATGGGACTGGGCTGCATCCTTAGAAAGTGAGAGATGAAGCTTACTTAGACTGCCCTTTATCTTCCAGATGAAATCATCATGAGTTCCTCTTCTATTTTGGTTCTCTTCGCCTACTGTTAATTAGAAAGAGAGGCAGGGAGAAGAAATTTTTATGACATCATATCTTTTTCCTCTCCATGCATAATGTGCTGTTTACATGCCTATATTGGTTTACTGAAAATGCTGTCTTACTGGGCTATTAAGTTAATGCAGATTATCAGGAATGCAGCACCTCTAGGTATGTTTCAAAATATATATATTTAGCCGATAGGCTATATATTGTGGGCATAGCCCATCGGAATTGTCTCACGTTGGAGAATTCTCACGCCGTGAAAAGGTGTCAGACAGGGAACTCAGACAATGCCATTAATCAGGTTATTGACCACCATTGTCAGAACTATCCGCAGCTGCGGTTGCACATTCAAAGAGCCGTGCAGGGGCTGGTGGTGGTGTTAAGCAAATGTTGGAGATGGAGCAAGGCATCGATTTCACCCTCAGTCCTGCATACATGGAAATGTATCCTATGTTACATATCCTGAAAACTCATTCAATCGAAAGCCCAGTTCATGGATGGATGCCATATGCGACTGCATCTTCCTCTAATCAGCCATGGGATGTCTTCATTAAGCATTGTGGAAAAGACAACAAACACACCTTCGCAGCCAATATTTGCGTTACACTTGGTCGCACCGAACTGCGAGTGTTCTTTGATTTTGGAATTTTCTAAATCCACGAATGTCCCTTCCTCTACCTTAAGCCCTTCCTCTACCTTAAGCTGTAATAGTGGAAACAATCCACATCTCGGTGATGTAACCTCTCCGCTTCTCCTTTCGCTCACAATTTCTACCACCATAACTCCAAAGCTATATATATTTGCTTTCTTCGTAAACTACATGTCCAATAATTGAGGCGCCATGTAACTTGACGTTTGTCTCAACATTGTTATCACTTCACTCTGTTCTCTGTTAATCTGCTAGCCCAAAATCTGAGACCTTGGCATTGAAGTTTTCATCGAGAAGAATGTTTTGGGCCTTTATGTCGAAATGAATGATTCGTTCTTGACACTCTTCGTGCAAGTATGACAATCCCCGTGCTATGTGAAGAATCACTTTCGATCTACTCTTCTAGTTCAGCCCATGTCGACGACTTTCGTTGGGAAATATTCATTTATCCAGAGACTCATTTACTAGATACTCGCATACAAGCACTCAGTGGGACTTTTTTGCATAGAAGCCCTTCAGTCTCACTAGGTTAAGATGAATGTTTCCCAACGTTTCCACTTCTACACAAAACTCTTTGAAGCCTTGCCTTGCTCTATCAAGCCGCTTCACTACTATCTTTGTGTTGTCCAACAAAATGCCCTCATAAACCAAACCGAATCCTCCATTGCCCAGCCTCATGTTGAAGTCATTTGTAGCCTTATGCAATTCTTGGAATGAGTACCCCATAGGTAAGCCAGCTGGAAAGTCTAAATCCTCATCCTTTTGCTCTTCTTTTCTATCCTTTCCCAATTTATATATCCATACCCATGATAACAAAAACAAAGCAACTGCACCACCAACAGTAGAAACAGTGATAATTATAACTGGGTAATTAACCCTCTTGGTTCTTGACTGAACTTTAATATAAGAAGTTGAATTGTAAAAGAAATCGCTTGCATTATTGTTCATTTGCAAGGAGAAGATTGAGGACTTGAGATAGCAATAGCCATGAGAAGAATTGGCTGGGAAACCAAACCCGAAAAAGATTGCTTTGCAAGAGCAATTTGTCGAGAAAAGATTTTTACAGTAATCTCTTGAGATCAACTCTTGAATGGAGAGATGTTCCCACTCATAACTAAAATACAAAACATGCTCCAGCTCCAAAAAGAAATGACTTGGCGTTTTACTATTGCTTGTATGTGTCTATGAACAAATGAGTGGATTGTATGGAGAACATCTCGAACTGGGATTTGAGGTGTCAATTTGAAAAAAGTATGTCTTTCTCTGGACAGATGCACTGACTATTTGTGCAAATACCATAGTCACCACATACTGTTGGATAGTCACACATTCTCAACGTTTTGGTAGATTTTGACAAATAGTCAAAATCAACTATTTCGATTTTTGCTTGCAAAGAGTAAAATTTCAAATGCCCATCATAGTAAATCTTCAAGTAGAGGGAATCATAAGGTATGGAAATATTGACTGGAATTGGATTGGATGGAGATCCTTCTGAATAGTATAAGAGAGAATTGTTGTCAAATCGTATAAAGGAAAAATTCACAACTGTAGCCATCCAAGGATGCATAAAATACATTTGATGTGGGTTAGTAGTTGTAAACATAGCAAAACCTTTTGGAGTCAAAGATCCATAAAAATACCTTTGCTTGTGTTGGTTTGAGAAATGTTTGCAGTAAGCTTCTGTCCCACCTTCAACTTTTGACTTGGCAGCAACGTATCGGTGGGATGGCTGAAAGATTGCCACATGGTCCCATTTGAGTTGTTGAGGAGCACCAGGTTCCTTGATTCTTCCATAACCATCCCTTCAAAGTCACTTGTGAATGTATTTGTAGACCAAACAAGAGTATCGTCTGCATCTTTCAACACAAGATCTCCGTTGGAGGTCAGTCCAAGGGTGGCGTTGTCTTGGACCAAACGATTTCCGTTTGCAGTCCACACCATTTGCAGGACATTTGGGTCACTATAATTAGTATCGTAGATAAGAAAGAAAGTTGCAAAAGAGTAGCCTGTGTCACAAGGAACAACATAGTAGAAAAATCCACATCCATAACGCAGGTTGTGACCTCCGTATGAGATATTGTTGGAGAGAAGAATTGGTTTGATTACGACCTCCGTATCAAGTGATTGAGGTGTCCATGAATACAAAGACTGGTTATTGTTGATCCACGTGGTGCCACCAGATCCAGTGGGAGAAGGCAAACATAATGACTGTACAGAGAGAGGGGATGACAAACGAAAAACATGGACAATTAACGAAATAGAAAGAAGAGAGGAAATAAAATAGCCAATTTTGTCCATCATTCAAAGCAGAATAGAGATCCAAAGGATAGATAGTAGGCACAACCCGAGTAATGTGAATGATTATCAATAATTAAAAGGAGTTCGATGCCAAAGAAATTAGAAAATGCTAATCCCAAAGTTTATCTTGAAATGCTAAAAATCTTTGGAGTTGTCACTATCAACAACCAGATAAGCTCATGTAAACTATGACAAATCAAGCAGATACTTAAGAGCAGGAAGGGCTTGTTGGTAGATGGTCAACGCTCCCCTCGAGATTCGTGACATGGCTTAACCGCCTCCCGTGGACCCGTTAACTCTCACAGTTGTATCGGGCATTAATAGGTTGATCTTTTGGTGCAATGACAATTGCGTTTCCAACAATTGGTATCAGAGCCAAAGGTGTCGGGTTCGAATCTCCTCGGGTAACACTGAGGGGGAGATTGTTGGAAAATGGTCAACGCTCCCCTCGAGATTTGTGACATGGCTTAACCGCCTCTCGTGGATCCATTAACTCTCACAGTTGTATCGGGCATTAATAGGTCGATCTTTTGGTGCAACGGCAACTGTGTTTCCAACAGGGCTTAAACAACTTAATATCAAATTGTGAAACGACAATCAAGTGCCGCGTGTTGACTTTTAGTGCAGGAATTTATGTTATACATCAAAAGTACGTAAGATGAACTTAAGCATCAATTGTTTAATCACAATACTTCAATTTTGTTTGGTATGTTTGTTCTTTTAAATAGAACTAATTCTGCAAGGTTCGACTTACATATATGTCTGTATAACTATTTTCATTGATAATTTAAACTGGTATTAATCCGCTTAAAAGTCAACTTAAAATGGGACACGGCCCATAGGGTTTTTCGAAATAGAAGACGACCAATAGAATTTCACAAAAAACTCTCATTTTAGTAAATTTAAATCCAATTTTTGTTTTTAAATTTGCCTTGGTTTGAAGTTTTGTAATATTTCAATACCAGTAGAGCCTCGGATTATATGTAGCCGGTTTATGTAGAGAGGTTCACGCAATAAAATAAAATTATAAAAAAATTAGTGTAGTACTTTTATATAGAATTTAAAAAAGAAGAAGTCAAATCAAGCTCATGAGTAATTTGACAAGTAGAGTTTTCAAGTATATGTATGTTAGCATATATATTTAGCCGATAGGCTACATATAGTGTGACCGTGAATACAAACCACTATTCAGTCGTAGAAAACAAGTTTCAGCTATCTTTTAATGTTAAATCTGAAGCCTCCAAAATCTCACTTATCAGATAAAAGCCAAATAAATATTGATTGACAATTGGATGGGAACATTCTATTTCCATTTGCAATGTTTTTTTGTCTATTTGATGGCAACTTTGTTTCTTCATTTGTATTACTTTATGTTTAAAATCTGTATGTAAATATTTCATAATCAGATAAATCATGATACTTAATTTCTTTAAGGAAAAATTCTAGATTTGTCTAAGTTTATTCCATTCCATTATTTAGCATTTATTATTAATTGTTTAATCCAACCACATGCAACTAGAATTTGCATGCACAAACACGTATTCTCTAACATATTAACATACATATAGTTTTCTATCGGCGTAATCCTTGAACTTCCTTTACGTGCAAGTGCTAGTTATTTTAAACTAGATGAGATGCTGTTGAAAAATATATTGAAATTGTGCAGAAACAGATGTGCCCACATGAATAAATACAATCACAAACATATTTTACATGACTTCATTTTTGCTTACAAGGCAGCCAGCTGATTTGGCATCCTGTTGAATATATAACTTTTGTAAATGTTGGTGTTTGGTCTTGAAATCACTGCTCCACAATCTAGAATACAATTTTACCTTCAAGGCCAAGGGGTGTCTTTAAGAAGCTAAAACTGAGGTTTATCATCAGACTATAGAGGGTTAAAAACTTAAAGGCCAGATGAACAAGAGTGGATAATGTCTCCTGCACTTTGGGCTCAGTTTAAACCCATGAGAGTGTTGCTAGAGGTGTTCTAAATAGGATTGGATGTACCTAAAGTTAAGATAATAGGACAAATTTAGCAGTTGTATCCAATTCAGATTTAACCCCAAAAATTGTCACTGGGTTAAAGGCAAACTAATTGCAGATATGACCTCTTTATATAGTTGATAATGACATCATTATAAGAAATGCAATATGAAGACAAGTATACATGATTCACAAAATGATCAATTGATAAGGCTCATAAATAGTATTCTCCCTGTTTAAACTGCTAAATCATGAATTGCAAATATTCTGAAACTTTGCTCTAACTAATGGTGAAAAATTTGTGCATTTTAAAAAGTGCTAATTCTTCCTGTTTAAACTGCTAAATCATGAATTGCAAATATACTGAAACTTGCTCTAACTAATGGTGAAAAATTTGTGCATTTTAAAAAGTGTGATTGAACCACCTGTTTCATAGATGGGTGCCTATCCAAGGGGTCACAAAATCATAGTTGATGGGAGGAGAAAAATAGCAAATAGAAGCAAAGAGGAATCGATCTAAGCATAAAATGCATCAAGAGTAGATATCAAATATAAAACATACTTAACCATGCAACATTATATTGCATAAATCCACATATAAGGAAGAAATGATCATCACAGGGTTTGCAATGTTTTAAAAATGCTGTTACATTTCTCAAATCTGTATTACATTCATATCAGCAAGTGTGATAAGAAGGAACCTTAACAAAAGCTATAAATTCCCTTGAAAGTACACACATAATCTTGGAGACATTTAATAGCTGTACCCATTATAATCTTTTGGCCTGCAGATGCTTCAGAAACTTATTGACCTCTTGAAATTGGACATTTGATGATTGACACCCTAAAATCCATTGGAAACAACTACGACCAATCATTGTAATGAAGAAAGAACTTGCATTTATAGCACATGAGAAAATCATGCCCTTGTTGCTTGTGGGAACTAGCATTAGAGCAGGCATTTCAAACTGACCTATTGCGTTAAAGGTGGTTCGTGTGGTTTACTATCCATTGCTGAAAAATCCATCTAAAACTGTGCCCAAGAGATTAGATCTTGTTTTTTGGTGAGAAATATACATTAGAATGTTGGAGAAGTCAAATTGGAGCCTTGATGGTGATTTGTAAGTTATTGGAGTAGTTGAAACTGATTTTCAAGGGTCTTCGAAGCATGGTGGAACTTTGTGCAACTTTTTTGGAAGTTTGGGTCTAGGAGGGACTAGAGAAACAAAACTAAAGAGGGTTGGGGATGGAGAGGGCTTGGGGATTGGGAATTGGGACAAAGTGTGGACTTGGAACTTGTGGAAGCACAGGGAAGAAACCATGTGGATTGGGGGGCGGAGAGGATCGGGATTTGGGAGGAAAGGACTTGTGAGAAGAATAGAGTGGTGGGGACCGGAAGAAAAAGGGGACTAGGGATTAGGAGTGGAGAAGGAACTAGAACTAGGATAATCAAAGGTTTCAAGTTGCAAGGTTTGTGTGGGCCCTCAAGATTTGAGGGGAGGTAAAGTGTTGGGGGATGGGTTTGGGAGGGATCATGGATTAGGGATGAAAGGATTTGCAGGAGCCAAGTCTTAGCACAAAATGGGGGCTGAGGGAGCACAAGGGAGGAAATCGTGGGGATTTAGGTGTGTAATGTCCCCTCCAAAGTGAGACATTTGTATTCAGTAGATTAGCCTATCATTGCGACCCTTGTAGGCTAATGAAGGTGTTGAGAGGATCTTTTGAGGATTGTATCACCTCCAACATTCAGTGATGTTTAGCTCTGGCTTTCGTTTGAGGCTTTCGGGACTCAATTTGCTCAACTTACTATTTATAGTAAGTCAGACATGGACAAAGTGGAACCCTTACTATTTTTAGTAAGGCATGTGATCGGATGAAGAATCACTAGATGAGTCCCCAATTCAGATGGCATATTAAGAGTTGATGAATTTAAGGAGTTATTAATGTTATTTGGCTTAAATAACATTAATTAATTAAAAGGGGTATTTTAATGTTATAACTTAAAGTTATAATTTGAGGGTCAAAACGTCATTAAAAGGGGGCCAAATTAATGAATTAATTATTGGATGCCAACTCCTAAGTTTTGAGTGAAATATTAAAAGGATGAAAATAAATAACATTTTTAATGTTATTAATTGCCTTTTTGGAGAAGTTTGAACTTCTCATGAGAGGATATATATTTCACTTTGAGGTTATTTGATATTCATTGGATTGAGACTGTTGTTGATGAAATTTTGTCTGAGAGTGAAAGCCAAGCGTTTTCAATCCTCGTGCCATTGGAGAAGGTTTCTTCTTTAGTGTTTGCAGCCATTTGAAGCAGTGAGATACCTGTTGAATTTGGTATTATGGAGGGCATCATTCAAATGTTCTATTGAGCAGATCGGAGAGACCCAGGGTTTTATCTTATTGTTCAGAGATTCTCAAGTTTAAGGGCAAGCGATTGCAGATTGCCTTGTTGAAATAAAAACCAGATTTGAAGAAGAGGTATGGCTGAGTATTTCTCAACCTTTAATTGCAGCAGGGGTTGGCCCTCTTGAAGAGGGGCGATTTTGTCTTGGAGGGCTCAAAAAATAAAATAAAAATCATTCAAAGGGGCGCCCAGACTTCAAGAAACCAGCCACAACATTGGTGAACAGAAAAGCAGCCTATTGAGGGAGATTCAAGCCTTTCTATGAGTTTGCTTTTTGGCTGAAGTGACAGACAACAGCTGCATGTTATCAGATCTTTTTGGGTATGGTTGTAATAGTTTGTTCTCATGATTTTGAGCCAATAAATCTTAAATTAGAGGAACTATTGTTTAGTTGTTAAATTTCTTTATGCTTTGCATTTTCTATTTCTTCATAAGTATTTCAAGAAAACACAAAAAAAGTAGAAAACCCTCATTAAACATCAAACACACAAAACAAAAAAAATCAGCATCAGAAATAAGGGCACGAGGTGTTCTTACATTGGTATCAGAGCCTTAATCGTGCCATCTTGGAGGGTTGAAGGCACATGAGTAGTCACCACAAATGTTTCACACGCAGTAAAGGAGAATCAGAGGAAGATTGGCACAGGGATAATCCATTTGCAGAGGGACCATTGTCAGAGATGGGTGATAGAGTAGAAGAGATTCCACGGAGGAACGAAAGAAGAGATGTGGATAGGGGTGAAGAACTTATTGAAAGAATGGCCAGGGCATTCGAGGGGTTCACAACCACCATGCAGCAGAATAGGGCTATTGAGGAAAACAGGTTGAGAAATAACAGGGATCAGGATGATGACAGGAGT
Organism: Sequoiadendron giganteum; assembly: GCA_007115665.2. NCBI lineage: Eukaryota > Viridiplantae > Streptophyta > Pinopsida > Cupressales > Cupressaceae > Sequoiadendron > Sequoiadendron giganteum. The sequence goes on along the minus strand of CM021106.1, from coordinate 386,418,087 downwards.
GTAGTAGGGTCACGGAGAGTGCAAAGAGCACCTTCCCGCACTGCAGATAGGCCTACTCGACCCACATTTCTTGAGGGAAGAGCGAGTTGAGGATAATATTGAAGAGATTGAGGAGCCAGCCTATGCTGATGTATATATGGCTGCCCACGATGAATGGCTGCGTTTGACACCAGAGGCACGCGAGCTCATGCATTTTGACCGATTTGTGCAATCGAGGATGGATTAATACAGGTCTCGATAGGGGAATAGGCCTCGAAACCAAAACAGAGACTTGAAGCATGCCACTAGCAAGATCAACCTACCCTATTTTGATGGCAGTGGCAAGGTAACAACACAGTCTTGGATTCACAAGCTAGACACCTTCTTGACACTTCGACCTATGTCTGAGGAAGAAGCAATCAAGTTTGCCACGCTACATTTAGAGGGAGCAGCCCATGATTGGTGGTATTAGGGAATGGTTACACTGCAACACAATCGTATCACCACCTACTAGGAGTTTGTGGATAGACTGGTTGATCGCTTTTATAAAAAGGATCCAAAAGTCTATTTCAGGGACTTGGCACAACTTAGGCAGACTGGCAGCGTAGAGAGCTATATCAGTGATTTCTAGAAGTTATTTGTGATGGTGACAAACATTTTGAGAGAAGGTTGGTTGTGCTCTTCATAGAGGGCTTACTGGAGCCATTACGTGGGTGGGTTAAGGCTTTCGAACCATCAACATTACAAGAAGCAATGAAGAAAGCAAGGAGTATGGAACTTGCAACACCATCAAACAAGTTTGGGTCTTCAAGCAAGTTTGCCCCAAAGGGTTCTTCCTCATTTAGAGACAATAAAACATTTCCCAAGCACAAAGAAAAATCTGATTTTAAGGAGGATCAAAGGGGAAAATCAGCAGCTCCTTTTGATCGTGAAACATTGAATGATTTGCGAAAAAAGAAGCTTTGTTTCTACTGCAAGGGCCCATATGATGCAAATCATGATTGTCCCTTAAGACCAAAAGGCAAAGCTAACCGTGTTATGTGGGGTTTTTATGAAGATTCAGAATCAGAAAACTCAGACCAGCAAGCTGGTCAAGAAGAATCAGATGATGAAAAGTCAGAAAAAGAGGAGGAAAAGGAAGGGGAAATCCATCTACAGGAAGCACGGATTACTAGTATCCAACAAGAAGGGTCTTTCAAAATGCGTGGTTTCCTAGCAGGTCAAAAGGTCATCACTCTTTTGGATACAGGTGCCACTCATAATTTTATTGATGCACGTTTTGTGGAGAAGCGTGGGATCATGACAGAGGAGTTCAAAGGTATAAGGGTGAAAGTAGCGGATGGATATACCCTTAAGTGTGAAAGAATGGTCAAGGAGCTCCCTATGCGCCTTAATAACTATGACTTTAAGGCTGATTACTATGTGGTAAACATGGGAGACATAGATGTGGTTTTGGGGATGAGATGGCTCCATGCCATTAGCAAGTTCACTCTTGATCTTCGTGAGATGGAGATGAGTTTTGAGGTAGAGGGAAAGACTTAGATATCAAAAGCCATCAAAGATAGCAGTTTTAGGATGTTGTCACTCAAGAGGATGGAAAGCCTCATGCGGCACAATATGGTGGATTGGGCAGCTGAATGTGTGCTAATGCTGACACAGGAGAGGCAGCATAAAACATAATACCACCCGGATATACAGGAGATCAAAATTAAACATGGGAAGGTTTTCAACAACATCCCACCAGGTAGACCTCCTGATAGGGGTATTGAGCATATTATAGAGCTAGAGGAGGGAGCTAAGCCCATGATGATTACTCCATACAGGCATCCAAAACATCTTAAGGATGAGATCGAAAAAACCATTAAGGAGTTGCTCGCCATGGGTCACATTAGGCTGAGCAAGTCACCATTTGCCTCCTTAGTGGTTTTAGTGAAGAAAAAAGATGGTACTCTTCGCATGTGCATCGACTACAGGGTTTTGAACAAGAAGACCATTAAAAACAAATACCCCATCCCACAAATCGATGAGCTGATCGATGAGCTCCATGGTGCTTGTTTCTTTTCAAAAATTGATTTGCGATCCGGCTATCATCAGATTAGGGTGCGTGAGCAGGATATAGAGAAAACGACATTCATATGCCATTTGGGCTAACCAATGCTCTAGCTACGTTCCAGGCCACAATGAACAAAATCTTCCAGTCACAGTTGAGGAAGTTTGTACTTGTATTCTTTGATGACATACTGGTGTACAGTAGAACGTGGGAGGAACACCTTGCTCATTTGGATGCAGTGTTGGGAATTTTGGATACAGAGTCTTTGTATGCAAAGGAATCGAAGTGTGACCTTGGCATGACGAAATTATTATATTTGGGTCATATTATTAGTGCAGAGGGTGTGAGGATGGATCCTGACAAGATCTGAGCCATCATCGATTGGCCCACTCCAGAGAATCTCACACAATTGCGCGGATTTTTGGGGTTATGTGGTTTCTACCGCTGGTTCGTCAGCGGTTATTCGCATAATGCAACACCTCTCACGGACTTGATGAAGAAAGGTGCTTTTATTTGGACCACAGAGGCACATGAGTGCTTTAAGAGATTCAAACAGATTATGACCACTTGTCCCGTTCTTGCCTTGCCAGACTTATGAAGCCATTTGAGCTTTAGTGTGACGCCTCGGGTAAGGGGATTGGTGCTGTCCTTATGCAGGATAAGCACCCGATTGCTTTTGAGAGCAGAAAGCTCAAAGGACCAGAGAGAGGTTATAGTATCTATGATAACGAGATGTTGGCCATTATGCATGCATTGGCCAAATCTAGACAATATCTCATTGGCAGCAAATTCAGTGTAAAAGCATACCACAATAGTCTTAGACATTTCTTGGGGCAGTGAGACCTTAATGACCGCCAACAGAAATGGGTCAATAAGCTTCAATCGTATGACTTCGACATTACATACTTCAAAGGTACTCATAATGTCGTTGCTCTCTATCTCACAGACCACATTTGAGCACCATGGTTCAGATCTCAGAGGATTGTTGGCATCTGATTGTGGTAGAATACGCCAAGGATACATGGGCATTTGGGATCATCGAGGGGTCAGTTCAGGACAACAAATATGCAGTTGTCAATGAGCTCATTATATATAAGGGCAGGATATATTTGATGCCAGGGTCAGAGATGAAGAGTATAATACTGAGGGCTTTCCATGATGTGCCTACTGCTGAACACCCAGGATACTTAAAAACTTACAAGCAGGTCAGGGAGAGGTTTACATGGAAAGGGCTTGAGGCTGATGTCCTTCAATATGTTAGGGAGTGTCCAGTTTGTCAGCAAAACAAATAGGAGCACACTTAACCCAATAGGTCTATTATAGCCACTTCCGATTCCTGATAGGAAGTGGGAATGCCTGTCCATGGACTTTATTACGGGCTTGCCTAAAGCCCAGGGGAGAGACTGTATATACGTGGTTGTAGATCGGTTAACAAAATATGCCCACTTCTTTCCGATCACAACTACATACACGGCAACACAGGTAGCAGAGTTGTTCTTCCGAGAGGTTTTCAGACTACATGGGTTGCCTCAGACCATAGTCAATGACAGGGACAGCCGATTTATAAATCACTTTTGACAGGAGGTGTTCAGACTCTATGGGACTGAGTTAATCCTGAGTACTAGCTATCACCCGTAGACAAACGGGCATACAGAGATAGTTAATAAATGGGTGGAAGGTTATCTCAGAAATTACATAGCGGGGCAGTAGAAAGCTTGGGTAAAGTGGATTTACCTTTGCGTGTTTTGTTATAACTCCACTTTCCACATGTCCATACATATGACACCTTTCATGGCGTTATACGGGTATGAAGCTCCTAGCTTCATCGACCTTCTGTTTAGTGATAGTAGAGTGCCTAGTGCAGGAAACTTGTTGCAAAAGAGTCAGGACATTATGAAGGCTCTCAAGGAGAATATCACTTAAGGCACAAAATCAGTAGAAACAATATGTTGATCAGAGGATGGAGAGATCATTCGAGGTGGGAGATATGGTCTATTTGATGTTGTAGCCGTACCGATAGTCTACACTCAAAAAAAGTGGTGCTGAAAAGTTGAAACCACGCTACTATGGGCCTTTTCGGATCATTAGGCGAGTGGGTGAAGTAGCATATGAGTTAGAACTCCCAGCAGATAGCCGAGTTCACAATGTCTTTCATGTATCATGCCTCAAGAAGGCGTTGGGACATCATGTGACTCCATCAGCAGTGTTGCCACCCTTGGATGATGAGGGGAAATTGATTCTTGAGCCAGAGGCTATCTTGGATTTTCGAGAGAGGCGGTGCGGAAACGGACTATCACAAAATATTTGGTCAAATGGAAGGATTTGCCAGTTGAGGATGCCACCTAGGAAGGTGAGGAGATCTTACAACACCCAGCATTGAGATTGCTTGAGGACAAGCAATTTCACGGAGGGAGGATTGTAATGTCCCCTCCAAAGTGAGACATCTGTATTCAGTAGATTAGCCTATCATTGCGACCCTCGTAGGCTAATGAAGGTGTTGAGAGGGTCTTCTGAGGATTGTATCACCTCCAACATTCAGTGATGTTTAGCTCTAGCTTTCATTTGAGGCTTTCGGGACTCAGTTTGCTCAACTTACTATTTATAGTAAGTCAGACATGGATAGAGTGGAACCCTTACTATTTTTAGTAAGGCATGTGATCGGATGAAGAATCACCAGATGAGTCCCCAATTCAGATGGCGTATTAAGAGTTGATGAATTTAAGGAGTTATTAATGTTATTTGGCTTAAATAACATTAATTAATTAAAAGAGGTATTTTAATGTTATAACTTAAAGTTATAATTTGAGGGTCAAAATGTCATTAAAAGGGGGCCAAATTAATGAATTAATTATTGGACGTCAACTCCTAAGTTTTGAGTGAAATATTAAAAGGATGAAAATAAATAACATTTTTAATGTTATTAATTGCCTTTTTGGAGAAGTTTGAACTTCTCATGAGAGGATATATATTTCACTTTGAGGTTATTTGATATTCATTGGATTGAGATTGTTGTTGATGAAATTTTGTTTGAGAGTGGAAGCCAAGGGTTTTCAATCCTCGTGCCATTGGAAAACGTTTCTTCTTCAGTGTTTGCAGCCATTTGAAGCAGTGAGATACCTGTTGAATTTGGTATTATGGAGGGCATCATTCAGATGTTCTATTGAGCAGATCGGAGAGACCCAGGGTTTTATCTTATTGTTCAGAGATTCTCAAGTTTAAGGGCAGGCGATTGCAGATTGCCTTGTTGAAATAAAAACCAGATTTGAAGAAGAGGTACGGCTGAGTATTTCTCAGCCTTTAATTGCAGCAGGGGTTGACCCTCTTGAAGAGGGGCGATTTTGTCTTGGAGGGCTCAAAAAATAAAATAAAAATCATTCAAAGGGGCGCCCAGACTTCAAGAAACCAGCCACAACATTGGTGAACAGAAAAGCAGCCTATTGAGGGAGATTCAAGCCTTTCTATGAGTTTGCTTTTTGGCTGAAGTGACAGACAACAGCTGCATGTTATCAGATCTTTTTGGGTATGGTTGTAATAGTTTGTTCTCATGATTTTGAGCCAATAAATCTTAAATTAGAGGAACTACTGTTTAGTTGTTAAATTTCTTTATGCTTTGCATTTTCTATTTCTTCATAAGTATTTCAAGAAAACACAAAAAAAGTAGAAAACCCTCATTAAACATCAAACACACAAAACAAAAAAAACCAGCATAAAAAATAAGGGCACGAAGTGTTCTTACAGGTGTGGAGAGGAAGTTGGAATTCAAAACAATGCAAAGCTTCTAGGTCTCCCAATAAATTTGGGGTTAAATGTAGAATGGAATGCGGCATTGGAGCATTGGGGGCCTCATGAACTTAGGAACTCCTCGGCAACACACTTCATCATAATCTTCAATGTTAGAACTTTTAATACTTAGCCATTTTTAGGCCCATAGATGATGTCAGCAGGAAGAGGAAGTAGGGTAGGACAGTTGGAATGGACGTATGATGAAAGAGGATAAAAAATGGAGCATGAGAAGTGGGAACAGAGAAATCGTAGGGATTGGGACCTTTTAGTTTTGGGGACTAGGAACATAGAAGAGACATAGTTCCTAGGTCTACGATCCACTCGAAGGCTTGCAACCCGCTAGAGGAAAGAGAGAACAAGAGAACAAGTGAGAGTTGGGGTTCTAGGGGAAATTGGAACCACAAGACTTGGTCCCTAGGTCCCAATTCCACCTGAAAGCAAAGTTGCGTGGACACGAATACAAATATAGATACGATATGGTATTGGATACAGACACAACCATTTTTGAAGACCCCTGATATGGATATGGTTCGATATGACATTCATAAAAATTTAAAACACATACACATATTTTTAACACAATTTTCTAAGTTATTAGAGGAGATACTCATTACTTTAAAAGCAATATAGACACATAATTGCATTGGAAGACCCAAAAAAGTGGATTGTTGAAATAGAAAAATGTTTCATTTGTCTTCCTTATTTGGCATAGGTTTTGTTTATACAAAAATAAAATAAAACTGGGTGATTGAAGTTCTTTTAAATTAAGTTTAGGAAGATTCACGTCAGATTTTCTAAAAATCAAATTACATAGTATTTGATAAAGTTGGAAAATCAGGTTTTTTGGGCACACATGGGTACAATATTCGATGTGGCTAGAAAATCAGGTTTTTTGGGCATGCGTGGGTATAGTATCTGACACGTATCTGCATTGTATCATAAGGGGTGTAGGTGTATCTGGCTACTTTGCTTGAAAGTTCACAGCCCAGGAAAACACAAAGGCTTAGTAAAACACACAAACTTGAGATTTATCACCGAACACTTGACTTCCTCAACACAAGGGGTTCGAAAGGGAACATCACAAGGCACACAATTGGGCAAAATTGGCAAGGACTCAGCTTAGTTTTTACAATTTTTAGATGGGGTTCCAATAGTTAGGACTATATTTGGCCTAGATTAACCACTTGTGACCTAACAGATGGTCATTTATTTGTATTTGGAATTTCTTTCTCTCACATTCATTAACTTACATCTAGGCTCAAACACATGCACACTCACCCACATGCTTGTGTCGATTCAAAGTTGATTAGTCTTATACATGCATGCATTGGTCTTATACATGCATGCATTGGACTCAAAATTATAGCCTAAAAATTGCTACAATTATAACTTTACCTCTAATCTCTGTGAGTTGCTTCCAATTTCCTAGTGACTAATTGCTGTTTTTCCATGTATTCCTTGATGAATGATGTAATCAGGCACGTGGTTCTTCCCCCAGATGTTGCTAAATTGCTTCCAAAGAATCAGCTGCTCTCAGAGGTAAAAGTAGTACAAGATTTTAATTTTATGCACTTTTTATTTTTCTTTACTCTGTTCTCTTTGGTGGAATTTATTGTAGAACTCTTTATTTAATAATGCTTTCTCATATTGTATCGTTTAAGAGTTAAAAATGTTTCTTGATATTTTTGTTTAGACTGAATGGCGAGCTATCGGAGTGCAGCAGTCTCGGGGTTGGGTGCACTATGCCATTCATCGCCCTGAGCCTCACATTATGTTATTCCGGAGGCCCTTGAATTATCAGCAAAATCAACAGCAGCAGAGTGGTGTTCAGTCTCAACCAATGGGCATGAAAGCTCAGTAAGTCTCATAAGGAGTGTTAAAATATGTTGAAGAGGTTTTTTTCCAAGTGACGATAATGATGCCTAGGATTGAGTGTATGAGTAGTGTTCTAGAAACTTTGATGACGGTTAAAAGGAGAATAATGCTGTTCTTAAGTTTCCATTTTCTATGTTAGTTATGACTATCTTGATAAACTTGTGATGAGGTTTCGTTTCTGTAGCCGACAATGATTGTGTCTAGCCTTCATTCCTCAGTTTAGTAAATATTGTTGCTTGTAAATTGGTGAAGTATATACTGGCCTTGTGAAATATTTGGAAAACTTATTGAAAACATTTGCCAATGAACTATTAAGGCACACTTCTATCATGTATTCAGTGTAAATCTCCATTTTTAAACAAAATTGTTTTAGATCCAAAATATACATTAGCCAGGGATATCTAATCATGGCATAATTATAGTTTTGCATCTGAACCACAAAATTCTTGTCTCCTTAAATAAAAATTTCTGAACAGTGTTTTAAATCCTTGTCTGGTATGAGCCCATCATCTGGTCTTCAACTTTTTAAATTTTTAATCTTTGTTCAAGTTGTGTTTGTAAGTTCATACTGTGGACCAGTTTCATACAGTTCTCTTGGAGAGCGAGCTTTCAAGTAGAATGGTTGATGTTTGATTTTTAGATAACCATGAAATAAAAAATGCTACATTCCTTTTAATTTGTGTGCTTTCTAAGCTCACTTTGTGGCATATTTTTGCAAAAATGAAGTTTGTTTTTGGTGGCAGTGTTGTGAAGGTCTTTCACTGTTGATGCATATCAAAGTTTTTGTTTTGGGTTTCGCGCTTGAATGTTTTTCCTTAATGATCAAACAGAGCTTTCGCAATCCATTTTCAAAATATGTAAGTAGACTTTTAGCTTGAAATCTTCTCTTTTAAACTTATGTAAGTTGTCGGTTCTAGTTCAGGTTCTGGTACATGGGTTTGGGTAGACATGTTCAGGTACATGGATTAGGCAAAATTTTGGAATGCATTTTTTGGAACCTGACCAGGAGTCCATTAAAGTAATTCTCCAACTTGGATTTAATTTGAAATTATACAGCTTAGCCTCAGATTATTCCCATAATATCGCAGAGGCTTCAAAGCTGTGTGGTGCCCTGCTGAACATTGAGCAGGCCAAAATCAATAATCACAGTGTCAAGAATGTTTTGAATTGCACACCTTATACAATTGACTTCACGAGTGAACAGTGGCATTTCTAAACAAGAAGAGTTTACAAATATACGTAAGATACACATTGTATGTCACCATGCTATAGCAGTATAGTTGGTAATGCATGTAAAATTTTCTTATCTCCTATGCCTCAGATACTTTACTGGTTGGTAGTATGGAGTAGTTAGTTTGAAGAGAAGAGAATTCTAGGGTCTGCTCTTTTTCTTAATGATTTAGTTATGAAGATTTAGTGAGTATTTGACCTAAATTCATATATCCATGCATTCCAATTTATTGGTGTTGTGTAACAATCATGGAGGCCTAACCTGTTGCTGTCCTACATAAATGCAACTCTACTCTAAGCAATTTGTCTTTGTACAATGTTAGTCACACAGGTATTGGGTCTTTCTGCTAGTGTGGCATTTTTTCTTAGAACATCTAGAATGCATGCTTCCGAGGAGCGGTGAGGCCATTGAAGAGACCAATACCAACCAAGTAAAAAAATAAAAATAAAAATACATTTACTAAGACTACTGTAGTTAAAATTTAAAAGTGAATAAGTTTAGTCTATCAACATTTACAGAACTATCTAAACTCCAAACATCTCATCTCATTTAAGGAGAAAACTGGTGCAACAGATTAGGCCTTGTTGATGTGAATTTGTTGGTTTTGCTTGTTTTTTTCCACATGTTTTTTTGAACTTTAATAATGCTTAGGAACAAGTTGTTGAAAACATACTAAACATGCAAGTTTGATGTGTTGGTGAATGAATGTAGTTCCTAGATGCATAATTATGCTTTTGAGTGCTCTTAAATTAAATAATTCTAATGGATTCTTGGATTCACTACCGTGTTATAATGACTACAATTTGAACATATTTGGTGCGCAGGCCAATGAGATACCAACTAGTTTTTAAAAGGGTTAGTTTCTAGGTGAGAATTTTGAGATTTAATTGAGGTGGACTAGGTTGTGTTGTGTGACCTGGTTTGAGGTGATAAAAGGTTATGAGCCAATCTGTGTTTCATAAGTTGAATAGATTGCTATGATTGTGTATTTATGGCATTTGTTCAAAGTGGTATAATGTGCAGGTGAATTTACATAAAGCATGCTTGTTAAAGTAAATATGTAGTAATAAAGTAAACACACATGAAAGGATACAATGTAGATATTTGGATGATGCCTTTTTAGTTTTGTGTGAAAAACCATGTCATTTGCACTTATTCATGAGTCATTAATTATACTTCCATCAAGCATTAGTGCTAAAAGTCCATAATCATCATTTGAAAGCATGCAACAGGTGTGAATTGAAGTTGCAGTAAAGTGTAAAAGCTAGGTCTATATCCCATGGCTTATAAGGACTTGTATGCCATGGCTTATAAGGGGATGTAGACTTGGAGTTGGTGTGGTCCTTGTAAAGTATGCACACCAATTGGTGCAAAAGGGATTATAATACATAGGGCAATGTAGAGTTGGAATTGGTGTGAGCCTACTAAGCATGTGTATGATACTGCAAACATAAGGCAATGCAAAATTGAAAATGGTGTGATCCCCATGAAATATGGACATAAAAATTGGCATAAAATGGATCTTGATAGATTTGGAGTTGGAATTGGTGCGACCCTACCAAAGTATGTATATGACAAAGCAAGTTTTGCCTTCTAGAGTTGGAATTGGTGTAATCCCCATGAAGCATGCACATATCAAGTGGTGTAAACGAGATCATGACATACGAGGTGATGTGGAGCTCTTACTCATATGGATCCACAAAGCATGCAATTACAATCTTGGATATTTTGTTGTGGTTGTATGACCCTTTTTAAATGAGCATATGATTAACATTATGCATTTAAATTGAGAAGAAACTAGCAAAACAATGTGATATTAGAATGGATGGATACAATAATGTAATGGCCTTGGGCACGATTCATGACTTTGTAGAAATGGATCATGGAATTAGTGGGCATATTGTTGCCCCTAGGGAAGGGCAAACATGTGTAAATTGTATGGCCATGTGTCAAATGTTAGTTGTTACTTTGTAAGAGAAATTTAATTAGTGTCTTGAGAGCAATTTCATTAAGTAGAGGTTGGGATAGATGGAAAGTGTAGGGGCAGGGAGGAGATGGTGTTCAAGGATAGCAGGAAGGAGGTGGGGATGATGGTTGGGGAAGGAGGAGATGATGGGAGAGGGTTGGGGTGGTGAGGGAGGAGAAAGAGGAGATTGGGATGGTGGGAATAGCAAGGAGATGGGGGAGGTGGTGATGGAGATGTGCAGGTTAGATTGGTGGTAGCCTTATTTGAGCAAGATCAGGTTCATAGGGAGAGAGATGGGTATCAAGCAAAGAGGGACAACCTCTTGGTATTACTTTCACAAATGATTAAAAAGAGGGATATTGAGATGGCTCAACGTCAATAGGTAGAGGTGACAAGTGGGGTTCCCATGATGCAAGTGATGGGGGAGATGTGGAGGTTGATGCAAGAGGATACATATTATAGGACCCTTAAAATGAGAGGGAGGTACATGCAGATAGGAAGGATCCTAGTTTCTTGGCTCAGAGTTTATCAGGGGCCTCTTGATTGGCTAGATGAGAGGGTAGGTCAGTTATGGGGGGATCCTTAGGACTACCACCACTAATGCTAGCATAGCTAGGATAGGGTCCAATCGTAGAAGGAGATGTATAGCCAACATCATAGGCTATTGCTCAGCTAGGGGTAGGTCTTCCTCCTTGTCCATCTTCACTTGGAAATTTAGAGGGTGGGAGCCCAATTTGAGGAGCTTCCTCAATATTGTACTATATGATGTAGACTTTTTTTATTATTCCTACAGGTTCATGTACATATGTATATTCATGGATCTTGTAGCTTTTTATATATACACTATATATTTATAATGTATCATGACACAATTTTAGGATATATATGAGATGATATTTTGTTGTGCATTTGATGATGTTCATGATGTGATGTCTTTCTATATGCACGTGATGGATATCTATAAGATTGATATATGCATTTAATGATGATTCTTATTTGATTTTGCTATATGATGGATATATGCATGTGTGATGTGGAAAAAATGGATCTAGGTCCTAAATAACACCTTTCTTGACATTACATTAGAGGAACCAAAATTGATCACACAAGACCACTTGGCTACTATCCTCAATGGAAGAACCAAAATGATTGATTAGGGTTTTGGTCCTCTTTTGTGTTTTGTTGGGTTGAGTTGATTGATTAGGAATTGAATTGATTTGATTATATAAATGTAAACCTAGGTTAACTATGAATCTACAACAAACTAATGTGATTTCAAAAAGTACAAAACTGATGCACATAAACTACTGATAGAAAAGTAGAGTGTAGAGACATAAGAACTTGACATGCAAATTAGGGTTGAAACTACTTGGTCAAGGGCGGTGGAACCCAAGATTGGAAGATGCTACTTTCTTAAATCTGTGAATAGGTCTTAGTAGGTTACAATCTATAAGTTATTTCCTCTTAGACTCAACTTCGAAAATTTGTCTGTTGATGAATAATTCTTCTTGTTCTAATTTGTTGAAATAGGAAGCTTAAATGCTCGACCTTTCTATTAGGTCTTCAATCTTCTTCCAAATTCACTTTAGATCTGCCACTTGCAAACAAGAGAGGAGACAAAGGGTTGTTCCATACAGGGGCTTGCCTATGTCAAACTTTGTTTTGGTGTTTCCACCTCCACAATGGCTATGATGATGTAAAAAGTGCTTACCCTCGGTTGGGCAAGCAAATGGACAAAAAGAAGTGATAAATGACAATTGTTGCAACTTACCACTCATATCTTATCTCTTTGATGGATTGAAGTCATGATACACATCTCATACAAGGAAGGTTTTCTTGTTGATAGGAAGTCCTGCAAGTGTTAGTACTCACAAAACAAATGAACACAAAACATGAACAATCTTACTCATAAACTTGATGCATTGCTAACATGAATCTTGAATGATGAAAATGCTGTAAGAATGTTGCTTATTATACTCTTGACTAATTGTTTTAGGATGCTTGCTTGCTCAAAATTTCATTAGGTTGTCTTGGATGCTCAAATGGTGAAAATGACATTTGTATGCATTTCTTTGTTTCCCATAAAATTAATTGTGAAAATTCGACATGTGAATTTGAATTTGCAAACATAAAAATGTTGATAATAACATATCCAAAATTGGGCCAAAATAGGCTGGTCACGGGTGGTGGCACCTTAGACCAGACCTATTTTGGGCCTTTTTATTATTGTTAAATAAATAAATAAATAATATTATTCCCAATTATATCTCAATTTTCCAAAAATGATGATAAAACGAGCAAATTATGAGCATAATTAGTTCCAAACACATAAGGGGGAGCTAAACATTGCGTGAAATTGTTAGGTTTGACAATTTATGATGCTACATTTAGCCCCCATTTTAGTGAGAATATGAACTTATGCTCATGTTCACACTAAAGTAAGGATAAACCAAGAAGGGTTCTTTCAGCAAAACATTGCAGAAGTAAGATGAAACTGAATCTAGGGGGTGCGCTAGCCCCCAAGCTTAGGATCCTACTAAATGACAATGTAAAGACAAAAGGAACACATACACATGAGGTGCAATGCAGAATGACAATCACAAAGCATACACGATAAAGACACAAAGCAAACACACAAAAGACAGAAGGCAGACACATAACAAACACAACACACATAATAATTAAAACACAATTAAAATACGACATAAACACGAGGTTAGTATGCTAAAGGATTCGAGTTAGTAAGGTAAAGAGATATCAATCTGAAATTTATCTCAAATAAAAAATGACATCCATCAAATATAATGTTAAAAATGATGGTGCTCTCATAGGACTTAGCAAATTGTGTTATGCTAGATCACTTATGAGCTACATAAATCTACTGGTTAGCAAGTCGTGTTATGCTAGGTTTCCATGCAATATGATTGGTTTCACAAGGGTAGCATGCTGTGTTATGCTAGGTTTCCATGCAATATGATGGTTTTCACAAGGGTAGCAAGCTGTGTTATGCTATTTTACTCATGAAACACATGGCTCCATTGGCAAGATAGTTTTGTTATGCTAGGTGGCCTTGTAAAAGGTGCTCAAGTTCATAGACCAATAAGCTCTGTTATGCTACATCTATGGACTATTTTACAAATAATGCCTCAAGGAGTGCATACAAATCTAATGTCACAGGGGATTGTTTGACATCTCAGGGATGAATCACATCAAGGGTGTACAAAAAGTTTAACATCACGAAGATGAATCACCTTAGGGGGTGTACAAAAGTTTAATGTCATGGGGATGAATCACCTTAGGGGGTGTATACAAGTTTAACTTCACGAAGGATGAATTGGTAACCACACCTCAAGGGATGTTATAAACAACACCACCACAAAGGGGTACACAAATAGAATGGCAACCACACTTTAGGAGGTATTATGCATCATACCACCACTAAAGGGGCATATGGATTAACTTATAAGACCACACCTTAAGAGATATCATACATGATAACACCACTAAAGGGGCACATGAACAAATTGTAAGGCCATACCTTAGGGCATGTCATGTATAATACCACCACCAAAGGGGCACATGGATTAAATTATAAGACCACACCTTAGGAGATATCATACATGATACCACCACTAAAGGGGAAACACATGATTTGCAAGGGCACACCTTAGGGGTTATCATGCATGATATCACCACTAAAGGTGCATATGAACGAATTGCAAGGCCACACCTTAGGGGATATCATGCATAATACCACCACTAAAGGGGCACATGAATGAATTGCAAGGCCATACCTTAGGGGATATCATGCATGATACCACCACTTGAAAGGGGCACAAACATGATTTGCAAGGACACACCTTAGGGGATATCATAAATAATACCACCACTAAAGAGGCACATGAACAAATTGCAAGGCCACACCTTAGGGGATATCATGCATATTACCACCACCTAAGGGAACATGTACTTAATTTTAACTAAATACCAAATGTATGAAAATGGATGAGGGATATGCCCCCTTAAAATGTTAGCATGCTTGTTATGCTAATATTTTAAGGAAATAAAGAACAAATAGGGGATCCTTAGAAAGAATACATACCTCACAAGATTAATTATTCTTGACCCCCAAGTGTAGAGACAAGGATAATCATTGTGGATATTATCATGTTGCTCCTCATTGATGAAATATGATTGCACAAAATATTGTGCCCCCATGAATGAAAATGAGCAATACATGATGCTACAAATGCCACATAGCAAGGAGCAATACCATAACAACTAATTTATTATCTTATATGGTTCCATAGTGATATGATATGTTTGAAATAGTAATTGCATTTTCTTCTTTAAGACCCAACACTCATCAATAGAATTCCCAAACATTTGATAATATGCACAAAAGGATGAATTTTGTTGTTTTTGTTTATTGGACTTTCATTCACATGGCAGTGGAAGGGTGATTGTACCCATTTGAAGGAATGTGTATAATGCCTTTTCTATCTTGGATAAGTGGTGTAGAGCGAGGAGTAATCCATTTTTATGCAAATGATGATTTGATCGTTGAGTTGTGGCAAGATGTGGTGTGGGCTCTACATGGCTTTGGATTCTTTTTTCATTATTTGTATTAAAGCCTTGTTTAGAGAGGATTTAGAAGTCATGGACATAATGTGTCTCCCAATCAAGAGATGTGTTACTAACTTGGTTCAAATGGGTGAGTGACTATTTTGGAAAATAGAAACATCATGTTTGAGATGGGAAGATGGATTAACATGAGTTCTAGTGGGATCATTTTTATGTAAGCATAGTGATTGAGGGATGAATTGTAAAGGGGTCTCCTTATGACAGAAAGAAAACATGTCAAGTGAAGGTATGATAGGCTTTGCAGATTCTTGGTAGAGTTGTGGAATGTAATTTATGTGAGGTGGATTGTAGTTTGTAGGTAAATCTTGCAGCAGGGGTTGGTATGATGATTATTTGAATGCATGTTCATTATGTTGTCTCTAGGGATGTTTTAATGAAGGGTAGGTAAAGTAGTGTTTAGGAAGCTATCAATGATCTCATCTTCTTGCTCCAAGATAACCTCTTTAGGAGGATATACATTGGGAGAGGAGGAATCATGAGCTTCATCCTTTGTTGGAGGAATGTTACCAAAAGAACAAAATGACACATCAACCAAGGAATTCAAAGAAGACATTACTTCACCAAAATAGTCAAACATTTTGAAAGTAAAAAGTGAAATCTATTGTGTATTGGATGCTAATATTGTAAACCTATTACAAGATTCAAGATATTTAAGTGCTCATATTATGTAGAGAGAAATAGATTCAAGTGACAAAAACTTTAAAACAATTTCCAGAAATAAAAGACATGTCTGCATGAAGATCATAGAGATAAAACTATGACTGAAAGTTGGACAAAAATTAGTTGGACAAGGGAAGTGGCACCCTAGACTAGAGATGCAATATTTTAACAATTTAAAAATGTAGAAAGCAACTACCATGTATGAGGATCTGAGGTTGCATAGGTTCAAGTCTGAAAGCAAGCAAAGTTATGGAAATGCATGAAAATCTAATTTGTTTATGTGAAACATACACATACACATACACATGCATAAAATTTTATTTTTAAAGCAATGCAATATATTCAAATGACAGTGAATTTCCGATATGGCTTTCAATCGTGACCGCAAGTTGCGGAGGGAGATTCAAGATGCTGCACATTTTTAAAAACCTGCTGTTCTCGGGGGCCCCCCTGGCCATTCTCGGTTTTCCCGCCCACCTCGATCTGTCGCTTTTGGTCCTTCTTGGGTTTCTCGAGGTCCTCTCTCTGAAGTCTTCGAAAACCCTAGGGTTTCTCATTCGAGAAATGACAGGTTTCTTCCTCGCGAGAATGGTGCAAGTTTTGTTGAGCCACGGGCTAGGGTTTCAAAAGCTTTTCCTCGGCTGCCTCCATCTATCGGTTCCTCTTGGCTTAGTTTTGGCAGTTCAGTTAAGTCCTTTGGTTTTATTACTAATGGTTTTCCTGGTTCAGTATTCAAAAATGGTAAGTGGGTGCCGGATGTTAGTGTTGGGAAGTGGAGCTTTCCTCCTGATAGGAAGCAACCTTTTGTGAGAGATCCCCAACCTCCATTTGATATTTGTAGATCTTCCTCTCCTTCTCTTTCCGTGCGTTCGTGGGCTAATGTTGTGGCTGCCTGTTCTTGCTCTTCTTCCCTCGCTTCTCATTCTTCTCCTGCTCCTATTACATATCCTAACACCATCCCTGTGCAAGACTTTATCTCTACCGCTTCAAATCCTCTCACTTTCCCCAACAATATCGTTCTTCCTCCGCTTAAAGGGATTTCGAAACGGATTTCTAAGCATTTTATCGATCCTCCTCTGGTTGTGTCTGGTAGTGATAATTCTGAACATGCTTTTCGTCCTTTGCTTCAGCCTCCTCTTCGTAGCTCGGTTAAGCATCAGGCTTCTGTTAACACCGATAAGTCTCGGAAGTTGAAGGGAAAGTCTTTGAAGCAACATCCCTCTCGGATTGAGGTCACATTACCTCAGGAAATGCTTGATCCGCAAATTTTGGATCTAAAGGATGTAGCACTATTTGGTAAGTTCTGAAAATTTCAACCTCTTCTTGATAACTTAAAATCTTGGGTTGGTTCCAACTAAGTTTTTTATTTAGATAAAGGTGAAGGATTTTTTGTGGTTATTTTTTCTGAGAAAGACTCAAGAAATGCCGTTCTTCGGAAAAAAAATTGGATGATGGAAGGCAATGGTCTTTTTACTACTCTTTGGACCCCGAATTTTAAACCTACTCGGGTCAAGCCTCATTTCATTCCCTTTTGGATTCAATTACAGGGCCTCCCCCTGGAATATAGAGAACATGGCATTATTGAAATTCTTGGGAATAAGCTGGGAATCTTTATGAATCTTGATTTGGGTTTTTTCTCAAATCCATCGTTGCCAGTTAGGTTTTTGGTTTTATTGGATGTTCACAAGAAAATGCCTTCTAGTGTCTTAATTAAAACAGTTTTTGGCTCTTGGGTTCAAGCTGTTGTTGTGGAAGATCCTAAGGTTTATTGTTGTTCATGTCATTTTCATCTTCATCCTTTCAAGAAGTGTCGTCTTAATCTTGATGGTTTCCCCGGTCCTTAGTCAAATTCAATTATTCACCCAGTCTTGGAAGCTCCTTCTGCTGATTTAATCCCTCTCAATAATTCTTGGGATTCTGACTTTGTGCTCTATAGGGACATTTTTGATCTCTGTCTCTCTTGGTTTTATTCAACTCGTACACAATCTAAGCAAATTGCATCTACTGATTCTTCAAAGATTGTGGAAATTAAGTCTCTTCCTCTTGATGTTGTATCTCAACCTTCCGTATCAAATTTTGTTTTTGTCAAGGGTTCATTACTTGGGGGTTTCTCATTGCACTCTCCAATTAAGATCTTCTTGTATTCATTAAATGTACTCAATCCGGATTTAAGTTTTAATTGTCCTCGCCAAGCTCATCAATGTGCTTCGATGCTAACATTGGGTGTGTCAAGTAATAGTGACAAAAAGCTTGCCATTTTTAATCAGTGTAATGTTGATCAGTTTGATGTGGATAATTCTCAATTATCTTCATCCCTAGCAAATCAAAAGCCAATTCTTGATGAATTTCCATCAAAACAAGACTTGGTGAATTTTGTTGATCAGTCTTTGACTTTTGTTGGTGAGCAATTTATTGATGATATTGCTTCGGAAGTTTTTAATGATGAGTCTCTTAGTGAGGATGTTTGTTCTATCTCTTAGTCCAAATTTGCTCCTTCTATCAATACAAAATCTCCTGCAAAGAGAGGAAGGAAGTCTTTAGCCATGAAGCTTCAAGAAGAGATTTCAAAGGGAATTCAATTGACTTTAGATTCCAGCTTAGTTAACTGTGCAAAACAAAAGAGGCCATGGAGAGCTTGTTGCTCTCCCAAGTTACAATGAAACTTATATCGTGGAATGTCAGAGGATTAAATGCCTCTGACAAACAGTTCCAAGTGAAACAACAATTGGATGTTTCAAGGGCTGATATTATAGTTCTTCAAGAGACAAAGACCTCTGAAGATTCTTTTCAATCTATTAAAAAGAAATGGCATGCATGGGGAGCATCACATTCTCCCTCTCAAGGTGCCTCGGGTGGTCTAATTTCCTTCTGGAATACTAAGGCGGTAAGTATATCAAATATCTCATTTCATCATAATTGGCAGCTTATGTTTGTATCTCATTTTGAGCTTTCCTTTCGGCTTCTGAATGTTTATGGTCCAACCAGTTCTTCTGATAAAAAATTCTTTGGGAATTACTGCAATCAAAGTTGGATTTGATAGGTCAAGACAAATGTGTTCTTGCAGGTGATTTTAATGCAATTGCTAATGATATGGAAAAGAAAGGTGGAATAAGTCCTCCCAAAGTTGTAATTTCTGATTTTGCAGCATTTATTCATGATAATGCATTAAGGGATGCAATTCCCACAAATGGCTTGTTTACGTGGACAAATAAAAGGAAAAATTTCTTGCAAATTGCAGAGAGATTAGATAGGTTTTTAATCACCTCAAATTGGATAGGATCACAATTTTCCTTTTCTTCTGAAATTTTACCCTTGGTAGCCTTTGATCATTTTGCCATATCTCTGGTTATGTCTGGTAACAGTGTCAAATCTTTGGGTCATTCATCTTTCAAATTTGAATCTATGTGGCTTAGACATCCAGACCTAATCAGTTGCATAAAAAAATGGTGGCAATTTGCCCCTTTTGTTCATGGGTCTAAAATGTTTCAATTAAGTAATAAATTGGATCATGTAAAGAGGAATCTTATTTCTTGGAATCGATTAATCTTCAAAAATGTGTTTTCTCAGAAAAATTTGGTGTACAAAAAATTAATTGAAGTAAATGAGAAGATTATCTTAAATGGGATGGATATTAGTTCATTTGAAGAACAAAAAACCCTAAACCTTGAGTGGAAAGAATTGCTCTCTCAGGATGAAGAATATTGGAGGCAAAAGTCCAGGGAATTGTGGTTGAAAGATGGTGATAAAAATACGATTTTTTTTCACAATTCTGCCCAAGCCAAAAAATAAAAATCCTCAATTTTTTCAATTCAAGATAGTGTAACAGGTGCTAATCTTGTTACTGAGAAAGATATTCAGGCAGAAGCTGTCAATTTGTTTTCCAATCTGTTATCAAAGCCTGATAACTCAAATGTAAATCTATCTATTGAAAGAGATGAACTTCTGCAAAATATACCTTCTCTGGTTTCCTCGGATGACAATGTGAGGTTGCTTGCTCCTTTTACTCTCAAAGAGATTAAAGAGGTAGTTTTCTCAATGGCGCCAGACAAGGCTCCAGGTCTAGATGGTTTCACAACAATTTTTTTTCAAAAATGCTGGGAGTTTATTGGGTTTGATATATTAAGTGCTATGGAAGAGTCAAGGAAGTTTGGTGGAATGCTAAAAAAATTTAATGTTACTAATATTGCAATCATTCCAAAAATTTTGAATCCAAAAACTTTTTCAGATTTTAGGCCTATCTCGCTTTGCAACACAATATATAAGATTTTCACAAAAGCGATTTATCTCTGCCTTCATCCTCTCATTTCTTCAATTATCTCAGAGGAGCAAGGTGGCTTTGTTCCAGGCAGAGAAACCCCTGAAGGGGCAATAGTGGCGCATGAAACTTTGCATACTATAACCTCTAATAAATTGTCAGCCATGATAATTAAACTAGATATGTAAAAAGCATATGATAGAGTTGATTGGTGTTTCCTAAATCAAGTGCTTTTGAAGTTTAACTTTTCCTCTAAATGGTGTAAATGGATAATGGCTTGCATATCTGGTGCAAGATTTTCAGTGTTACTTAATGGCTCATCTGCAGGCTTTTTCAATTCATCACAAGGTGTTCGTCAAGGTGATCCTTTATCACCTTTCTTATTTATCATCTTGGATGAGGCTTTGAGTAGGTCTTTTAAATCTGCAAATCTGCAAGGGAAGATTAAAGGGGTCTCTTTCCAAGTACAAATTTATCAGTGACTCATTCTTTATTTGCTGATGATACTCTTCTCTTTGGCAAAGCTGACTTGGTAGAAGCAAAAAGAATAAAAATCCTTTTGGATAATTATACAAAGGTTTCCGACCAAAAGGTAAATGAAGATAAGTCAAAGATTTATTTGTTTAACACTAAAGATACAACTGTTAAATCTATAGTCAAACTTTTTGGCTTCAATCAAGATCAGTTGCCAAGCAAATATCTTGGGATTCCTTTCTTTTCAGGCCAGAATAGGGTCTTGCATTGGAAAAAAAAATTCAGTCTATTCAATCTAAATTGCTGTCATGGAAAGGAAGATGGTTATCATTAGTAGGAAAAATTCTCTTGGTTAAATCTGTGCGTTCGTCCATTCCAAACTATTTTATGTCAGTTTTGAAAGCACCCAAGTCTATATTGCTTCAAATTCAGAAATTAATTAGAAAATTCCTATGGTCAGGGAATGTGGACACTAAAAAAAAGATACCATTAATTTCGTTAGGGCTATGTGCATGGATAAGTTAAATGGAGGGGCAGGACTCCATATTCTTGGTAATAGAAATTTAGCCTTAGGGGCTAAAATGACTTGGTGGCTATTTTCAAATCCTTCCCTAAAATGGTGTAAAATTATGCAAAATAAATACTTGGATAATCAATCTCCTTCCAGAATTTTTACCGTCTCAGATCCCCCATCAGGTTTGGCAATGTGGAATTTCCTCCTGTCGTGCAGAAAGTTAATTCTCCCCCATTTATCTTGGGAAATTAATGATGGAAAACATGCACATTTTTGGAATGAATCATGGAATGGGTATAAGAAATTAAATAGTTACAATTTGGACTCCTCAATAAATTTCTTGTCACAAAAATTTGGACCTTATGTATATCAATATTTTGATAATGTGGAATCCTTAACTGGTAAAGTCAACTGGAAGAATTTTTCTTCAGAACCAATTGATTATAATCATAAGGGTATCATTGCCTCCTTAATGAAAGATAGAATAGTCTATGTTTCATCATGTGCAGACAGATTAATCTGGTCAAAATCACCCTCAGGTTGCTATTCGGTCAAAGAGGGTTACCTCTCCATTTCAAAATCTAGTTCACAATCCCAATCTCTCAGAGCATATAGTTTTTGTTGGAATTCAAAAATTCTCCCCAAAGCTGGTTGCTTTGCCTGGCTAGCAATCCAAAACAAAATCTTAACAAGTGATAAAATTTCAAGGTTGAAAATCTCAGCTCTTTTTAAATGTGTCCTTTGTGAGGCAGAGTTAGAGGATGTCAATCATCTGTTTCTCTCCTATTCAATTGCACAAAGTTGCTGGCTCTTTGTTTTATCAAAGTTAAAGATTCAATTTCCTCTTCCTAATAATATATGGGATTTATTTACTAGCTGGCCAAAATTATACAAGTCTTCCTTTTTTGCGTGTATATGGGAAGTGATTCCCGCATCGGTTTTATGGTCTATCTGGTGGGCAAGGAATAAACTCATCTTTAGGAAAGAAAAACAGAAAATTGAGCATATTCTGTCTTCTATGGAAATCTATATCTCTGAAATTGTAAATGCCTATGTTTCAAAATCAAAACACATAGGATCTTCTTTTATGGATTGGGATTCCAAAGTTCTCTCAAATTGGCCTCTTCTGTCTCTGCCCTTCAAAGGAAGTCTTCACTTTGTATCAAGCAAAGTTGATAGATCTAAGATTATATGGTCACCTCCCCCTTTGGGTTATTTTAAATTAGACTTTGACGGAGCTTCAAGAGGTAACCCAGGAATTTCAGGTGCTGGTATTGTAATAAGAAACAATATAGGTATAATCCTTTGTGCCAAATCCATCAAATTAATGGTTGGTACAAATAATGAGACTGAAGCATAGGCTTTACTTTTTGGCCTAAAAATGGCTTTAGATCTCAAAATATCAAAGCTAGAGATAGAAGGGGACTCTCTTATTCTGATTAATGCCTGCAGGGAAGGATCCTCCCATAATTGGAAGTTATCTTATATGGTAAAGCAAATTAAAAAACTTTTGGAAAATTTCTTGCATTATAACTTATTGCATACTTATAGAGAAGGAAACATGGTGGCAGATTATTTAGCCAACCTGGGCTGCAATCAACTTGAAAAATAAATGATTCATATTGTTTAAATTGGGAACATTGACTGTGAATTGGAAAAAATAATTTCAAAAGAAGAAATTTCTATTGATCATAATGGATAAAAATTTGATTAAGTCTTTTGCTGCACTTGCCAATTATGGATATGATAGGTTTTAAAGTTTAAACTTTTACCTATTATATTTATGGTTGACATGTCAACAAGATTTATTAATCTTTTTGGTCCTATGGAGGGATTATCAACATAGGATCACATGTTGAATAATGGCAAACCTTTCGTTCTTTTGTATAAATGATATTGTGCAAAGTGTGGTTGATACGGAGATCACAGGTCTGTTTGATCTGTTATAAGAATGATTATAGGGGATGTTTGTATACATCTCAAAAATTCTGATGTCAAAAGTCTGACAGGAGGTATATGTCGTGCCTTATCTAAATCGGACAACTTCGGGTAAATAAAATTATGATAACATAAAGGTTGGCATGCGCATGTATACGAGTACAATGTCGATCTCATTACATGGCCAATATGGTGTTCTCTCGTACCCGATGGGATGTTTTTGTTCGTCCAATACAACTCGGTTGCCATCAGTAATGTTTGATATTCTTATATGGCACATTCGACATTTGTGTAAAGGATATCATGGTGCTATTTCATAATAACTTGGTAAGGGATTTGTCATGATAAAGAGGTAAGCTTCAAAAAATCAAGGGAGCCGAAAGTTATTAAATAGGACATCATTGTCTTATTTTCTTCATCAAAAAATCAAGAAAGAGCTCTCTTAATATTTAAGTTGCTTATTTAGCTGTTAAGCAAATTAAGGCAAGTTGAAATGGGGTATCATCCTCAAAATTTTTGAATGTGGCTGCCAGTTCAAAGTTGGGAAACGCCAGCCTCTGGTAAGCTTGATATACAACATCTCCAATCTATTTTCAAGTTTCGTTGCAATTGTTTCAAATGCTTAATTGGTTCTGAGATTCTTTAGCCAAAATCACGAAGGTTGATATTTCCGTCAAATGTTCTTTCCATCTTACTTTCTAATATCATGGATATTCTTCAGTGTTTGGAAATAGTTAAAGTCATTGCCGACACAATGGTAAATGACATTTTTTTGAAAAATGAAGTAGTTCTTTGTAGTGCACAAAAATATATCTTCTCGCCTGGAGAAGGTTATATTGGCGGTATCTTCCCTCCTCACTATCTTCCTCATAATAAGGCAGTGGTGATTGCTTTTGATGCTTTAAAATTATCTGTAGAGTTTTCTGACCCCTGTCATTTGAATAAGGCTTTATCGAAGTATTCTAACCATATAGGAAGGGATATGACTGATAGTTTCAGGGAGAAGTTTTATTACATATCTTTTCTTCTTTATCATAATTGTCAACATGCAACTTCTTCACTACAAAGAAATTCAAGGCAGGTGCAGATTCAAGCTCAGGAAGGTTCCTATTTGTTGATGGAAGAAGAAGGAATTGAAGATCAAGGTGATAATATATTTGACTTCATGCAGATGGAGGAGTAAATGGAAAGGATTTAAAATATTGCAGATTATGTATTTGCTTGTGAGCAAGCAGCCAATAAATTGTATCTTCAGTGGATAGGTTTATACTTTTAGATAGATAGACTTGGATATGACTGTATGACTTTAAAAAGTCAGCATTTTGTAATTAGAAGCTTTACATTTTTGGGCTAAAACCGGAGGTTTTCTCACTGGCTCTTTCTTGCCGGTATGCCCTTTGAGCTAATTAAATGTATACTTTATTACATATAATAAATATATATATATAGTGGCTTGCCACTTTTGTCAAAAAAAAATAAAAAAATATTCAAATGACAATTTATAGAATTTAAAATACCATGATAAATAACTAAATTTTTCATGCAAATGCTAAAAAATAACACTTTTTGAGATTTTGAAATGAAAAATAATATGTAAATCTATACTTTTTCAATGCTTTTCACTAGAATGTGCATGAAATTCGACAAATGAAAATAACCTAAGCTTTCACAATGAAAGGATTATGATTTCAAAAGTTTTTACAAATGGAAAAAGTGTCAAGTTTACCAAAATGTGATGTGGGAAAAATGGATCTATGGTCCAAATTGCGCCTTTCTCGACATTACATTAGAGAGGAACCAAAATTGATTGTACAAGACCACTTGGCTACTAACCTCAATGGAAGAGCCATAATGATTGATCAGGATTTTGGTCCTCTTTTGCGTTTTGTTGGGTTGATTTGATTGATTAAGAATTGATTTGACTTGATTATGTAAATGTAAAACTAGGTTAACTATGAATCTATATCAAACTGATGTGATTTCAAAAAAGTACATAATTGATGCACATAAATTGATGAAAAAAACCAGAGTGTAGAGATAAAAGACCCTAACATGCAAATTAAGGTTGAAACTACTTGGTCAAGGGCAGTGGCATCCTAGACTAGAAGATGCTACTTTCTGGAATATGTGAACATGTCTTAGTAGGTTACAGTCTGTAGGTTCTTTCCTCCTGGGCTCAACTTCAAAACTTTGTTTGTTGATGAATAACTATTCTTGCCCTAATTTTTTGAAATAGGAAGCTTGAATGCTTGATCTTGCTATTAGGTCTTCAATATTCTCTCAAATCCACTTCAAATCTTCCACCTGCAAAAAAGAGAGGAGAGAAAGGGTTGTTCCATATAGGGGCTTCTCTAAGTCAAACCCCATTTTGGTGTTTCCACCTCCATAATGGCTATGATGATGTAAAGAGTCCTTACCCTCAGTCGGGTAGAGGAAAATGGATAAAAACAAGTGATAAATGATAATTGTTGCAACTTACCACTCATATTTGATCTCCTTGATGGGATGAAGTCATTATACACATCTCATGCAAGGAAGGTTTTCTTTTTGATATGAAGTCTTGCAAGTATAATACTCACAAAACAAATGGACACAAAATATGAACAATCTTACTCATAAACTTGACGCATTACTAACATGAATATTGACAAATGAAAATGTTGTAATATTGTTGCTTATTTTTCTCTTAACTAATTTTTTAAGGATGCTTGCTTGCTCAAAATTTCATTAGGTTGTCTTGGATGTTCAAATGGTGAAAAGGATTTATATTTATATGCATTTCTTCATTTCTCGTAAAATTAATTGTGAAAATACGACAAGTGAATTTGAATTTTCAAACATAAAAATACCAACAATGACATATCCAAAATCGGGCCAAAATAGGTTGGTTAAGGGTGGTGGCACCCTAGATCAGACCTATTTTGGGGCTTTTATTACCATTAAATAAATAAATAATAGTAATTCCCAATTTATCTTAATTTTATGAAAATGATAATAAAACAAGTAAATTATGAGCATAATTAGGTCTAGGCACATAAGGGGTAGGTAAACATAGTGTGAAATTGTCAGGGTCAACAATTTACAATGCTACAATATGCAATGATGATTATGCAATAGCTTATGATGTGATGGATTATGATGATATGATGTGATGCTATTATTTTATGTTTTGATTATGCTATGATGTCCTATATGATGATTGTACCATGATGCTATGATTAATGATGTTATATACTAATGATACTATGATTATGGATGCAAGATATATATGATGTTTTGATGACACTAATTATTGTTTATGTAGGGAATGCACGAATGCAATGATATTTTATTATTATTTTTGTTTGTGTCATGATACATGGATAGAATGGTTAGTATGATTGGTAAGATAGAAGAAGTGATGTAGGATGATGATCTATAAATGAATCGTGTTGATCAAATATCAAATAATTATAGTTATTATATGGGATGCTCATTGGATGATAGGATGGAAAGTGATTTTTTTATTTTGATTTTCTTATGCTAAAAAATGTAAAGAGCAATCCTTATTTTGATATAGAAAATAGACACTATGCATCAAGGTATGAAGATCTAGGGTGGTGTTGTATCTATTGAATGGACTTTGACTCTACACAAACAAGTAGGATTATCCTTATTTATACTAGACATACAAAAACCTTGTTTGAATGTGAGAGAATAAGGCTTCGAGCATGATAGTTCTGGTGCACAAAAGGTATGAAGAACCTAATATGCAAAGGATGTTTGTTATGCAAGATGCTACCTCAACACAAACAAAGCAAGTATTCGCCATGATCGTAATATAAAAATGTCCCAAAAACACAGAATATGAAAGCAATGACCATGCCCCATTCCGTTCTCCTTTAGACACACCAAGATATTGAAAAATCGAAGTGGCTTTGAGTAAGCTTTAGGAGAAAAATAGATAAATAAAAAAGAAAAGACTGATTGATAAAAACTATCATAGCCATTATATCTTTTGCCAAAGAGAGTGTAATTTTTATCTTAGATTGTGCCTATTGTAGGAAAGATATATTTGTTAAGGCATATATTGAGACGATGAATTAAATGATTAGGCAATAGGTATGTAGGTAGTGGGTTGTTTCAATAGTGATCCTAGCTTGCAATTTGTCATGAATGCTCTAGGTTTTGATTAATGAATCATTTTATTTTGCTTACTTTGTCAAAGATGATTATGATGATGATTTTATTATGGATGGGTGAAAATGTATAGGTGTTGATTTATATTTTTCAAGATTTTTGGATTTTATTGGAATATTTAATTATTTTGGGTTTTTTGAAATATTTGATGTTTTTGGTTTTTTGAAATATTTAATGTTTTTGGATTTTTGGAATATTTAATGTTTTTGGACTTTTGGATTATTTAATGTTTTTGGATTTTTGGAATATTTGATGTTTTTTGTTTTTTTTTTCAATTTAAGGCAATAACAAGGATCCAATCCAATAACTAGGTTTAAGAAAAATTCCCCCAACTAGGTGTAGAATCATTTTATTATAGACTAAGTGGATTGATTTTATTATGATATATGGTGGGATGGATAATTCTAGACACTGGTAAATTACCAAGCCATGCTAGGTGTATAAGAGAAAATATGATAGGTAGGTGGATATGAATGCAATGCTAAGTTTATTATAAATTTAAGGATGAGAACTTGATAGATGGTAGATGGTGCTTACTACACATGACACTTATGAATATGTTTTCACCATGGTACTTGTCCAAAGCGCCACCAAAGTGGTTTTCACTAGAGGATGAATTTAATCTTTACTTTTTTTTCCATTTGTTAGATTTTGTTACACATGATGCTTGTAAACAAGTTTTCACCATGGTACATTCCCAAGGTGCCATCAAAATGGTTTTCACCATTGGATGGATAATTTATTTTTACTTTTTTATTTTTTCCCCTTGAGATACCCCAAGGGTTAAGCATGAAATTTCTCGAGGTGATTGCTATTGTTGGTCTCCTATAGAGGCTCATCTTTAGGTGTTACAAGTTGGTAAACTCCTGATCCATAGATTGTTGTGATGATAAATGGTCCCAACTAGTTAGGTTGACATTTTCTCTTGTTGTCTTGGTCTTACTGATTCTTCTGATTTTCTTTGAGGACTAAATCACCCACTTTAAAATTTTGGGTCTTGATCCTTTTCTTGTAACTACAATGAAGATGATTTTGGTAGGCTTGTAAGTGATTCCATGCACTAAGACATCCTTCATATAGAAACTCTAGCTCATGGTACTCTTTGTTTCCGACAAGATTTTAGGATACCCTTAAAGAAGGGTGTTTGACCTCAAATGAAAAAATGCTTCAATGCAATAAGCTAATGAATATGGTGTACCACTTGTAGGTTTTTGGATGCTAGTATGGTAAGCCCATAAGGCAGGGTTGAGTTGGATGTGCCAGTCATGTTTAACATCATTAACAATCTTCTTTAGGATTATGAGTATGGTTTTGTTAGATGCCTTAGCTTGACCATTTCTCTATGGCTAATATGGAGTGGAAAAGCGGTGTTGTATATGAAATTGCGGTAAAAGACTATAACTATCTTGGTTTATGGAAGGTGTACTATTTTCTATTATAATGGTGTGGGAAACACCATACTGAAAAATCAGGTAGTTAAGGATAAACTTCACTATCTGTTTACCGATAGTGATAATGAACTTATGGCCATTAGAAGAGGTGCGGGTAATCTTGCCTATGATGTCGATTCCCCATTGTAAAAAGGGCCATGAAGTGGTAATTGGTTGCAACTCTTGGGCTGGTGTGTGAATTAGATCTCCATGCTAATCACAAAAGGCCAATATTATCATGTTCTCAATATCATCTTAGCAAGGGTAGGGCCACTATACTGTGACCCACAAACACATTCATGTACCTCATGTAGGATATTTTTAGCCTCTTCTGAGTTTAAACATCTAAGTAATGTACCATCAAGACTCTTTCAGTATAATATGTCACCAAAAATGGTGAAGTGGGATGAACGACGGATAAAGATTTTCTTTTGATTAGTGGTTAGTTTGGGTGGAATGGTATTATTTTGAAGGTAGGTTTAAATATCATGGTACCATGTTGAATCAGGACCAATAATTTCACCCATGAATTCCAAGTCAAGGACATCAAAGAAAGGAACCAAAAATTGTTCTACTAGAATTTCACATCTTTGACTATTATGAGGCATAACTAGAAATCCAATAGTTACCATAGCATCTGGCACTTTATTGGTCAATCTAGGTATTTTTCAAAGGAGATAGTGGAAAAGTATTGCTTGAAACTGTTGACCATTCTCTTTTATAACAAAGACTTATTATCCTTTGTTTGATACTCATTAGTAACTTTTCTAATAACAAGCTATGAATCACCATAGGCATATAACTCTTTGATTTATCACTAGATTTCCATTCTAAGTCTTGTAATAAGTGCTTCATATTTGGAAATACTATTAGTACATGGAAATGCTAACTAGTATGATTTTGGAGTACAATAACCTTAAGGGGTGATGAATAGGACTCCTGCCCTTGAACTATATTGTGTGTGTGATCCATTCAAGTATAATTTCCATTGATTTGTAGGGGTGATAAAAGAAAACTATTTCATCTGGAAAGTTTGATATGAGAGGATTATCGTCATATAAAGGTGCTTCTATTAGCTGATATGCAATGACTTGTCCCTTTATTTCCTTTCGATCCACACAATCTATGTTGAATCTACTTAATATCATAACCCATTTAGCCATACGACTAGTGAATGTTGCTTTTGAGAAAAAATACTTCAACGAATCAAATTTTGAGATAAGATTAGTTATGTGATTAATCATATAGTGTTTGATCTTCTGTGATGCAAAGACGCCAACTAAAAATTCTCTCTCAATAGGAGTGTAATTAAGCTCTTACCCTACTAATTTTTTGCTGATGTAATAGACTACTCTCCTTTCTAATGTCATCATGTTGTGCTAAAAGAGATCCTAACATTGTTGTTGTAGTTGAAATATACAATATTAGTGGTTTTCCTTGCACTGGAGGCATCCATAGTAGTGGTGAAGCTAGATAATCTTTAAGTTGCTAAAATGCTTGTTGACGCTTCTCATCCCATTTGAATATGACATCTTTATGTAATAATGAGAGAATGTATGGCATTTATTTGCTAACTATGCTATAAACCATTTGATTGATTGTAACTTTCCTTGGAGACTATGAAGTTTCTTGAGATTCTTTGGTGTAGGAATTTGAATTATTGCTTTCACTTTTTCAGGGTCAACTTCAATACCTCTAATAGACATAATGTATCCCAATAGTTTTCCTGAAGTGACACCAATTATGCATTTCTTAGGATTTAGCCTCACTCAAGATATTTATCTAGTCTCAAATATTTGTCCAAGAACATCCAAATGTCCTTTTCTTGTTATTAATTTCACCAATAAGTAATCTACATAATCCTCCATTATGTTAATAAATATTTAATGAAAAATTACTATCATCACTCTCTGATAGGTTGCACCAGTATTCTTGAGATTGAAAGGCATTATGTTCCAAAAGTAAGTACCCCAAGGACATGTGAAAGCGATCTTGTGTTGGTCTTCTTGTGCTATACATATCTGATTATATTTAGAGAAACAATCAATGAGGGAAATAATTTCATGCCCTGCTATCAAATCCATGATGATATCAATGTTTAATAACGAAAAGTCATCTTTCAGACAAGCCTTGTTTATATCTCTGAAATTAGTATAAATACAAATTCCCCTAGTGGGTTTTGCAATAGGGACATGGTTTAAAACCCACTCTAGATAATCTATCATCCTGATGAAGCCAACATCTAGGAGTTCCTATAATTCCACCTTGACTAGTAGTGCAATCTGAGGATGCATTTTCCGTAGTTTATATTTTATTGGTTTAACCTCTAGGTAGACCATCAAATGACAAACTATCAAAGATGTATCTAGTCCTAGAATGTCTACATATGACCAAGAAAAATTGACTTTTTGTATCTCAAGGAATGATGTGAAATACTTTCCCTCAGGTGTCAATTATGCAATAAAGAATGTGATTTAAGGATTGTCGGCTATTCCAACATTTATTTCCTATGATACTTCTACTAAAATTTATGATCTCTCTTGATGTTTAGTGATACTTGGGAGGTCAAATCCTTCATCCATAGGCACCTCAGAGATATTTTCATCCTTTGATATGTTCTTTATATTTAGTTTTTCTTGATTCAAAAATCTACATCGTGGTTTTCACTAGGGGATTGTTCTATTATTTTTATATTCTCTTTTGTAACTAAAGGATTTAATTCCCCCCCCAAAGTTTGCTTGTGCATCAAGTTCTATGCAAAATACTTCTTTGTGATATCCAAGTGGTATGCCATCTCTAATTCTCATAAACATGGAAATAGCATCATTGTTTTGAAATATGTCTAAAATCAGTAGCCGTTGTTGGTCCCAATCAATAAGCTAGGGGTAAAAAAGTGGAAGGTCATTGGTTTGCAAGAACAATATAAATGATATGGATGCCATTATGTTAATATATGTTTTTTAATAGGTCGGTGATGTGCATGGAAGAGTCATCGATGGTATCATCATTAGAGGCTTCAACCACGAGAAAAAGTTCAGCTACCTTTTTAAGGACACACTCAATGTCAAGAGTAACATTACTTAATGATCCGTACCCTAGCCTTGATATTTTTGTCTCTTTTTTAGAACTATGGGTTATCTTATTCTTTGTTGATGAACTCTAAGGCTACCTTGACCTATAAATCCCATGTTCTTGATAATCTGGAAACCATTACTATAATACTCGATTGGTAGGGTTGGTTGTTGTTTCTCTTCTTGGTATAGCCATTTTG
This sequence comes from Sequoiadendron giganteum, assembly GCA_007115665.2. Taxonomy (NCBI): domain Eukaryota; kingdom Viridiplantae; phylum Streptophyta; class Pinopsida; order Cupressales; family Cupressaceae; genus Sequoiadendron; species Sequoiadendron giganteum. Next base: position 386,385,838 of record CM021106.1, on the reverse strand, counting down.
AGACATTTTCTTCTATGAACTCTTTGTTTGATTCTCCCCACTTTGAGAATACCATGGGTTCATACCTTATTATTGAAGTGGTATTGTCTATATGCTAAGGTTTACCATATGTCTTAGAAGAAGATGAAAAATTTCCTATATAGAAGGAGCCTTTTAGATCATATTTCCCACAACCTTTGCAATTTATTTGGAGCTTGATTTCAAGAAGGGACTCATATGTGTTGGATGATGAGGCCAATATGGATGGGTTAATATCAGATGGCGATGATGAGGCGATGCCATTATTTGGTACTTTGTGGTTTTTCTGGTATTTTTTTGCTACATTTTGGCAATAATGGAAAGGGTGAGGGTCCCCATTAATGGTTACCTCACTTTCGTTGTAGGAACAATTTATATATTGGTGGTAAGTGGATGGGACGACTAGCATGATATGTATCCATGATAGCCTAGGAGAATGTTGTATGGGAGATCAAGGTCCAATACTTGACATGTAGTTTTTTCGATTGTAGGACCAACTTGGATAGGTAATTTTACTATTCCTTTTGAATCATGCTCAACATCATCATATGTTCTAATAGTAATGATCTTATATTTTTCTATTGATCCCATCATAGTATCCAAATTATTTTACCATTTTTAGTATGCAAATGTTTAAAATTCCTCCACCATCTAGCATGACTCTTTTGATTTTGTGCTTATGGACATACACTTCAAGGTATAATTATTTGTTATGATCTGAGGTAGTAGGAAGGTTTTTTCTGTGAATACAAGGTGGTCGGTGTATGAAATTTGTCCTACCATGGCTTGAAATTGCTTAGTATCTATATTGGTAGGTATAAATGATACTAGAAGTGCTTTGTCAAGAACCTCTTTATATGTAGGAGCTATATGAAGGAGTTCTAATGTGGAAATTTGAGCTAGTGTTTTCTTCAGATGGTCTATAAGATTGTATTCATATGGTAACAACGTATTCAAGATTTTATTTGGAGTGGGGCTTCTTGAAGGGTGAATTTTCTACATCGTGTAGTAATCACACATTAAGGAATGATATTTGGAAAGGTGATAGTGGAAATGTGGTTATTGATTTCTTCAATATATCCTACTACAGTCATATGAATGGTTGAACTCATTATAATCCTTTCCGTCACTCGAGTCATTTTTCTTTTAATGGTCAGGGATTGGATCCTTGTAGATATCGAGATCGTTATTGGTAGAACTTCTAGGATGTTGCTCAATGTTTACATCCCCTTGATTAGTAAGATCTTGGTTTAGATTTTTCAATTTCATGTAGTTAGGTGTTTTATGAAATTTTATTCTATGGTCCTCACAATAGTCATTATGATTGTACCATGAGGGTTTGAATTATGGTTCATCATACTGTCTTAGCTCTGAAAGTTTAATGAGATTGGTTTGGATTAGTTTTTCAATATAACTTCAATTGGCTCCCCTAGGGGAGTGCATTTTTTTCTAGTATTATTGTTTTTATCTTGGTTTGGAAGATTCACATTTTGGTTATTTTGTTGTGTTTTAGGTGGTGGCTGTATATTTTTCACAAATTTAGCATCCACTACATTGTCATTAATATTGCTCTTATTCTTGGCCCATAGGGGAGGATTTTCACTGGAGTGTGATGCATGCTCCTTGCTTTCTTATAAATTTTTACAAGTCCTTTAGTAATGAGATATTTTTCAATGGTGATCCCTTTCTCAATAATCTCATCAAATGTGTTAGCACATTGCACTTGTAGGTGGAAACAATTTCTTGATTGAGGTTTATGAGTTGTTTTTTGGGTATAGGCCATGAGAATTTACTAGCCATGTTTCTCCATTGTTGTAGGAATGAAGTGAATGATTATCCATTTCATTGTTGGATGTTATATAAATTAGTCATAAATATTTCATGTTCAATGTTGTAAGAGAAGTGACCGATGAAATGTTCAAGTAGTTCAAGAAAGGTCTTGATACATGTTGTAAATGAGAGAACCATTCTATTGCTTGTCCTCTTGAACTTCAAGGAAAAAGACACATCAAATATGTTTCATTATAAGTGACCTCTAGGAATGCTATGTATATTTCTCATATATGCTCTCATGGATCACCTGTTCCCTTATACTTCTCAAAATTTGGCATTTGAAAGTTGTGGGGAAAGGAAACATAAGTATCGTTCGATCAAATGAATAAGGACATATATCCTTAAGTGTGTAGCTTTTCTTTGTATATCCTAATTGCATGCCAACTATCTTATTATGCAAGCTTTGTATTTGTGATACCGAGCCATTTATTGTGTCGATTGGCGGTTGATTTGAGGGAATATATGTTTGATGTTGTAGGATAGTTGATGCATTAAATGGATGATTTTGATTTTATGGAATGGTTTGTCATTGTCAGATATTGTATGGGTAGCTATGTGTTTGAGGTATATGTGTATTTGTGGGGATGATAAATGGAATGGATTGAGAATGGAATTGTGATGGATTTGAAATGTTTTTATTCATAGGTATGATAGATGTGGAAGAGTGATTTAGGATGTTGAATTAGGAACTTTGTGAATGATTTGGAATATAAGATTTGTGGGAATGAATTAGGTTGTATGTGCTCATGGATATATTGTATGTTTGTGAAGCATATGGAATGTTTGTAGGAACATGAGATGTTATAGTTTGTGAATAAAATTGGTTATTTGTATAATTTGATGTGATAGGTTGTGAAGGAAGAGGAATATTGGTATAATTTGATGTGATGGGTTGTGAAGCAAGGGGAATATCTGTGCTATAAGGTACATATGAAGAAATTTTGAGATTTGGGATAGATATGGTCATGTGATTAGATGTGAAAGGAGTTAGATAGAGTGGATTGACATATTGTGTAGAAAATGGTATGGATTATAAAATGGGTAAATAAATGCATAATTAGGTCCAAGCACATAGGAGGAGCTAAACCAAATCTGAAATTGTCAAGGGCGACAATTTTTGACGGTACACAAAAAATAAAGGATAAGGGAGAGACAAAGCAAAAACTAGGCTCCAAAATAAACCAAAGAAACAAAGAAAAAGAAAGGGGATCCTCTTTTTGCTAAGACAAAATAGGTCATGTGTGCAAGGCACAATAGATGTTTACATAAGCATTTTCATCCTCTTGTAAGAATTAACTCTATTTTTCTATTTTGATTTCATACCATTGCTAGAATAGGTTCATTTAATCTAGTTTCTTTCACTAGGTTTTATGTAGCTTTGGCTAATTTATAGATCTAACATGGTATTAGAGTGATGGTGTTAAGATAGATGAATCAATTTCTAGATTGAGAAATTCAAGTGAATAATCACTTTGCATGATTTTTTTATTAAAACCCATTATATTATTCTCTTGTATCTTTGAGAGATTCAAGTGAATAATCACTTTGCATGATTTTTTCTTAAAACCCTTTTTCTTAGAATGGTTTGATGAGAGAAATAAATCTCTAAGGTTTCACTTTTTGTTTTCTACATTTGAAGTATGAACTAATTTTTAATAATTCTTACATAATTTTTTTCTACAACATTACTAAAAGACCCACAAAAGCTAGTTTTGACTTTTAGTTTACTCAAATTAAAGATTTAAACATCAATATCTATAAAAAATTTGATCTTACATCATACAAAAGACCTCTATTTTTGAAATGTTTTTTAATAACATAATCAATACCATTATATCAAAAACCTATAAATCAACTCATCATTTATCTAATTTAGGTAAAATTCCAACAAAAGACTATTCTTCTACCCAAACATAAAACCCAAAGTCGAATGACTTCTTGATAAGTAGCACTCTTATTTTCTTGGTCAAATAGTTGTATTCCATATGGTTCCTAGGTACATCATTGGTCTTCCTATTTGTAGTGCCATCTTTTTTCCATCACCTCTTAGAAAAAATCTAAAGCGCCTTAAATGAGTAGCGGCATCATATTTTTGTCTTTACCCTATATTTAGTGGACTCCATTCTTGTTATGGCTTGTCCACATTCGATGTAGGAGGAAGTTTCTAAAGATCTCCACCACTAATGACCTCATTTCCTTTGACCTCAAATATTTAACGTGCCAATGTCCACTACCATAATGTATATTTGTAATTGAATCATCTTGTTGTTTAGAAGATTATAATTAAACTAATATAAGTGTCATGTGTAAGGAGATATGCAATATATGCACCTTCGATATCATAAAATTTTTTAAACAATTTTTTTAATACAACTACATATAATTATATACATAAAGTAGAATCAAGATATAAATTTTCACATTAATCTTTTGAGGAAGTAATATAGATTTCAAATCTAAGTGAATTTTAGCATCATAATAACATATAAATTAACACTTTTAAGAATAAGAAATAAAAAGTAATAGGTGGAAGAAAGAATATGTCAATTTATGTGAGGAAAACCCTTTTAGGTAGAAAACCACACACTGTAAAGCACAAAATTAATGTATTAGTTTACAACAATAAACATGTTACAACACACTTGTAGGCTCAAAGTATTAACATGGAGACCTATATATTGCTTCTTTGAAAGAAACTTGATTGCATAACCTTACAATAAAAACTCCTTATACATATCAACCCAATCACTTGAAAAAAAAGGAAAACACCAAAAAGTAAACCATAAATGGTTTTGAAAAACCATGAGTCATCTAGGGTTTCAATATTATGAGTGTGTCCACCATTAAAGCCACTCTCAGAGCCTATAGAAAGGTAGCCATTGAAGCAAATATTTGTAACCATGTGTGTCCTTGGGCAATTGTAAGCATTTTGGAAGGTTTTAAATAGTAGGGCATGAAAGGTTTGTTTCTATTGAAAATTTTCATTCACCACATTTGTTGATGTGATGAAATAATAGAGATTAGATGAGTGTTGTAGCACTTTAAATCAATGCAAGTTGTTATTTGTATTATTCTGATCTTTTGTTGCATGTTAATTTTATTAGTTTGGATCAATATTAATAAGTAGATGTTGTTATTATTTATCATATCTTTGTTGTAAATTCTTTTTTATTCTTTTAATGGTTGGCTGTAACTCTATAATTCAATAAGGCACCAGTCTTGAAGACTCAAACCTGCCACATACACTTTAAAATAAAAAATTGTTCAATATATATTATTCATGGTTCAATAACATAAACCAAGGAAAATCTTAAGCAAAACGTAATTGTTATATTCTTATATAATCATGTTCAACATATCCATAATTTGCTAATGTCTATAAAACTAAATTAAACTATCATGAGAGCTTATACCATTTTCATTATTTATAGATACATGTGAAAAGTATTGAATAAGCTTTAAAAGAGGTCTTCGTAGTTATTAGATCTTGATCTAGTGATAGAAATAGGGGTCAAGTATGTAATTTGGGTATAGTTTTTATTTTTCTTAGTCCATTTTGTTTATTTAAATGCTTTTTAAGGCATACCTCTAAAAACACACTCTTAGGTTTAAGCCAAGCCAAAATAAGAGAGTCTATCCGTTTTTGTAGTTAACATTTAACCTTCCTAAATCTATAAATGAACCTATCTTTACCTTCATTATGATAAATCCCTAACATTGTAGGTGAAGAAAATCTTTGAGACTTCGAACCTATTACTTTAAGACCTAACAATTGATGTCATTACCAAGGATCTAAGTTAATCTTGATAAAATTTTGAAAACCTTATTATACGATAGGTTGAAGAAGCTACTAAATATTTGCAACTATGTTGTTGGTTGAATTAAAGTCTCTTTTGAATAGAAGAGTGATGAATCTATGGTAATTATAACTTAAAAACAATAAAAACACTTAGAAAGATCTCAACATGGATAGAGAGAAAATCTAAATAGCAAAAAAAAAAAACATGAATGAACTCTAAGAAGAGAACAGCTAGTGTGGCCTTTTTTCTTAGAATATCTAGAATGCATGCTTCCAAGGAGCAGCGAGGCCGTTCAAGAGACCAACACCAACCAAGTAAACAAATAAAAATAAAAATACATTTACTAAGACTACTGTAATTAAAATTTGAGTAAGTTTAGTCTACCAACATTTACAGAACTATCTAAAGTCCAAACATCTCATCTGCACCGAAAAAAGCGTTGGCAAAGTCCATATGAGTTGAGGAGTAGAATGGTATGTGAGCACTGAGAATAGCTCCAGCCTCTAGGCATGTAGTGGGAAGCCTTGTAAAGTAAGATTGGCCCTGCAATGCCATTCAAAAAGAACAGTTTATGAAGACAAAATGTAGAAGTTTTTCTTTTGTAGAAGACAATATGAGTTGATGTAGATTCATTAACTACTTTGCTTAAAACCACGCAGCGAAGATGTTGTGTCACTAACTATTTATATAAAATCAAAATATCATTTTGCTATACTTGTCTGCAAAACTTGTGAGGAATAAAGTTTCTCCACTAATCTCACATTAATCTAGATCTAATTTAAATGATCAAACAATGTTAATAATCACACCTAGATGAAAGGTCGAGTGATTGGTGTAATTAATGAGTGTTTACATGCTTATTTGATTACATGCTAATTTAGTGGTTGATTAATTGATATGTTATGACAACTAACTAAAGCTACAAATTAATTATGTATTTGTAATAAGATAGTGGATAAGGGTTCACAAGGAAAAAAAATGGTGCAACGGATTAGGCCTTGTTGATGTGAATTTGTTGGTTTTGCTTGTCTTTTTGCACATATTTTTTTGAATTTTAATTATGCTTAGAAACACATTGAAAACATACTAAATGTACAAGTTTGATGTGTTGGTGAATGAATTTAGTGCCTAGATGCATAATCATGCTTTTGAGTGCTCTTAAATTAAATGATTCTAATGGATTCTTGAATTCATTATCGTGTAATAATGATTACACAATTTGAATATATTTGGTGCATAGATCAATGAGATACCAACTAGTTTTTAAAAGGGTTAGATTCTAGGTGAGAATTTTGAGATTTAATTGAGGTGGACTAGGCTGTGTTGTGTGACTTGGTTTGAGGTGATAAAAGGTTATGCATCAATTTGTGTGTTTCATAAGTCAAATTGATTGCTATGATTGTGTATTTATGACATTTGTTCAAAGTGGCATAATGTGAAGGTGAATTTACATAAAGCATGCATGTTAAAGTAAATATGTGGTAAGAAAGTAAACACACATGAAAGGATACAATGTTAGATATTTGGATGATACCTTGTTATTTTTGTGTAAAAAACCATGCCATTTGCACTTGTTCATGAGTCATTAATTGTACTATTGTACTTCCATCAAGCATTAGTGCTAAAAGTCCATAACCATTATTTGAAAGCATGCAACAGGTGTGAAGTGAAGTAAAGTGTAAAAGCTAGGTCTATATCCCATGGATTATAAGGGGATGTAGACTTGGATTTGGTTTGGTCCTTGTAAAGTATGCACAACAATTGGTGCAAAAGGGATTTTAATACATAGGGCAATGCATAGTTGGAACTGGTGTGAGCCCTACTAAGAATTTGCATGATAGTGCAAACATAAGGCAATGTAGAATTGAAATTGGTGTGATCCCCATGAAATATGGACATAAAAATTGGCATAAAATAGATCTTGATAGATTTGGAGTTGGAATTGTTGTGACCCTACCAAAGTATGTATACGAAAAGGCAAGTTTTGCATTCTAGAGTTGGAATTGGTGTAATCCCCATGAAGCATGCACATATCAAGCGGTGTAAATGAGATCATGACATACGAGGTGATGTTGAGATCTTACTCATATGGATCCACAAAGCATGCAATTAAAATCTTGGATATTTTGTTGTGGTTGTATGACCCCTTTTAAATGAGCATATGATAACATTGTACATTTAAATTGAGAAGAAACTAGCAAAATAATGTGATATTAGAATGAATGGATATCATAATGTAATGGCCTTGGAAATGAGTCGTGACTTTGTAGAAATGGATCATGGAATTGGTGGGCATAGTGTTGTCCCAAGGGAAGGGAAAACATGTGTGTAAATTGTATGGCCATGTGTCAAATGTTAGTTGTAACTTTGTAAGAGAAATTTCATTAGTGCCATATAAAATGTGATCATGCAAAGTAATTTCACTCTAATGCCATATTGAAGTGTTGTTTGGTAAATATATGATTTTGATCTCTTAAGGGAAGGGAAATACTCGTTTTCCATGATATAGTTTTATAAATACCCCTAATGGGGGAAGCTAGGTATGGTTTGTAATCTGTGGCTACATGCAAAATAGCATAATGTAAGAATAATACAAGGAATTTTGTACCAAATATGATTAGGAAATTTATTTAGGTAGATTGTCACATTGTAATGATGATGTGCAATCTTTGATTTTGTATTCCTAAGGGAGTTGGAGGATTTGACTTGTACATCAAAGTATGATAAATTCTCTCAAGTGGGGAAGGGTAGCATGGTGTGTAAACTATGTGTCCATGTGCCAAATGGCATTGTGGAAGTTTGGAATGAAGCGTCATCTTTGGGTGCCGTGTTTGGTGCATTAGACCTCTTCACAAGTTTATAAAATTAGCTCTTTGGATGTAGAAACAATGAGAAATAGTTGAATGTAGAGTTAAATTGTAGGAATAAGGAGAGGTTGAGACATAAAGAGTTTCACAGGTGTACAAATGTTTCCATGTTGGAGGCAAAGAGGAGAATGGAAGTAGTTATATTGTAATCTCATTATTTGAAGATAATGCATATTTGGCCTCTCTTCTTGGTGGAGTTTTTTCCTGCAAGCGTTTCTCCATGTAAATCCTATGTTATGTGATGCTCCTGTGTTGTTGATTTTTACCTCTTTGTTGCTATCTTGTGGTGACGTTAATCTTTATATATTTTTGTTATAAGTTCACATAAGGTAGTTTTTATAAGCATTGTTGGCTGATTTTTGGTAGCAAAAAGAAAATGGATCTAATCATGGTAATTCCATAATAAAGCAACTTAATTTTCAGATTTGCATATAAGTTTAAGATTTTCATGTTGCTGTAGTCCAAGCTTTGAATCTCATCCATTGAAGGAATATCTGGATAGAGATTGAATTTCCCAACAATTGTTACTAGAGCTTATCTATTTATCATCATTTGGCATCAGAGCTGATGGTTGACTAGGTTCTGATATCCCTTCTTTTTGATTTCTTAGCTTGACAAGCTTGTGGGAGTTTGTTAGAAGGAATTGGAGGTTGTTGGAAGACTTGTGGGGCTACAATGAATGGAGTTTTTTATGTAGATTTGTTAGATTGGAAGCCATGGATATTATCAATGTGATCTAGTTGGGCATTGGAAGCTCATGATTATGGATCTTTATGGAGTTGGTTATGTTTTGGTAACTTGGATCTCTTGTTTGACAATGTGTATCCTCTTGTTTGGTGGTTTTGTTCTCTTACCTTCTAGTCATGTGCAATGAGAACGTCTTCATATTGGATGGATAGTGACATCTTGGTCACATGGAGAAACACGTTCAATTTGGACTATATAATGAAGTGTTTAGGTTGGCTTCACGGTTTTAACCCCTTGGTTACATGAAAGAACTGTTAGATAAGCCACTAACCTCTTTGTGAGTTGTGAAGCTGATATGTTTCATATGTTATAAGATCCTAGACAACTAGGTTTTCCTATTTGGTTGCAGTTTAATCTTGTTTTCAGCCGTGGGTTTGTAGATATGTGCTTATTCCATTGTTCAAATGACATGTTTGATGTGAATGTTTGGATGTAGTTTTTGTGATTGTAGGACCAAATTGGATAGGTAGTTTTATTATTCCTTTTGAATCACACTTGACATCATCATATGCTCTGACAATAATGATATTCCATTTTTCTATAACCCCATCAGAGTATCCAAATTGTTTTACCAATTTTAGTGTGTAATTTTTTATTTGTATTTATTTATTTATTCTGTGAATACAAGGTGGTGGGTGGATGCAATGTGTCCTACCACGACTTGGAATTGTTCAGTATCTATGTTGGTGGGTATAGATGATACTGGAAGTGCTTTGTCAAGAACCTCCTTATGTGTAGGAGCTATGCGAAGGAGTTCTAATATGGAATTTGAGCTGGTGTTTTCTTTAGATGGTCTATAAGATTGTATTCATATGGTAACGATGTATTCAAGATTTTATTTGGAGTGGGGCTTCTTGAAAGGTGACTTTTCTACATCATGTAGTAACCACACATTTAAGAATCCTATTTGGAAAGGTGATAGTGGAAATGTGGTTATTGATTTCTTCAATATGTCCTACTACAGAGTCATATGAATGGTTGAACTTATTATAATCCTTTTCTTTACCCGAGTCATTTTTCTTTTAATGGTCAGGGATTGGATCCTCGTAGATATTGAGATCGTTATTGGTAGAATTTCTAGGATGTTGCTCAATGTTTACACCCCCTTAATCAATAAGGTCTTGGATTAGATTTTTCAATTTCATGCAGTTAGGTGTTTTATGAAGTTTTATTCTACGGTTCTCACAATAGTTGTTATGATTGTGGGTAAAAGTACAAACCCGTGTCACACTTTATAAAAGAATCAGCCAACGTGAGAAAAAGTTCTCAACTTCAACCACATAAAAGTGGTATTTATGTTTTGAATTTCAAAATGATTTAAACTAATAAAATGTAGAACTTTTGTTGAAGTTTATTCTTGTAATTTTTTTAAATTTTTTTTTTTTATCAATTGAAAAGCAGATTTTGTTATGTTGAAAATTTCAAGAAAAAGTGACGTTTAGTTCACGTTAAGAGACAAATAGAATTTTTTTTCAATATCTAGGGCATGATTTTTTTTTTTGAAATTTTGATGTATATTTTTCTTGGAATAACATTTTAAAGTCAAACTAACCTGAATTTGATAGTTTTCAGTCCACGTTAACTATTGTTTTTTTTTTCATTTAAAATAAACAAAATATACCCTTTTGAAGAGGATTGTCTCCTCTAGGGCATCACATATTTTCCAATTTGTTTTATGATGATTTACTATTTTTTTATTTAATTTCAACTGAGCCTCTTTTTGGCTTTGAACAACCTACTTGCAATATTTTAAAATATTTATATACTAAAACTAATCAAAATATAAATATATATATATATATATATATATATATATATATATATATATATTTGGATTAAGAATTGTGAGCTCTACAAAAGGGTATTTTTATTTTTATCCTTTAAAAAATTTTGATTGAAGAAATATTTAGTAGAAGTTGAAAATTTCTGAAAATTTGAGAAAATGGTGACTTTGCTACCATGTCACCTGCCATGTAGATATATTTGGCCGAAACCCTTCCGATAGAAACCCCACATATAAATTAAGCCAATTTGAAAGCCAAATTCAAAGTTTTGGGGGGAAAATTTAATTTTTTGGTTTCAATCGAAATCGATTCAGTTGAAACCTTGTGTGCCACGTATGCGCCACATGGTTTTAGCCAGAACCTACTCAGCCGAAATTGTTCTGACCAAAAATAGTTCACTTGGAACTATTTATTTGGCCGAAAGTGTGACACAAGTTTGTGCTTTTGCCCTTGTACCATGAGGGTTTGAAGTATGGTTCATCATACTGTCTTAGCTCTAACAACTTAATGAGATTGGTTTGGATTAGTTTTTTCAATATAGTTTCAATTTCTCGTCTAGGGGTGTATTTTAATCTAGTATTATTGTTTTTATCTTGGTGCTCCTATTGAAAGATTCAAATTTTGGTTATTTTATTGTGTTTTAGGTGGAGGTTGTATATTTTGCACAAATTTAGCTTCCACTACATCGTCATTAATAATGTTGTTATTCTTGGCCCATAGGCGAGGTTTTTCATTGGAGCGTGATGCATGGTCCTTGCTTTGTAAAATTTTGCAAGTCCTTTTGTGATGGGATATTTTTCAATGGAGATCCCTTTCTCAATAATCTCAACAAATGTGTTAGCACATTGCACTTGTAGGTGTAGACCTATTTCTTGATTGAGGTTTTGAACAAAAATGCTCACAAGTATTTTTTTGGTATAGGCCATGAGAATCTAGTAGACATGTTTCTCCATTGTTGTAGGAATCAAGTAAATGATTATCCATTTTATTGTTGGGTGTTACATATAAACTAGTTATAGATATTTCATGTTCAATTTTGTAAGAGAAGTGAGATGAAATCTTCAGCCAGTTCAAGAAATATCTTGATAAATTTTGTAAATGAGAGACCATTCTATTGCTTGTCATCCTAAACTTCAAAGAAAAATACACATCAAATATGTTTCATTATAAGTGACATCTATTTATGCTATGTATATTTCTCATATATGCTCTTGTACTTCACCCGTTCCCTTATACTTTTCAAAATTTGGCATTTCAAAGTTTTGGGGGAAAGGAAACATAAGTATTGTTTGATCAAATGGATAAGGGCATATATCCTTAAATGTGCATATTTTCTTTGCGTGTCGCCAAAAAGTGTAGACTTTGACACTTTTCGCTTGTTTGGACCTTTGCCTATGGATTTTGGACCCTTTAAGCCTCTTTTCACCCATTTCCAAGTCTTGTGTCGAAGTGTTATAAGGTGTTGTAAAACATTTTCACACTCTCCTAGGTTTGTCATCACTTAATTAACCCTTTATTATGCCAAAATGACCCCTTAATACACATACATGTCCAACTTCAGTGTGTTTTGTGAGACAATCCCGACAAATAATGTTAATCACATTTTCATCCCCAAAAATCAATGAAAAATGCCCAAGTGGACTAGGTCGCCACCTTGGGTGACCTAGTCCCATGTGGCATAAATTTCAAATTTAACTTAATTTCTTTCGAGATTCTTGTCTCTAAAACCCTAAGGTCAGCTTGTGTGGTGTTATTTTGAGACAATTAGGGCATAACTTGTATAAATAAGCCTCAAAACCATAATTTATCATAAGAGACCCTCATTCTTCTTAGCACACACTCTTCTCACCTCTCATCTCTCCTTCTTCTCAAGCAAGTTAGGGTTTCAGATTCCAAGTCAACAAGGCATCATTGCTGAAGCACTCAAGGGTTGAACCTCCATTGCTGCAACTCAAGATCAACCATCATGACAAGGTCAGTAAGTACATTGCTTCACATCTCATGTTTTCCTATTTCATTTCATCATTTGATTTGATTATCTACAAAGGGGCTTGACCAAGGCAAGCCCCCATACTCTAACAATTAATATTTCTTCTTTCTCTTTGTGTGTGTTTGCACATTTAGGTGCATTGGAAGCTTGAAGATCATTCAACAAGTTGACCAAGCTCTCTGAGGTTGAAGAAACGCTAGTTGAAGTTTGGAAGACTTCCACATACCATAATCTTCACTTTCGGGACCGGGTACCTGAAGGAGCAAAAAACACAGTTCAAAGGCCTCAAAACCCATCTTTTGATTCATAGAAATTCAGAAGAGGACTAGGTCACCACCTTGGGCGACGTAGTCCCACTGAAGCTATTTTTCAGAAATCTTGGTAGATCTGGATACCCTTTTGGCTGAAAGGGACTCCAAAGCAGTTTTCCAGAATTTTCCCGAAGAAGGACTAGATCGCCTCACTTGGCACAAGTGTCCCTTTTGGCATCTACATCAAATTCAACAACATTTCCAGTTCCTACAAGGTTCCAGGTACACACCTCCTCAATTTCATCCATTTTTGTAATAGTTTGTACATATTTCTTAGGTCATTTTGTATATGTTTGCGTACATCATTGTGTTTTCCAGCACTTTACATTTCAATAGTTTAGCATTCATTAATCATTACATTTCTAGTTTTCCAACATTTAGGGCGCTCCACACACATCACATTAAGCCCCTAACCCCCTTTGAATGAACCCTAAGATGAAAAGGTGTGAAAGAGAGCCATTCCTACACAAAGTGCTTCTAGGGTGAAAAACCCTAGGAGCCTAGTAAAGGGAATCCTCTTTCCCTTCCTCATTTTTGGTGGTTCACTTTGTTTATCATAATTGCATGCCAACTATATTCTTATGCAAGCTTTGTATTTGTGATGCCAAGTCATTTTTTCTATCGATTGTGGTTGATTTGAGAGAATATATGTTTGATGTTGTAGGATGGTAAATAAATGATTTTGACTTTGTGGAATGGTTTTTTGTTGTCGAATATTGTATGAGTAGTTATGGGGTTGAGGTATATGTTATTTTTGGGGATGATAAATGAAATGGATTGAGAATGGAATTGTGATAGATTTGAAATGTTTTTATTCATAGGTATGATAGATGTGGAAGAGTGATTTAGGATGTTGAATTAGGAACTTTGTGAATGATTTGGAATAGAAGATTTGTGGGAATGAATTAGGTTGTATGTGCTCATGGATATATTGTATGTTTGTGAAGCATATGGAATGTTTGTAGGAACATGAGATGTTATAGTTTGTGAAGAAAATTGGTTATTTGTATAATTTGATGTGCTAGGTTGTGAAGGAAGGGGAAGATAGGTATAATTTGATGTGATGGGTTCTGAAGCAAGAGGAATACTGATGCTATGAGGTAAATGTGAATAAATTTGAGATTTGGGATAGATATGGTCATGTGATTAGATGTGAAAGGAGTTAGATAGAGCGGATTGAAATATTGTGTAGAAAATGGTATGGATTATAAAATGGGTAAATAAATGCATAATTAGGTCCAAACACATAGGGGGAGCTAAATCTAATGTGAAATTGTCAAGGGTGACAATTTATGACGCTACACATAAAATAAAGGATAAGGGAGAGACACAACAAAAACTAGGCTTCAAAATAAACTAGGAAAGCAACCAAAGAAACAAAGCAAAAGAAAGGGGATCCTCTTTTTGCTAAGACAAAATAGGTCATGTGTGAAAGGCACAATAAATGTTTTACATAAGCATTTCCATCCTCTTGTCTATTTTTCTATTTTGATTTCATACCATTGCTAGAATAGGCTCCTTTAATCTATTTTTTTTCACTAGCTTTTATGTAACATTAGCTAATTTATAGATCTAACATGGCATTAGAGCCATGGTGTTAAGATAAATAAATCAATTTATAGATTGAGAGATTCAAGTGAACAATCACTTTGCATGATCTTTTTAATTAAAACCCATTATATTATTCTCTTGTATCTTTGAGAGATTCAAGTGAATAACCATTTTGCATAAATTTTTTCTTAAAACCCAATATATTCTTCTCTTGTACTTTATCTTAGAATGGTTTGATGGGAAAAATAAATCTCTAAGGTTTCATTCTTTGTTTTTCACATTCGAGATGTGAGCTAATTTTTAATAATTCATACAATTTTTTTTGCTACATCATTATTACCAAAAAACTCAAAGAAAATCAGTTTTGACTTTTATTTTACTCAAATTAAAGATTGAAACACTGACCACTATAAAAAAATGATCTTACATCATACAAAAGAATTCTATTTTTTGAGATATTTTTTAATAGCACAATCAGTATCATTATATCGGAAACCCATAAATAATTTATAGATAAAATTGCACCAAAAGACTATTCTTCTACCCAAACATAAAACCCAAAGCCAAATGAATTCTTTAAGTAACACACTTATTTTCTTTGTCAAATAACTCATTAGTTGTATTCAATATGGTTCCCAAGTACATCATTGGTCTTCCTATTTTTGGTGCCATCTTCTTCTTACACCACCTATTAAAAAAAATCTAAATTACCTTAAATGAGTAGAGGCGTCAACTTTTGTCTTTACCCTATATCTAGTGGACTCCATTCTTGTTATGGCTTGTCCACATTCAATGTAGGAGGAAGTTTCTAAAGATCTATGAATAATGCCTTCCACCAGTAATGACCTCGTCTCTTTTGACCTGAAATATTCAATGTGCCAATGTCCACTACCATAATGTATTAGAGTATTTTCCCTACACGAAAATAAAATTTCTTTATTGCATGGGAATTATTCAAGGTAGTATGGTTGGAAGCATACATTGGAGTTATTAAGCAAAAAGATTTTTCTAAAATTTGCCAAATGTTTTTTTTGAGTTTGAGGTCTTAATGATTTGCAATTGGATCTTTTTGTTGTTTAGAAGCTTATAATCACATTAATATAAGTGTCATGTGTAAGGAGATATACAACATATGTACCTATAATATCATAAGGTTTTTTAAACAAAATTCTTTATACAATTTCACATAATTATATACAAAAAGTAGAATTAAGATATAAATTTTTACATTAATCCTTTGAGGAAGTAATATAGATTTCAAATCTAAGTAAATATTAGTATCATAATAACATGTAAATTAACACTTTTAAGGATAAGAAATGAAAAATAATAGATAGAAGAAAAAATATGTCAATTTATGTGGGAAAAATCCTTTTAGGTAGAAAACCACACACTCTAAAGCACAAAATTAATGTATTAATTTGTAATAGTAAACATGTTGCAATACAATTGTAGGATCAAAGTCTTAACATGGAGATCTATATATTTCTTCTTTGAAGGAAACTTGATTGCATAACCTTACAATAAAAACTCCTCATACATATCAACCCAATCACTTGAAAAATTAGGAAAACACCAAAAATTAAACCATAAATGGTTTTGGAAAACCATGAGCCATCCATGAGTCATCTAGGGCTTCAATTCTATGAGAGTATGTCCACCATTCAAGCTACTCTCATAGCCTATAGAGAGGTAGCCACTGAAGTAAATATTTGTAACCACGTGTCTCCTTGGCTAATTGTAAGCATTTTGGAGGGTTTTAAATAGTAGGGTATGGAAGGTTTCTTTCTATTTGAAAATTTCCATTCACCACATTTGTTGATGTGATTGTAATAGAGATTAGATGAGTTTCATAGCATTTTAAATCAATGCAAGTTGTTATTTTTATTATTTTGGTCTTTTGTTGCATGTGAATTTTATTTGTTTTGAGTAGGATTGATAAGTAGATGTCATTACTATATATCATATCTTTGTTGTAACTTATTTTTTATTCTTTTAATGGTTAGATATAACTCTATAATTCAATAAGGCACCGGTCTTGAAGACTCAAACCTTCCACATACACTTTAAAATAAAAATTGCTCAAAGGTGGTCATAAGAAGTAGATTAGGATCAATATATACTATTCATGATTCAATAACATAAACCGAGGAAAATGTTAAGCAAAATATAATTGTTATATTCTTATATAAACATGTTCAACATATCCATAATTTTCTAATGTCTATAAAACTATATATTAGACTATCATGAGAGCTTATAACAATTTCATTATTTATAGATGCATGTGAAAAGTATCAAATAAGCTTTAAGAGAGTTCTTTGAGTTATTAGATCTTGACCTAGTGGTAGAAATAGGGGTCAAGTATGCAATTTGGGTATATTTTTTATTTTTCTTAGTTGCCTTGTTTATTTTATTTGAATGTTGGCTAAGGAATACCTCTAGGAATACACTCTTAGGTTTAAGCTAAGCCAAAAGAGCAGAAGAGTCTACCCATTTTTGTAGTTATCATTTAACCTTCCTAAATCTATAGATGAGCCTATCTTTACCTTCATTATGAAAAACTCCTAATATTGTAGGTGAAGAAAATATCTAGGACTTTGAACCTATTATTTTAAGACCTAACAATTGGTGTCATTACCAAGGATACCTAAGTTAATCTTGGCAAAATTTTGAAAACCTTATTATATGATAGGTTGAAGAAGCCACTAGGTGCTTGCAACTATTTTTTGATTTAATTAAAGTCTCTTTTGGATAGAAGAGTGGTGAATCTATGATAATTATAGTTTAGAAGCAATAAATACACTTAGAAAGATCTCAGCATGGATAGAGAAAGGAAATCTAAATAGAAAAAAAAAACATGCTCTCTTTTATCTTGATGATGAATTACAGAGTGTGATTCGAAACGTTGATGCAAAAAATCTAGACACAATCTAATCCAGAAAACTTTAGCAATTATCTTCATGGATTGTGGAAATCTACTATCACTAAAAAAACATGATCAAACTCTAAGAATAGAAAAGGAACAAATCACTACATGGAAAGATATATAAATAACTAAGTCCCTTAATACTTAATCTCATAGAATAAAACTGGTTGACTATTTTAGTAGGGATGATATTTTATTGAGTTAATAGAGCATTACACATTTGATGATTCAACTAATAATATATTAAGAATTTCTAGGAAGCTATATAATGGCTCAAGTAAAAAATTTAGGAGAAAATATAGACTCATAGGTAGAAAAGATAGAGATAATGTACAAAGATATAAATATAAAGATAGCAATGAAAATATAAAAGAGAATATAAATATCACTTATTGACAACTTCTCTTAGTGAATTTACTTATAAAAGAGAATATAAATATCACTTATTGAAAATATAAACTTTTTAGTTGGAGTTACCCTTTTTAATCATGTTGGGCCTAAAGTGTTTGTCTTTGAGTATGAATTTTAGGTGATTCAGTGGTGTAATCTTTCTTTTGATAATTCTCTTCCCTTGGGGAAAGTGAATTTCTCTAGAGAGAATGTTTTGTGGCATGCTCCACCAAGGGATTGGGTTAAAATTAATTTTGATGGAGTTTTTAAAGGAAATTCAAGATCTACTGGTTGTGGGGGAGTGTTGCATGACTCTAATGGTAGGTTTGTTTCCATTGGTGGCGCTCCCTTTGGGAACCTAAAAAACCCACTTTGCGAAAATAGCTGCAGCGTATCATGGTTTGAAACTTACTCATTCTAAAGGCTTCAAGAAGGTCTGATTGGAAGGAGACTCTTTGAATATTGTTAATTGTATTAACAAAGGTCAACCCACAATTTGATCCATTGAGAACATCATTAGAGATTCTATTTCCATTATAAACTTCTTTGAGATGTGTTATATCTCACATATATTTCACGAAGGAAATAGGATTGTTGACTATGTTGCTAATTTGGGGGTTACTTATGGGCCTAGTGAATGAAATTTGAACGATCCCCTACCCCTTTAAGCTAAAAGTATTCTTAATCATGAAATTTAGTCATTACAAGATGGTGCTCACTTTGTGGTCTAGGTGGTGTCACAAGGTGAACTATAACCATATTATTATTGCAAAATATCTCCTCATTGAGTTCAGATCAACTCCCATTAATAATAATGGAAATTATGGGAAGGAAAATCATTTATAGATTATTATGATCAATTGTCTTTTCAAAGTTAGTCCTACATAGATTCTAGGTTTGCAAAGGAGCCTTTTTTCTTGTTTTTGGCGGAGTACTTTGGATTTAATCTTTTGCATGGTTTTTCATTACACCATTCTACTTTGGTTTTTAGCTACCATGCGGGGAGATAGAAGCAGGATTGTACCAGTGTCTTGTGAAGTCACTAAGAGTAATGAGAAGGTTTGGAGAATCTTGATGGAAGGTAGTGTTATCCCTTACATTGAGAAGTTGCATGGCTTTGACTTACAAATTTCTAATGCTTTTGTGTCTGGTTGGAAGGAAAAAGTTAGAGTTTATGGGATGGAATTTGACATCACCGGGGAGCTTATTGGTAGGATAATGGGCCTTCACATTGATGGAAAAAATAAATTAGAGATAGGAATGCCTCTAATACCACCACGAAATTATTTTTTAAAGATAATGAGAGGGATAGGCTAGTCAAAGTGGCTTGTGGTAGGTATGATAGGAAGTCGATCAAGCCAATTTGGGCTAAAAATTGTCACCTTGATGAGGTACTTCTTTTTGGATGGTAGTTTTTCAACACTCTTTGGATATCATTTCATCCTCTGAAATCAATTTAGACATAAAAAAAAAATCTTTTCCTTACAATCTGTTGGTTTCTCTAGAGAATGGGATTAAAGACCATCAAAAGAAACCTAGGAATTCTATCTTACATGAGGGTTTGATTTTATTGATAATGGAATATGCTAAGTCCTTCTATGTTCCCAAAGAACCTAAGAAATTATCTAAAACCCATCTTGTTAAGCAAGCTAAGTAATTGTTGGGGTATGATACTGGTGTGGATTTAGATGGTGATGAATGGAAAGAGGAGGGCTCTATGGATGAGTCGATGGAAGTGTTCTCTGAACCCCCTATTGATTTTGACCCTAAGCCTAAGAAAACATTGAAGAAGAAACCCTAATCTTCCTAATCTGGGGGTTTCGAGATTGGTAATGAGGATGGTGATTCATGCCCTACCTCTAATAGGAAGGTTTTGATATCTACCAAAGACCCAAGTGACGTATTTTTTTTGGAGCCCCCATCTATTCAAAGGAAGTGTCATCTGCTTGTTAATACTAAGGGTAACAAGGTTAAGGAGGTGATAGGTTCTACTACCATGGATATTATTTTGGAGCCTCCTTTTTGTCATAAAAGGAAGAACACCAATAAGGGACAAGCTTATTTAGAGGCTAATAAGAAAATGAAATCTAGTAATGTGGAGGAGGATGGTGAAAGGAATGTGGATGGGAGGTTTGTGCATGAGGATGTTGGTTAGATCAATAAGCGACAAGCTTCTTTGGAAGCTAAGAAGAAAAGGAATTCTAGTAATGAGGAGGATGTTGGTGAATGGAATGTGGAGGGGATGTCTATGGATGAGGATGCTTCTTAGATCAAGTTTGTTTTGACTATTGTTAAGGATGGGCCTAGACCCAAAATTAAAATTCCTAGTGAGGTTTATGGAGAAGAAAAATGTAAGTCTATTATGCATGATGACACTCAACAAGAGATCCTAAATGATCCCTTTGTTGACCTATTTGATGATATCAACATTTTCAACTGCAATAGAGAAGAACTCAATAATATTATCGGTATGGCTAAGGATGGCACTGTCATTTATTTCAAATTGTTCAAATGGTTTTTCACTGAGGTTAATCAAAGCAATGTGAAAGTTTGCTCTATGATTAATAAAGCTAATAAGAACATCAACAAAGAGGAGGATACTAGAGTGTATGAACAAAATAATAAAATTTTGGGTATTCTCAAGGATGTGGAAAATGTTGTTATGTTTATGAAGGACTTTGAATCCACAATATCTATATTGGAGGAAAAGACTTGTAAAGTGTATGGAAATCTTGAGAAATTGGTCAAAGTTAGTCAGATTGCGCTTTATAATAATGTTCAAGCTCTTAACCTGTTCACTTAAAAAGTGAGGAAATGGAAAGGGGATGTGTCTGGTTAGCTAAAGTAGGTTGTTGGTGCTAAGACTAAGGGTAATCAAGGCACTACTATAGGTATAGGTCTGAGTATCCGTACTTGAAGTAAAACCAATAAACCTTTAGATATCCTGACTAAAGAGTTGGTCGAGGTGGTGGATATGTATGAGCACATTATCTCCCAAGATTTGGAAGTTGCGAAGATCCTAAAGAATTTATAGCAGGCTATTTTTGTTGTTGTTTTCTCTGCTGAAATTTTGTTGATAGTTAGCTACTTGTGTTGTCTTGCTTATTCTTTAGCATTGCTCTTTTTATAAAGGGTTTCGGGTCCCTTCAAAACCTGCTTTACCTCTAATTAAAAACTTCTCTTAGTGCATCACAAAGGGATAAAATAGACCAAGATTCCCTTTTATTGACGTTGATGTAGTCATGCAATTAAAAAATGAAAGAAGAGAAGGAGAATTAGATGATAGATTGAATATAATAGATCAACTTAGGGAAAGACAAAGGGATATTCAAGATTAGATAGATCAACATTAGGCCTAACTTACATAGAGTGTGAAGATACTAGACCAAAACCTACATGTTCATAATGTGTAATATCCTAATCAACATATAAACCCATGAAATATTCATAAATTTTAGCATTAAAAAATTCTTCACCAACAAGTAGGATAACATGGGAACAATGACATGAATGTGGGGAAAAATATAAGAATAGACCCTAGAAGAATGACTTAGAGGTTTTCCTTTGGAAATAATCTCTTATAGTTGATAGATATAAAAATTTAGATTTATTTGAGATCTTTGATAATCCAAATCCTATTCCAATTGAGATTAGAGGAAAGATACCAAGACTATATTTTTAGATACCTCATCAATGTTACTAACAAATAATAAATTAAAGATGAATATGTAATGGTGAAGTTGTTTGTGTAGTCCCTAGAGGAGAGTGCAAGGAAATTGTATATATATCTCCTTGATAATAGTACTAGTATAGGGGAGGAATTTATGAGATTTTTTTTTGTGATGGTATGGTAATAGGGTTAACTCTAAGTTTTCTATTCAATATTTCACCACCATCAAGAAGGGGATAAATGAAATAGTGGTTTATTTCAGGATAAATTTCATCATGTCAATGAGAAAGGTGCCCCAGTAACTTATAAATAGTGACTCCATGTGCCTAGTGTTGTATTGTGGTGTGCTTGATGTAAAAATTGGGTATTGCTTCAAATACTAGAGTCCACAAACTCTTAGATAGTTTTATGATACTACGATAAATATTCAGAGTAAAATGAAAACTTTAGATAAACACATAAAAAGGGTAGATGTTAGGTTAACTCAAACCAATAGAAAATTCCTTGCTAATAATTTAATTATTGATGCAAAATTAGACAAGTTGATGGGCACTACAAAAGACTTGTACAAATTTTCACTTGAAATAAAAATGATTTGCCATCTTCTAATTTTGCAACTTAGTATAATGAGGAACAATGTTTACACAATAGTCCCTATAACTATGATTGGTTCCAAATAAAAAAAACAAAGTTATTGGGAAAGAGACTTCAAGTGCATTATAAATAAACACCAAATCCACTCATATGAGATAATATGCACTATCACGATTCTTCTTTGTGGTGTGAATATTACTACCTTGCCCATGACCCAACAAACTACAAAAATATTCTAACTAGGTATAGAAATGAGGAAATCCCTTATAAAGAGAAAAAAAGTGGTCGATTAGATTTTTTAGTATTAGTTCAATGCTAAAGAAATTAAGTATTTTGGTCATAAAAATGTTTATCAAATATTTCAAAATGATCATGTTGTGGGCCCTAAACATTATGAGTTTCCAAGTGATTTTTTGAACACCTAAGGGTAATAATTATTTTTTGCTTGTTCATCTTCTTTTGTCAATTCTTCCACATTCGAAAGAACATTGTCCTATGTATACCCTTCATATATTACATGCTCATGTTGAGCATCAATTTCTTGTGCTTCTTCTCCTGTAGTGACTTAAGAAGCAATATATTCTTTGTTTTCTAAATTCATTCCATATTTCTGTGCTATATCTAATATTTTGTCAATTGTATCCTTTCGGAGCCTTTCAAACTCACTCTTATCTCTACCCATAAGGGTAGTTTCCCTTTTCTTTACCCAAAATTATGTGTTGTATAATTCAGCCAATGTGGCTCTGTTTTCCTCTAAAAGAGGAGCACCAATCTTCTCCAATGCATATTCTTTTATTTTTCCTTCTTCAATCACTTCTTGTCTTATTTTCACCAAGACATTCCATATCTTCATAGGAATTTGATTTTCAATTTTTTTCATATCAGCTTCTAAAACAATAATATACTTAATTATAGCCTCAACAATGGTGGCATTATCCACCTAATTTGCTTCATTGTGTAGGTCTGTAGTTTCCCCTAGCATTTCATACTACAAAATTTTATTGAACAATGCATCTAACTTCATGGGAGAGTGTGGTCTTACTGAAAGTGATTGCTTTTACTTCTTCCTTTCATCTCAAGTCTTCTTCTGCTTTTTTTCTACTTTTCTCTTCTTTTTTGGAGACCCTTTCTTGGTAGTTTCTCCCTTCTTTCCTCGCATGTGCATCACAAATTATTTCTCTACTTCTTCTTTCTCATCTATATCTATAACATCCACTTTCTGTTTCTTAGATTTTTCTTCACTCTGTGAAGCTTTATCCTTTCTCTTTCGAAACAACTGAGGTCCTTCTTTCTCCACTTTTTCTTCTTCCTCTTCAATGTTTACACTTATATTCTTCCCCCTCATTGCCTTTTGTTTTGTTCTCTTCTTGGTAGAGCCTGCGGGTAGTGTTACTATAGTAGTCTTCTTCTTTTCAAGCCTTGTATTCTGCACATCTAAAGAGGATTTCTCCTTTACTGGAGGACTTTTAGTTATTTTCCTCTTTTCTCCAGTAGGTTTCTTAATCTTGGAGGACTTTTGAATAAAAGGAGGGTGGTAGCTATTCTACCATATCTTATGCTTGATGAGCTTCCCAGAGCTCCATCTCTTACTCTTGCTTTCTCCACTTGCTCCTTTGTGAAGCCCATATCCTCTTTTGAAAAACTATAAAGAAAGTAATAAGAGCCTCATATTGTGCCTCTACATTACCAAGACTTCTTAGAAAGTCTCTAATTTGATGAGTAACAGGCCTACCTTGCAACCATTCCACACTTTTAGTTCTATGGATTTCCTTTAAGAAACAGAAAAGTAGACATACAACTAAAGTTCCATACTTGAATGGATATTTCTTCTCCTTGGTTTGTTTCTAGTTCTCCATTAACTATTGTCTTAGCAATTCACAAAGATCATAGTCAATCAATTTTTCCACCATTTCATGTGAAACATTGATTATGGTGGTAGATATAGAGTTTCCTCTATTTGTGAAGTAAATCTTGTAACCTATCAACATAGATGCATACTTCATAGCTATATTTCTTATATGATTTACTATTAGAGTCCTCTTGTCATATGTTGCACCCATGAGTTCCATTACAACCTCATTCTTAACGAATTTTAGTACTGGGACAAGTTCAGTGGAGTATAGATCTGTAACCTCTCTAATCACATCCTTTGTGATCATCCGAGGCATGTCAGTCTAGACAATTTTTTCATGAATTATGCTTAATGAAATCCTAACCCATTTATCAGTAAAGCAAAAATTTGGAAACCATTACCACACATCAAGTTTCTTATTGACTAGGTTTTAGTATTCTGGTTTTAGGGAAATGTTATCTCCAGTAAGTTCTTTCACCCATACATCTCCTACCTTAGTGATATCATATTCCTTTATATTGCCATGAATATAAATCCTTATATCTTCCATAGGTAAAACTCCATATGGAACATACAAAAATGCACCTAATGGGTCATCTTCTATGGATTTAGTGGGTTATTTCTTGAATTTAGGTTGTGGCTTCTCAGTAACCTCAATTACCCTCGATGTTTCCATTACAAAGTGAATTCAAACTGATTTCAAAAGGATTTATCTGAGAAACTAGGGAAAAACTAAGATTGTAAATACATTTTCTTTCGCTTGTCAGACTAGGGTTTGAACTCACCAAACCACAAATCACCTTGATCACTCAAAATATTTTCTTCCCTACTTCTCTCCTCAATTATCATTATAAATGAATTTGTCTAAGTGAAATCACTTATATCCCTTTGAATTTGACCTAATTTCACATTGAATGCTTCAAACAATAAAGTTGTCAAGCCCTTAACTGTATGCATAGTTAGCTTTAGATGCTTTGCAAACTTCCACATTATCATATTTTATTCCAAGATCTTCACCAATAGATCAAGCATGTCGATCTACATCACATATCTTTTTGCTGAGACATCCACACCTCTTCTTTGGTAGGGGATGAAAGATTTTCATTAAAGCTCCCCTTGAGACAAAGCTCTCAACTTAGTTTATGGAGGAAAAATTTGCACCAGATGCTGGTACATATTCATCCTTAACCTTGGTCTCTTCCTTCTTTCTCCAAATATTATCCATCTCCTTTATTTCTGTTAGATCAATCTTTTATATTGACTTATTCTTCTTTATCGAATTATCCTTTTTCATATTTTTGCTTCTATAAAACTTAGAAATGTGTTGAGGTCTATTGTAATTATAGCTTATGGCATTCTTCTGACCAATATTCATTCCATTCATTCTAGATATACATTGATTAGCTTTGTGCCCAAATCCATTGCATGTATAACAATAACTTTTGAAAGATTGAAACACTCTACCATTGTTATAGTCATTCATCATTTGAATTCTACACTCACTAGCTCTATGACCAAATCTCTTGCATGTAATACATTGAATAGAAAAAGGTGGAACATTCTGACTCATTCTACTTCGACATTCCATTGCCTTATGTCCAAATCTATTGCAAGAGTAAAAGAAACCATTAAAATATGGGTACCTTTGTGCATTTGGTTGTCTGATCGGTGTTGTTTTAGCTTCATTCCTTTGATTCCATATCTACTTTCCATTGTTCTTCTTATCTTTAGTCTTCTTTGATTCATTGATATTCTTTTCTGCATTTGGTGTTTGATATGATTTTGAGCTTTCACCTTTCTCAAATACTAGATCTTCTTTATCTTTAGAGCCTTTCTGATTTGCAATCATTTCATCAAGATTTGTAGATGAAATAATGCAAAATGGGTGAGATGATTTCGTATGATTTAGGATATAGAGGAAACCCACTTTCCAATTATCTCATTGAAGGAAAACCCTAGAGATCTCAATGTAAAGGAGAAAGAGATCTTGCAATAGGGTTGTCTTAGGGGCTGATTGTAAACTAATGAGGGGTTCACCACCAAGCTATGGCTTGGAAAGACAAATGCAATGGAAAATGTAATGCTTAACCCTAATATGATGCAATCTTTCACTAGATGACCTAAAAATGCATGAAAAACAAAATAACAAGCTGTAAGAAGAAATGTGTACACCTAGAAATCCGAAGATGACTGGATGGAGGTCTGAATTGTTGAAAACACTAGTTTTAAAGCCTGCTGGGACTCATATGCTAGTCTAGACGATTTAGTCCCAGATCTGGATTTCTATTGAGAAACTAGAATCTGGAAAATGGGTATTTGAAACTGCAAAAACTTGGAAATTGACCTAAACTAGGACTCATACGCCAGAATTGACACATCATTCCAGTTAGGGTTTTCTGAAGCTTCAAGGTTCGAATCTATTCTTTAATGTCTGCTCTGTACTTCCTGATTGATTTTCAAATTTGAAACCTTGATTTGCAACCTATAGAAGTCTTCCAAGTATCTCCAATGTAAGGTAACAACTTTGGGAACTTTGAAAAATTTCTCCAAACTTGCTCTTTAATGTGTCTTCAATCTAAACCTACAAATCACACACTAAAGAGAGGTAAAAATGTTGTTTTGTTAGAGGATAGGGGTTCTCCTTGGTCAAACCCCATTTTGGTAATCAAACCTTGAAATGAAATGGAATAGAAATGGAGAATGATGAATGAACAAAATAAGATGTTACAACTCACCAAACCCTAGCAATGAAGTGTTGTAAACATGTATGAGATGGCTCTAATGGATGTACATCTTGACTCTTGATTGAATAGGATAGATCTTGAATGAAATGCTAGCTTGAATCATAAAAACCTACATCACAATTGTTAGCTCCAAAACAAACATGATGCATGAAGACTTTAGCATGATGTTTGATGCTTGAATAATGCTCTAAATTCTTGATAATCTACCCTTGAATGCTCTTGAATACTCTTGTAAATACTTGAATTCTCTTGTGAACTCAAACTTGCTATAAGAGTGCTAATTCAACTTGCTAAGTCACTTGATTGCTTGTTAGGATGAAAATGAGTGAAAGAACCTTGTATTTATACTTAATTATGCAAAAATTACTGAAATTACAACTACAAGTCAACATCGGATCTAGGAGGATAAAATACCATCAGGAATTAAAATTAAATTTAATTTTGCACCACACGGGACTCATATGCCCATGGTGGCATATGAATCCCATTAGGCATAATTTATGGGACCAAATTCAAAAATGCTTAGAAAGGTGTAAAATCAGGATCATGACCCAAAACCCTAGGTGGGACCCATACAACCAAATCTGTGCCACACAACCTCAAAATACTTGAATTATGATTGGATGTTGGTTTGTGTCAAGATTATCCTCGAAAAGATGCATTAAATGAGGCTTGTGGATGCAAAATAAGGCCAATTAAAGCATAAAGAAGCCCAATTATTTATTAAAACTATAGAAAAGTGTGAGTGTGTTACAACATTTTAAAACACTCCAAATAAGGCATCAATAAGCTCATTTAGTTTACAAGGGCCCAAGACCTAATGTGAATGTGTTAGACACATTACAACACTAAATCAAGGCCATGTTAGGGAGTAATTTTTATGTCATTACATTAGAACTCATATTGAATTTGTCTTCATGAATCCTTTCTTTTTCTAGATCTGATCTCATATTCACAACTTCATGTTAAAGCTTTGTACATTCCTTAGCTTTTTTTTCACCATTTCATTCAAACATTCCTCAACTCTTTTCTCTTCTTCAACTTGCACCTTCAGACTGGTGATAGTTTCATTTGCTTGCTTCAATTTTTCACTAACTTCCTTATACCTTTCTTTGAACTTCTTGATTTTCTCTCACAATTTCTTGATGTATTCATTTGCTTCTTTGACATTTTCTTTCAAATTTTTGTTTTCACCTTTAGTCCTTTCAAGATCTTCAAGAGCAACTTTGAGTTCTCCATCTTTTTCAAGCATGCAATCTTCTTCTATGAACCCAAAAATAGGAATCTCCATCGAAGGAGTAGGTAATCTTCTAACATCCATGTGTTCAACCTCCAAGACCTTCCCCAAGCGACTAAGCTCCTTCCAGGGAACCAAGCATTTTTGCACAAATGGTTTTTGTTACACCAAAAGATCGACTTGTTAATGCTCGATACAACCGCCAGAGTTAATGAATCCATGAGAGGTTGTTAAGCCATGTCATGAACCCGAGCACTATGCTGCAAAACACAAGGAAACCAATGGAAAACACCTTGCAACATCTTTTGGATTCACACACATTTGTCAATTGCTCATGTGATGTGGCATTGATGAGACTAGCTAAATGAATAACATTCAAATATATAATGGAGATGATGAATAATCAAATCCAAGGATAAAAATACATAACATTAGGTTGGACAAATAACATTCTTAGAGGGGTGATAGAGTCCTTAGGATCTTCTTTAAATTTAACTTGTGAAAGACTTTTTCCATCTTTGTTTCTTATTTTCTTCTTTGTAGAAGTATATTATAATTGATAAATTTTTTAATAGATGTGGGTTTCCTTTTGTAGTATTTCATTTCCTCCATGTTAAAATTGTCATACTAGAAATATGTAATAATCCTAAACACTCTTTTAATAAGTTTTGAACAGATGTCTAAAATAGTTTGGTATATAGGACCAAACACATTTATCTATTTTTGGCTATATTTCTAAGCACAAGCCAAAATCAAATTAGGAAATTGGAAGTAAATTAAAAATGTTGTAGCCTAAACCAACCTATATTTTTACATACACTAGGCCATTAAGGATTTGTGATGTAGGAGCATCTAGGGTGCAAGGGAAATATTACATCAACCCAAAAAATATTTCTATTTTCTATTGAGTTATATTCTTTTCTATTGGTTTTTGGTTGTGGCTTCACATATTTTTAAAGGAAATTTGGAAAAAATAAGGAAATCACTTGGTAAAAGGGCTTAATGGTATTTGTTTTCTTGATTTGGTAAATATTGGACAAAAAATGGCTAAGTTATAGCCTTGCATGTTTTTGATCTACAACTAGACCAGGGATAACTTTAGTGGTGAATCTTTGCCAATTGGCGAATTCTAGGAATCGGGCAAATCGAAATTGGAAAATTCTAGGTATCCAGCAAGGTGTTCAAATCGCTCGGATTTCATGAACTATCGGTCCAATGCATGTCCATTCGCCAACATTTTTTTGTACGAGGCATGTTTAGGCAATAAATTCACCATAACAAACTACGAGTTTCAAATGGACCGATCAATATTTTCGCTTGGAATCCTGGGGAGCGTGTCATAAAACACCAACATATTCGCCAATACTATTAAAACAACATTATATGAGGACCCATTTCGCCAATTAAAATTTACAAATAGTTTCTTGTGAAGACCCATTTTGCCAATTAAAATTATAAATAGTTGCTTATGAGGACCTATTTTGCCTTGAAAATTACAAGGTATTGTTGTATAAGCATGCGAGATTCACCAAATTTTTAACATACCATTTAAAAATCCCACGAAATTCACCAAATATGGATTGATATAAATACAATTGAAACTATTATTTTTTCTTACACATTTTTTTCGGTTCTGAGGTTCTACTTCTCGATTCAGAAGTAAGAGAAACCCGAAAACGTAGACTCAAAGGTGAGTGATCATTTCTTCATATTGTTATTAGTTATTAGTTATAATAATAAGATTTCTTTATCTGTTTTCTATTCTTGGTTTAGTCTTAAACATGATTTTGAGTAGGGAATGGGATCTATATTCTCTATTGGTTTGTCCTTCTTAAACAAGAAGACATTTTTTCCAGCTTTTATTCAAAGTGAGATATCAATATGTCGAGCAACAACTGCAAGGGTAAGACTCCTGAGGGTAATGAAGAGACCGGGAGGCCATCAAAACAACCAAAACGTGGAGGTACCATACAGTCTTACTTTGGAATTGGCAAAGCTTCTAATCCTTCAGATCAAGGTGGAGCTACACCATCAACTCTTCCACCAAATATTATTGAAGATGGCAATGACAATACCTCACCGCCACAGGAAGGTCAAGGTGAGATTGCCATTGTGTTAAATCAAAATGTATTAAATGAGGATGGGAATACCATAGAAGATGTTCCAAGGGATACCCTGGATAGCTAGAATGAGATAATTGGCTTGGATGAGGATGATGTTGGTAGCAAGAAAAGAAAAGGCAAAGAAAAATTGGGGCGCGAGTGGGAAATGACAAGGAATTTTCAAATTGGTTGGTTGTCGAAGTACTCATTCCTTGAACCAGTGGGGGTATCAAACAAAAACGATATTGAAAGGGAAATAGAGGTCAAATGTAAGATTTTTAGTTGGAAATGTGGAAGAGACAAGATGATGCAGCTAAAGCTTGACATTATAGAAAAGCATATCGACCAAGTTTACGAAAAACAAATCATAGATGGAAAGGAAAAATCAGTCGTATGATGGAAATCAAAAGAAGAATGTCTTCATGTTAAGTATGCCGCAGATTATGGAGAACATAACCATAGAATGTCGAAGATTAAAAAATGTGAAGGTACACTTGAGGCTCATTTTGGAAAAGCCATGGCAGCAACAAATCTATCAAAAACTGTTCAGATGAGTGTTGTTTTTCATATTTTTTCCAGGGGGCGTCCTATGACAGACTACCCAAAATATTTTGATTTATTATCTTATTTGAGTGTTCCCCACTTTCCCTTCTCACATCGGTCAGTAAACGTTGGATGGGAATGGGCAAACTGTCTTGCTGCAATGGAAAAGCAAGATTTAAAGGAGAAATTAAAAGAGTCAAATTTCATTGCATTATCTTTAGATGAAGTTACTGCGGTAGATAATTCTTCTTGGGTTTGTATGCATTTGTATACTGTAGAACAACATGTTTGCCAAGCTCATCTTCTTTGTGTTCATAAAATGAAGTACAGTTCAACATCGCAAAATATATTTGAACTAGTCAAGAAATATTTGAATGAAATTGGAGTATGGATGAGTTGACAATTACCAAAAAGTTGGTGTGTGTAGGAGCTGATGGAGCTGCAGTGATGCAAGGTCAAAGGAGCGGTCTTTGCACAAAGTTAAAAACTACTTGTGCACCATACATTCTTGGCATTCATTGCATGGCCCACAAAATAAATTTAGCATTCAAAATTGTAAGCAAGTTTCCTACAGTATCAAAAGTTGAAAATCTAGTTCGCGAGATCCACACATACTTCTGCTGAAGTCCCAAACTTTTCCTTGAATTTCAACATTTTGCTGAGGGAATAACACCTAGAAACAAGCTTCTCAAGGACGTCGATACCAGATGGATCTCCCTGCATGGACCAGTGCAATGAGTTCTTTTAGAATATCAATCCTTGATTGGAGTGATGTATGAGCATCACAGCACAATAGACAAAGCTCTTGACCTCTTACATAGATTAAGCGATATAGAGACACTCTTGACTTTAGCTAGTCTTCTCCCCATGTTGGATGAGATGAACAATCTTATGAAGAAAGCCTAAGATAGAACTATGTATATTTATGAATATCCCAATCTACGTAAACTTACATGCTTGGCCCTCGATCATCTATATCTAGATCTAACACAAGAAGGCGCAAATTATTTGATGTGGCATAAAATTACTGATTTGAATAATCCTGATAATTATTTACAGTTTAATGCAAGTGAGCACTTATGTATTTATGTACATGGATATGAGATACCAATGTACCATTGTAAGACAATCAGGTGCTCTAGAAAAGAAGTACCTATTAACGAGGAAGATTTTAAATGGCATTGTTAAATCTGTTAGTGATAATTTGAAGGAAATTGTAAAATCTCTTTCCTCAGAGATTCATGAAAGATTCCCTCGACATGAAATACTTGAAGCCATGGGTATTGTGTATCCTCAATTTTGGGTAAACCGAGATAACCCAAAATATTTTCATGATCAAGTAAAAATCTTGATCTAACAGTTTTCGAAAAAGGTAACATACAATGAGCAGACAATAGAAGGAATTTTAAATCAAAATAAGCTTAGAAAGCAATGTGGGAGTTTTGCAATAGCTATGAGGGACCAGTATAAGTCCATGGGCAAGGAGGACTTTGAACTAGGATCAATAAAAAAGGTTTGGACAAGCTTAGGTCAGAGTGAAATATTGCGTGGTTCAATGTAAAATATTTCAAACTTGCTGATTTATGTGAAACAACGATATTGGGGTTGGTGGAGGATGAGAGACTTTTCAGTACATTGGGGTTTTTGAAATCAAAGTTAAGAAACAAACTAGACAAGAATTTGGAAAATTTCTTGAGGATGAAAGGAACTGCGTATAATGTCAAAAATTTTCCTTTTGAAAGGGCACTCACAATCTGGAGGTCCACATGTGAAAGAAGAGGGACCGGGTTGTGCAACACAGGCTCTCCAATTCCAAGAGCTGCTGGTACTGATGGGACTGGGCCTGGGATATATGACAATGATATTGAAATTGACACAAATCAAACAATGAATGTTGAGTTTGAGACACAGGTCGAAGAAAGTGTAGAGCAGTCTCAGAATCAAGAGGGCTCTTTTACTTTATCTAAAGATGAGCATCAGTTTGAGGACCCTGAATCTGTTTGGGAAATGGAAGATAATTAGCAGGTTTTAGATATTTTTACTGCACTTCATGAATCAGTTTCCATTGTTCCAAAGTCCAAACTATAGTTGATGATATTTTATATTGTATTCAATGAACATTGAAATTTTGAATCATTGCACTTCATGATATCTTATTTTATATTGCACTCAAGCACTGCATGAATCATATTCCAAACTATAGTTGATGATTTTTTATATTGTATTCAAATAAATTATGAATCATTGCACTTCAAGTTCAGAATATTTTATTTTATATTGCACTCCAAGTCTCTATGATATTTTATATTATATTGCACTTAATGAATCATATGCCAAACTAAAACTATAGTTGATGATATTTTATAAATTATATAAAATTCAATACCATCGGCCTAACAATGCTTCATTGGCGGAACCCCCATCACAGTCCTGCCGATGGCCCGATAGCTCACAACCTAGTATCGGTGTAACAATACTCTACCGTGTTGACTCCTAAGGTGCTCTTTCGATATACCGATAGAGTCATCAACAAAAGTAACCATGAATTATAATTTATGACCATGGGCATGAATTATCTTATTTTATCAATAATCACAAAAATATACCACACTTTGATTTTATGAACAATGCAAATTATAGAAATTTGTGTGACAAGATCCATATTATAGCCTACATTCACATTGCATCCATAAATATTAAACAAATTTGAAATTCTATAGTGACGTAGTCCTTCCCCCATTCCTAAAAAAATTCAATACCATCGGCCTAACAATGCTTCATCGACGGAACCCCCATCACAATCCCGCAGATGGCCCAATAAAAATAGCTCACAACCTAGTATCGGTGTAGCAATACTCTATCGGGCTGACTCCTAAGGTGCTCTCCCGATCTAACGATAGAGTTGTCAACAAAAGTAACCATGAATGATAATTTATGACCATGGGCATGAATTATCTTATTTTATCAATAATCACAAAAATATACCACACTTTGATTTTATGAACAAGGAAAATTGTAGAAATTTGTGTGACAAGATCCATATTATAGCCTACATTCACATTGCATCCTTAAATATTAAACAAATTTGAAATTCCATAGTGACGTAGTCATGTAGTCCTTCCCCCATTCCTAAAAAAATTCAATACCATCGACCTAACAATGCTTCATCGGCAGAACCCCCATCACAATCCCTTCGATGGCCCGATAAAAATAGCTCACAACCTAGTATCGGTGTAACAATACTCTATCGGGATGACTCCTAACTCCTAATGTTCTCTCCTGATATACCGATAGAGTCAAGTTGTAAACAAAAGTAACCATGAATTATAACCATGGCCCATGGGCATGAATTATCGAATGCATAAAGTATATCGGGGGATCTATGGTGCATCGGGGAAACATTATCTAGCATCCCACCGATAGAACGAAGGATAGGTGTCCATCAATGGAGAGGGTAGCTATCGGTGAAAGACTAATGTGACATCCCAGGGCATTGTGCAGCTGTGCTGTGGTGCATTTATGAACCAGAATTGAAGTGAATTATATCACAAGTTGATCGCATATTTGTTACAAAATCCTGGAAGATTTTACTTAGGGCAGAAGCAGAAAGGCAAAAACTTGGAGTTCTGATGCAACAAAGATCGGTGGACTGTGGAGGCGAATCGATGAGACTCACATAAGTACTTCACTTTCAAACCCAGCTGAGAAGCTATTTTACTGAAAAACTTAATATTTAAATAATGGAAGAGAGTACAGACAAACCCAAAGCTAAAACCCAGAAAATTGAAAAGCCTAAGAGGAGTGCTCAAATGAATCCTTCCATGGATTGATTATGGGACAAACAAAAGGGCTTAGGGGATTTTTGGACACCGCAACGAGGGTATGACCTCTTCATGTACCATTATAGAAAACAATTTAGGTTTCAACCAGTCTGCAATCCATGGAGGTTGAACCTGGGAAGACTTGTGGTGCCCAATGTGTTTGTGAATGCAGAGCTAATTAAAGCTCTTGCTATCAGATATGACCCCAAGAAAAGAACTATTCAGTCACATGGCGGGGGTGACATGCTTGTTATTTCTAGGGATCTCATTTCTAATGTATTTCAGTTAGAGTGTTCACTGAATTATCATTCACGATCAAAGATCTCTTGATAGAGTATCGCCACATGGATGCCAACTATAAGAGATGGAAATTACCTTTGTATAGGCCCAAGGATGAAGGAGGCCACCTCAGGAGGTTCTCTAGCAGTGAAATCCCTCCTTTCCATGAAGATTTGTTCAAAGTGTATTTCCGATACACTTATTATTCAGCTGGTCAAGTTTTGGGAGTAGAGGTTCCGCCTCTCATGTCGATTGCCCCAATGGTCTTAGCTGTAGACATGCAGAGCAAGGATGCCAGACCATTTGATTATACTAGCTACTTAGCCAATGCCCTACATTGAGGGCTTGAAAAGATTAAAAATAATAGTGATAATATTAATTTTGAACACTATTCTTTGCTTATGCATTTTCTATTGTAGGAGGGACAAGTTAGAGGGGTCTGGAGTGAAGAATTAAGGATAAAAGATATAGATGAAAATGGAGATTTTAAACCTGCACAAATGTGGAATTCATTGTGGGACAACCGATTTGGTAGGTCTCATTACCTTTATTTTGAAGAATTTTTTGTAAAACCATTGATGAAGTTGCTGGGGTATCCATGCAATTATAACCTATCCCTAGAAGTATAAAGATTTCTAAGACCAAACGAAAATGATCGGAGAAATAAAGTGAATCATAACTGGGGAGACTGGTATGCTTTCCCTGATTGTACAATGATAAGGGTTTATGGGTTTGAAGGGGCTCCACACTTGATGCCACAAGTAGTTCCTGGCCGAATTGCTTTTTTAGAAATTGTGAGGCAATAGGAAAAATCTGATTCCAAACACCTCAAAGGACATAGCAAACAATCAATTATTCCCAACACCTTATGTTTTGGAGACTTTACAGTGGTTGCCAATGAAGGATATGGAGAAATTTATGGTAAATTAGCATAGTACAACCTACCTCTAGGTGATGTAAGGAAACAATTTGATGTAGAAGGGTTTATTCACAAGGCAAGATTATTGAAGGGGCTATCAGGGTATGAAGATTTGTTCTCAATCGAAGATGTCATAAGAAACCATGATGAGGCTTCCACCAAGGAAAGAATGGCCGCCTATAACAAGATTATTCTTGCAGAGGAATGGAAGAGGAAAAATGTCCCATCTTATTCAAAGGAATTTGGTGAGATACATGATCCTTTAATAAGAATTGAGCAACTCATCGCTCATGTCAATGAATTGGTAAACGATGTTTCCCTAGTTGTTTTTGATACACCTCATGCAACCTATTCAGGAGTACAAGCTGAAGACATAGAGCCCTTGGATTACATACCTTCATAGCCTACTCCTAAGGTATGTTTTTCTATAGATATTGATATAAGTGAAGAAGAGTAGGGTGATGAAGAGGGTGAGCAGGTTAAACAAATCAGTGCTCCTGTGATTGCATAGTACGAACCCCATCAAGAGAAGAATATTGTAAGATTTGAGGCATCAAATGAACTATCTGATGATGTGAGGGTCAGGACTGGACAACAATTTATTCCTGATTATGATTTTGTTAAATCTTCTGAATTTAAATCATTTGTTTATGAATATAAAGGTAGAAAAATGAGACAACAGATACAGGATATCACTCCTGAACATGAGGCAACTGCTCTGGAGGAATTGAAAAGGGAGGTATAAAAGTAAATGGAGTCCATCACTCCTGAAAGAGGTAGGGAATTGCTTCAAGAAGCTGGAGTGTTGCTCATGCTAGGGTGGGATATTAGCTCTTCAATTGTATTTGATAGCTTCAAAAAAAGAGGGGATATGACAATGAACTTAACAGAAGAAGCAAGTGACAAAATGTATTCAAGATCTGGGTACAACCCAGATAAAGCCACCTTTCTTATTTGGTCATTGTATCCCCATGATAAAAGACATGCTATAATTAGTAATCCAAACCAAGTGTTTGGTCATCTCTTGGTTCAATGAGTAGTGGATACCAACCCTATAGAGATAGCATAATTGAACATAAATGTGGCAAAATTTATCAAAGCATAGATTGAAAAACTGATTAAGGAAAATGACAAATTGAAGAAGGAGCTAGCAAATACGAGAGAAAAAACATCTTCCTCCTTCACATCAGAGTTGTACTCCCCATGGCTTGAAAAAGATAAGAGAGTGCTTGATGCATTGGCTAATATAGGCTACTGGAAGAATTGCCATCTAAAATCCCAAGGGAAATGCAAAGAATTGGAGAAAGAATTGAAAACCATCAAATATAACACTGTATCTAAAATGATAAAAGAAAGGTTCAATAAAATGATGAAATTTGCTATTGAATATTGGGAAGTATTCAAATAGACACGCATTGCATTGGTGGAGAATGAACAATTGCAGCCTAGAATGATGGAGAAAAAAAAGGAGCTCGTAGATAAGAATGCCATGAAAGGACAAATATTGCTGACATATAACAAGTTGGTAGAATCACATAATGGATATCATAACAGGCTTAGGGAAGATTTCAACTGCTTTGATTCAGTCCCACTCCTGACACTTCATTTTGGCATTGGAAATTTGCGAGAATATGATGATTGGAAGGAAGAGCTTGCTGGGCTTCTAACTGCTGCG
Organism: Sequoiadendron giganteum; assembly: GCA_007115665.2. NCBI lineage: Eukaryota > Viridiplantae > Streptophyta > Pinopsida > Cupressales > Cupressaceae > Sequoiadendron > Sequoiadendron giganteum. Next base: position 386,348,182 of record CM021106.1, on the reverse strand, counting down.
TTGCAAGAAATAAATGGCGAGGTTATGGTTTTACAAAACACTCATAAGAAACTCAAAAAAAAATGTGTATGGAATATGATATGAAAGAGGTGATCTCTAATGTGGACACCTATGTTGAACAGGAATACACCCATCACCTCTCTGCAGTCAATCTGTTTATTAGCCAAATTGTAGATGTGTCAGAATCAGATCCAACAGGACAACCATCAGATTCAGAGGAAGAACGCTAGTCGACAACATGATGAGCACCCTATCATGGAGTAGAAGCCTTGAACAGATCTTAGGTGGTCAGTGGTCATGGGATTCTGCTTGGAGATTAACGGATCAGTGCATTCACCTGCAACATTGTTTTATTTATAATTTGAGTTATTTTTAGTTGTCAAACGTCATGAATTTTTGCAAGGGGTTTGTAGCTTGTTGCCTCTCATATATAAGAGAGATCAAGACCCCAATAGGAGATAAATGGATCATCACATCATTTTTAATTAGACTTAAGAGTAGAAAATAGTAAGAAGATAGATAATAGATTGCACCAATTCGCCCATCCATCTCATATCATAAACTATTTTTATAATGCATATCATTTGAACTTTGAAGATCAATACAATGGAGAAGGTTACACATATTTACTGATTTTATTTTGAGTGTTCAACTATTGTGGATTCATATGCTTATAAGTTATTAACTTATTTGGCTATCTCCAAAGTGGCTATTTATGTTATTCAAATTGAGTGTGTGGAAGTACATTTAATTTGTTAGTACATTGAATTTGAATTCTTTAGGAATAGGGGTTATGACCATGGGGTTTTAGATTTATTTATGGACATGATCATTGATCAAGTAGTAATGTGGGCCATAAAATGGATCTTTTCACACAAATCTTTGCAATTTGTGCTAATCATAAAATCAAATGTAGTGTATTTTTACAGTATGTAGGATGTGGGTGAGGTGTAAGTTGGTGGATACTGATCAGGATTTTTAGTCAAAACATTACAAAAGCTAACAATTCAACATCCATAACTTAGAAGCTCCACCAAGAAGTAAATATAATGAGCTAACAGTTCAACATCCATAACTTGGAAGCTCTACCAAGAAGTAAATATAATGAGCTAACAGTTCATCACTAGTTCAAATGATAAAATAAATAATACAAAATCTAGATAATTGAACATCATCACATTACTGAAGTCTGAATTTGAGCTTTTTATTTGATTTTCACATGAAGGAGTACATATTGGCATTGGCAATGCAAAATCTTGCCAATGCCCAAAGACAAGTCTGCACAGAGTTGAGTTGGAACTTCAAAACTCATATTATCAAAGATTGAAAATAATAAATCAAGTCACTATATCAAATTTTCTAGCAACTTCCACTCTTCAGGTGGTGGAGTTGCCATTTTCTCTAATTGATGTTTTTTGACTTGAATTTTTGTTAACATTTCATGATTGTAATTGGAAATGGAACCTGTCTTGAATTCTTCAGTCAATTTTGCATTCAAAGTTATCAGTGTTCTAATGGAATCCAAATAGTTCACATTTGGGTTCTGAGGAAACTTGTCCAAATCAATCTTCCTCGCACCTTCCATCTTCTTTCTAAAACCATCCTTTCCAATGAATCACTCATTTGTGTCAAAAGCCTCTGGAAAACCAAGCTTTGTAAAGTTCCTTACCTTTTCGTCCACCACCTTCATCTTGTCTGCAACCAAATGCAAATATTCCTTTGTTCCACACATTTTCGAACACTTTTCAATGATAGATGAAAACTTCATTGAGGTTTCAATCTGATTATTAATCCCTTTTGATTTTAGATCATTGTCACTGGCTTTGTAGACTGTTTGTAGAACTTGATTTGCAAATTTCTCTAATTCCAACACCTTTTTTTTGTCCACTAAATATTTGCTGAGCTTCTTATAATGTTGTCTGATAGCATCAATCAATTGAAACATGTCACACAAATGATCAAACCTTTGCATTATTTCATCCCAGATATTTTGTTTAATATGCCTCACTGTATCTCTACAAAATGCAAATAACTTATTTTGAGAAGACTTAATTTCTTCTTTTGCTTCCATCAGCTCTGTCTCCAATCTTTCATTTGTTTTTCTCTATTTCTCCAATTTTTGTTCCCACTGTGCATTTCCATTCACAATGCTTAGTCTTAATTTTTTTGAAGTGGATTTTTCCTCATCATATTTCTTGTTGCTCTCATCTAGCCTTTGCTTCAGGTCATTCACTTCTCTCTCATTTGATTTATCCTCTTTGCTTGTTGATGTAGAGGAAAATTTTATTATTCTTTTTTCTAATTCATTGCTCTTGTTATCTGTTGCTTTCCTCTTTACTTTCTCACTTGCTAGGTCTGCCTGTAACTTTTCTATTTGGGTCTGCAACCTTTTCTTCTCTCTATCTTGCTTTAGAAATGATGTGTACACAAATTCATTGTTCTTCTTTGATACATTAATTTTGTTAGTATTTTTCAGGCCAGAAAAATCCAATTGAAAATTGGTTACCTGGTATTCAGATCGATCCATCTGATTTGTTGGTTTGTTTTGAACTGTGGGAACAACAATTATGTACTCCATGATTTCTTTATTTGTGTCAAATGTGGGTAACACCATGGTTGTTGCAGGCTCTGAAGTTACAACAGATGCACTCTCCATCAGTTGCTTCTTTTCTTTTTTATTCAAGTTTGATTTCTTTTTAAACTCTTCAATGAAATCATAACTTGGGGAGGCGGGAACAATGGAATGCTTGAATGGCGAAGGAATAGTACTTTCATTTGCTAATGATGTCGCACCCACACTAACTGGAATTGGGGGAGTGTTTGGAAATAACTCCTTTGTGGTGCTGGTGGGTCCACTAATAGTGTGACTTGGACTTGTCAAAATCCTTTGCCTCTTTTGATTTCCTTGCTCAACTGGTGTTTCTATGGTATCTTTTATTGTTTTCCTCTTAGTATTGTGTGTAATTTGCCGTTGTAGCACATGTTGACCACTACTAGTACTACTACCCATACCATCACCACCAATGGCACTCCCAGTTGCGCTAAGCTATCCACCAAGGGCATGTCCTAGTTGTGATTGTATCTGACCATGAGGATGAGGATTAGAAGCTCTAACAAATTGAGTTTGACTTGTATGCCCTTGGTCTACTTTTTCACCTCCAAGCCCAAGGCTAGATTTATCACCTGTTTTTCTATGCTCAACACTTGTTATTGTCCAAGGGCCTTGTCCTTTGGACCCCAAAGGACCACCTTCATTACCATTTTTTTCAAGTATGGCTACTCTTGAAGTATATGTTGAAGCATATGCTTCTTTTGTGGCCTCACTTAAACCAGGTTTGTAATTGGAATGGATTTGTTCTTCTTCTTCCCTATCAATATCATCATTAGATTCATCACTTCCTTTGCTTTCACATTGATCAGGATGCTCTATATTCCACAATTTTCTAAACTCTTTATCTTCTTCATTAGCTCCATACTCTGCAAGAGCTCTTGGATCGCCAGGTCCTTCCTCATAGACCAAAAGGCAATAATTTTTGATTGTGACCAATTTTTATCTATAACTTCCGTCTCTAGAGAACTTGGAATTTTTACTCTATTAGATGGTTTATCACTTTTTTCATAAAAAATGTTGTATGTCCTGATTGTCTTTCGGTGCAATGCCATAATTTATGCTGACAATTGTTTAAAAGAAATACCATTCTCAACAACACTTTTCTCCATTTCTATTTTGACCTCATCCCAAGAATCCTTGTTTCTCAAGTTTTCAAGCAAGGGTTTACTTTGATGTTGAATTCTATTTGCAGCATTCCTATTGGCCACAATCATTGATTTAATGATGTCACATGGATCATACTGCCAGTGACACATAGCACCAAAGTCAAAAAATTTCAAAAGATTATGTGCCACACTAAATGCTTTTCTCTTGAATGTGAACCCTCCACATGAAAAAGGTAAAGAAGGAAATAAGGTCTTCTTTTGCTGACTGAGAAAGTGTAGTTCATCAACACTCTGCACCTGCCTTACATATTCCAATGCAAAAACCCTTTCTGTCACATGTATTGGAAGTTTGTATGGCTGTATTCCCGATCCATAAAATCTTAGCACAGTATATTCTTCCATTAAGTACAAATTAGCCAATTGTATTTCTTTTCCTAGTTGCAAGCAGTTTCTACATGACATAGGCAATCTAGGCATTGGAGTATTTGTAATTACTTGATGCAATGGAGCCGAAAAGTAGTCTACAAAATGACTGTAGTTCCTTCGAGAATCATGCATCCTTATCTCAGTGGTCCATTCATATACTAGAGCCATTTTATTTTCCTTTGCATTACTATAGGGTTGAATCTGAAGCTTGTTGGTCTGAAACATTCCTCTAAATTTGAATAGAAAAAGATAGCACAAGTAGGTTGTGAACCTAAATGTCTTCGTGGAACCTGCTTTAATCATTAAAAATTGTTTATGCATGGATTCTACAATGTGCCAAGTATAATTATATTTGACATGTTCATCAGCATAATGGATATTATATACCATTTCAAGGAGGCTTGCACCCACTTCCAAATTGCTATCCAAACCGAGGAAAAATTCTAGCATGGAAATAGTATCCTAAACCCATGGTTTAAAAATATCCAAATTATAAGGAGGCTTATGATCACCTTTCAATTTGTTTCTATCCTTAACTATTTTATTTAAGAAATGATTTTTCAGCCTTTCTTCCACTGCTTCATAATCACTAGCAAGCTTTTCTAGGTCAATGTGGTGGTTTCCAAATTCTTCGGTTGTAAATCCCAACACTTTTCCAAGTTCTTCTGCATTAATGGATAACAATTCTTCTTGGTTGTCTTTATTAACAATTTCTCTTTTTCTTATCATCATAGTTTTCGGCACAAACCATGATAAATTCTGGGCAAGGGAAAACTTCATGTAACATCATGCGCCCTAATCCAATTACCCATGGTGCATTGATACTATCAACTTGCGTTTGCTTTGAAGCCTTATTCTGAGATGAAAATCTAAGTTTTGAGGTATGCCTACCATAGATTTCAGGATCATAAATATCATGGTACCCATCGGTGAAACTTGGGGTTTTAAGCAATTCTACATAATGTGTTTTTTTATCGGACATTGCTCTAGTGGTACTAGTGGTAGACATGCTTATACAAATGTGAAGTTGTGAAATTTGAACTCCCTAATAAGTAATACCTATTATTCCTCCTTAATTTTAATGAATTCCTGAGTCTCTAAACCCAAACCTCAAACTTTGACAAAATAAGATTTTAAGAAATGTCAAATGATGAAATGTAGCCGTAGGAATTCTTTCACTTACCTAGATTCTGAGTCCCGACTCTTGAAAACTGGAATGGCGTTGTTGGAAGTGGAACCATGGAATCCAAAATAGGGTGGTGCACTGCAATGAGCAATCTAAAGATTGAAGACTTTAAAAATCACTGTACAATTTCAAAGTGCAAAGTGTTTTAAATTCTTTTTTTCTCGTAATTGGAATGTTAAAGTGAATGACATGTCTTAGGAGTTACCTAGTCTACAATACTACAAGTTGAAAATTCTTAACCATTGATATTTCTAAATCTAACAGTTATAGGATGATTTCGGAGGTTTAAGTTGGGAAGCCCATCGCTTTGTGCATTTCATTACGGAATGCAACTACAACCATACATCAAATGTTCATCCAACGGTTGAAACTTGAGTAATTTATGATATTAACTTTAAAGTTTAAAAAAAACATTAATCACTTAGTAGTACAAAGTGCTTTAAATGCTTTGTTTCTTGAAATTGGAAAATTAAAGTGAATGACACATCTTAGGTCTACAAGCTGCAAATTCTTAACTGTTGATCTTTCTAATTCTAATGGTTATAGGGTGATTCTGGAGGTTTAAGTTGGGAAGCCCATCTCTCTGTGCATTTCATTATGGAATGCAACTACAACCATACATCAAATGTTCATCTAACGGTTGAAACTTGAGTAATTTATGATATTAACTTTAAAGTTTAAAAATAAACATTAATCACTTGACAATTGACACTTAGCAGTACAAAGTGCTTTAAATGCTTTGTTTCTCGAAATTGGAACATTAAAGTGAATGACACGTCTTAGGTCTACAAGTTGTAAATTCTTAACCATTGATCTTTCTAAATCTAACGGTTATAGGGTGATTCAGAAGGTTTAAGTTGGGAAGCCCATCGCTCTGTGCATTTCATTATGGAATGCATCTACAACCATACATCAAATGTTCATCCAACGTTTGAAACTTGAGTAATTTATGATATTAACTTTAAAGTTTAAAAATAAACATTAATCACTTGACAATTGACACTTAGCAGTACAAAGTGCTTTAAATGCTTTGTTTCTTGAAATTGGAAAATTAAAGTGAATGACACGTCTTAGGTCTTCGAGTTGCAAATTCTTAATCTTAATTGTTGATCTTTCTAAATCTAACGGTTATAGGGTGATTCCAAAGGTTTAAGTTGGGAAGCCCATCGCTATGTGCATTTCATTACGGAATGCAACTACAACCATACATCAAATGTTCATCCAACGGTTGAAACTTGAGTAATTTATGATATTAACTTTAAAGTTTAAAAATAAACATTAATCACTTGACAATTGACACTTAGTAGTACAAAGTGCTTTAAATGCTTTGTTTCTCGAAATTGGGACATTAAAGTGAATGACAGGTCTTATGTCTACAAGTTGGAAATTCTTAACCATTGATCTTTCTAAATCTATTGGTTATAGGGTGATTCCAGAGGTTTAAGTTGGGAAGTCCATCACTCTGTGCATTTCATTACAGAATGCAACTACAACCATACATCAAATGTTCATCCAACGGTTGAAACTCGAGTAATTTATGATATTAACTTTAAAGTTTAAAAATAAACATTAATCACTTGACAGTTGACACTTAGAAGTACAAAGTGCTTTAAATGCTTTATTTCTCGAAATTGGAAAATTAAAGTGAATGACACGTCTTATGTCTACAAGTTGCAAATTCTTAATCTTAACCATTGATCTTTCTAAATCTAATGGTTATAGGGTGATTCTGGAGGTTTAAGTTAGGAAGCCCATCGCTCTGTGCATTTCATTATGGAATGCAACTACAACCATACATCAAATGTTCATCCAATGGTTGAAACTTGAGTAATTTATGATATTAACTTTAAAGTTTAAAAATAAACATTAATCACTTGACAGTTGACACTTAGCAGTACAAAGTGCTTTAAATGCTTTGTTTCTTGAAATTGGAACATTAAAGTGAATGAAACGTCTTAGGTCTACAAGTTGAAAATTCTTAATCTTAACCATTGATCTTTCTAAATCTAACGGTTATAGAGTGATTCCAGAGGTTTAAGTTGGGAAGCCCATTGCTCTATGCATTTCATTACGGAATGTAACTACAACCATACATCAAATGTTCATCCAACGGTTGAAACTTGAGTAATTTATGATATTAACTTAAAAAAATAAACATGACACATGTGTTTTAAAGTCAATACCATAGGCTTCGGTCTATCAATCCTTTATCGGTGGAACCCCCATCATAGCCCCGCCGATGGCCCGAAGGCGAAGACTCATAACTCATAAGGTGCGCTCCCCGATATACTGATAGAGTCAACAAAAGTAAGCACATTGCTGTAACACATAAACATCGGTGGAACAAATGATTGCATTCCCTCGATGGCTTGATATAACCATGAATTATCAAGTGCATATTGCATAAAGTATATTACTTAATTTCTCAAAAGAAAAAAACTGATTTGAATATATTAAATTATTAATAGACACTGAAGTTCAAAACTCGGAAAACAACTCTTTACTCTTAAGCGTAAATGAATAATGAAGATTCAAGGAATCAAGAATAACACAACACAACCATTTATTTTATTGCAACTGAATTTCAATGTCACATTATTACATATCTTTTTATAGATGAGTAGCACTGTAGCTCTTGTTTTGTATAAATAACATATGTCAGTGCAGGGATTTAGTACTTTACATAGACAAAATTTAATAATTTATTCCAAGTTGTTGCTCATTATAATGGATTACAAATAAATTCCAATTTCCAAGCTTCTGCAGCTGAAAACTTACTACAAATGTAACTCTAAAAATAAATGCATGATTCCAAGCTTCTATTGGTGACAACGTAATACAAATGTGGCTCTAAAAATAAATTCAGGATTCCAAGCTTCTGTTGGTGGTTTTTCCAACCATGCTAGGGAAAGGGGGTTCTAATTAGTCCTGGGGAAATGGGAGCCATGAAGATACAAAATGTACTTATTCCCTTTGAGAACCAGAGCCATGCTGGGGAAATGGGAGCTGTTAGAATACAAGAGGAGAAGAAAATATGCTCCCATCTTTTGCACGCAACTTCCATGAACTGGTATAGCACTTACCTCCATCAGAGCTCCTCATCTTGGTTCAAAACCCATAAGAGAAGTCAGGTTAACCAAATCAACTTCTTTCCAATTCCACCCATTCTGAACTTGAAGGAAATTTGTCTTTTACTGATTACTCTGTAACTACATAACTGTAGGTAGGAGAATTTACAATATCCCCAATACTACATCATCTTCTTCATGAATCCTTCTAAACCCTAGAAAATAAAAAACCCTTATGGCACTATCTACTATTCACTAAATCACTATCCCTATTTATGGGCCACCAGTGTCGCTACCAGCGTGTATAATTAAAATGTTTAATTTGATTGACGTCTGGCTACATGCCAACTTGAACTGTACCTCAAGCTGACAAGCTATCAAAATCACTCAAAGTTCAAACAATATGAAATCATTACAAATCTTGTTTCATTAAAGGTATGAGTTGTCAAAGAAATTGCTTCGGATGTTCATATCACATATGGCATTAATCGTCACCACTGCCTACACTAGCAGTACGACAACCACACTTTCTTCGAAAAGAATGAGAATTTCAATTAAATGAAATGTACAATGTCCAGGCATTGAAAAGACAGAATGAGTGATGAGCGATGATCCTTGATCTCGCCACATGTATGCATCTAACGGTAATAGTGTTATTCCAGAGGTTTCAAATCGCAAGTCTAGTGCTTCAGAGATTTACTTCCGGAATGCAACTACAGTCGTCCATCGAACATTCATCGAATGACCCCTATGATTTTTCATTGGCATATCTATTTATTTCGCCACTAGATTTTTTAACTATTTTGAGATTCTTTTTAATTTGCCAATGAAAATATATTTTTTGCTTTGAAAAAAAGTTTTAATCGCCAATGGAAAAAAAATTCTGGTTTGAAAAATGGTTTTAATCGCCAATGAAAAATATTTTATTCAATGATAAAAAATTGCAATTCGCCAAGATTTTCCACCAACTTCAAGGGATTATAAAAATCGCCAATAAAATTATTATTTTTCATCGGGAAGTATACCGGATTTGCCAGGATTTTACACCTACGCCGAGGGGGGGGGGGTTTCTTAAATTTTTCCCTAAACCAGACTTTCGCAACTTTGTTGTTGAACCAGGTAGGTTTCTTCTCTTGCAAGCAATTAAAATAAACTCATCCACATTTGTGAGAAACTCATAGCTATCTAACCTTGTGGTAATTTCACATCTTATTGGAAGTTGTGGGAATTTTTTTCCTATTTGACATTTTTGGCTTCACACCCAACTAGAGTTTGCAAGTATCTTATGGTCAAGTGGATTTATAAAAAAGGCTACTAAACAAAACAAGTGCACTAATAAAAAGGTTCAATTCATTAAGAAATTAAACTTATACATTAGAGATAACAAAAAGAAATTGTGACATCAAAAATATAGAATGTGGGATATTCATTTGAACCAAATTTTGTGAGAAACCAATAGAAAACAAGCTATTTGCAAGAACCCAATAGTGAACTAAACTTGCAGAACTTTTACTCCCTATATAAATTCCTCTTGCTACCAGTTTGTGGAACTCACTTCTTGCAAAACTTCATCTTGATACTAGTCTATATAAATTCCACTTCTTGTTGGTTTGTGAACTTTTTTTGTTCATTAACTTCTATAAATTTTTATCTTGTTGCTACTTTTATAGATTTTCACCTTGTTGGTGTGTTTACAAACTTGAGATCTACTTTTTCACTCACTATTACTACAACAAATTGGTTATTGTAATTGTCAATATTTGATATGATCCAACTTCCTAGGTACTAATGGATAAAAGGAAATGTTGTCTTCATTTTTATGGGCCTTTGTAGCTAGTTAATGGTGATGGTTTTTTTGTAAGCTTTGTAAACCTTGTTATATTAAAATTCTAATATGAAATAAATTATGTTGCTGAATTTTGTGTTCCATAGTGTGTTTAGGCTATGTGATTGGGTTGCTTAATAAGGCCCCGTAATCATGCGTGCATCAAATTATATTAGAGAAAAGTTCATGTTGGGTGTGTGTTGAATAGAATGTGGAAAAATATTGTTAGTTGGAATATTTTTTTTTGAGATACATGTGATCAAAGAGTTTGAAGAATGAGATTGAGTTGGTTGTCCTCCATTAGGGATTGAAGTTGGGAAGAAGGTGCAAGAGCATCCTCCATGATGGAAGTAGGTAGAGGAAGCATAAGAGGTGCATCTTCTAGGGTCCTTGTTGGGTAGGGGATAGGTGTCTATAAGATCATGTTGGTTGTCTTCCAATAAAGATAAGATTGGGGAGAAGGTGTATGAGTTTCTCCATTGAGAGAGAGTGGATAGATCGGGAGCATCTTTTAGTATTTTATTTGGGTAGAGGATAGAAATGAGAGTGATTTTTTTTTGCAGGTACGAAAGAGGACCTATAACTATTGAAAAGACTTGTGATTTGGTGCATACCAAAAAGTGTGTGTGAGTAGGCTACAAAGGTTGTGGATTGTGTGTTATGAATATGGAAAAGAAAAAGAGCATGAGGTTAGTTGTGGGGAAGGATTTAGAGATTTCATTCCTTGTCAAGAGAGAAGTTTTATGGTTGAGATTAAGATGTAGAAGACTAAGAAAACTATGAGGGAGCATAGAATAGAGATGGAAAAGAGGTGGGAAGAAGAGGAGAATATGTGTTTGTTTGAAAGTGAGCTTGTGTGTATAGAGAAAGGTGATTAGGGAAGAGTAGAGTGTCATGTTAATGATACTGAAGAAGAAATCTATAAGGATAAAAAAGAAGGTAGAATAGTAGAAAAAACATGTCTTGTTGAAGGATTTGAGGGTGAGGAGAAAGGAATTGGAGATGTTGTAGAAGAGGTAGAGGGAAAGGAGAAGAAAGAGGAGAAGGATAGTGTGAAATTTATTGAGGAAATGGGGAGGTTGATTATAAAAGATATGAAATATGTTACAATAGTTGGTGAAGTAGAGATGGATAAAGAGGTGGTGGTGAGAATAGAAGAAGAGGATGTAAATGAGTGTGAAGAGTCAATATAGATGGAAAATTTTAATTTCCATGATTTGTATGTAGGTGTTGTGGAGGATGGTATAGAGGAGAATGAATAACAAAGAAAGGAGTTTTGGTGGAGGAGGTTAGACTATGGTTTGTAGAATCCCACAAGGAGGAGGAAAGAAATTGAGGAAGAGAAGATGAGGTGAGATAAGTGAAGTGTTTGGAGGAAGATGTTGGGTTGTGATGGACATAGGTCCAAGAGAGGAAAGAGGAATATATAAAATACTAGGTGGAGGAGCATGGTTCTTGTTCCAACAAAATGTTGGCAGAGGCAAAGGAGAAAAGTTTTTGATGAAATTACTTCATTTATCTAGTTTTATATATGCTATATACAATCTCAAAGGGTAGTTCTACTATCCAACTCATTTTTTTGAGCCCAAGCTCATAAAATTTTCTGACCTCATGTTTTTGATGTAGGAGCATCCAAGGTGCAAGGGAAATCTTGTATCAATCCAAAAATATTTCTATTTTCAGCTAAGTTTTGTTTTGTTTCTATTTATTTTTGGTTTTGGATTCGAGAATTTTCAAAGGAAATTTTGGAAAAATTGAGGTGATCACCTAGTACAAGCGATTAATGGGTACCTATAGTTTAAATTTGGTCAATATTGGGATTTTTTTTATCTAAGTTATGACATTGTGATTTTCTGCTCTCGTGACCAATTTAGATGAACTCATCCAAATTTGTGGGAAATTCATGGTCATCTGAAATTTTGAGAATTTCATATCTTACTAGTGGTTGTGGGAACTTATTGCCTATATAAACTTTGAGGAACTTCACATATAGCTAGAATAAATGTGGGTATCTTGTGGCCAAGAAAATTTGTGAGCAAAGGCTACTAAACCAAACAAGTGCATTGATCAAAAGGTTCAATTTTTTAAGCAATAGAAATTTTGTATGGGAGAAAAATGAAGCATTTGTGACATCAACATACACAAAATGGGGGTTTTCATGTGAACCAACTTTTGTGAGAACTTGATAGCGAATAGAATATTTGTGAGAACTTGATAGTGAATTAAGTGTGTGTAACTTCCATTCCCTACATAACTTCCTGTTGCTACATTTTTGCAAAACTTCCATTTCCTACAAAGCTTCCTCTTGCTACTAGTTTGTAGAAATTCCACGTCTTGCTGGTTTGCAAACTTTTTTGGGTCATTTTCTTCTACATATTTTTAACTTGTTGTGTTTGTAGACTTGCAACTTGATTTGGCACTCACTATTATTGTAATGAATTGGTTATTGTAATGACCAAGATTTGATTTAATCCAACCTCCTAGGAACCAATAAATAAAAGGAAATTTTGTTTTCATTGTTAGAGGCCTTTTGGGTAGGAGTATAATGAATAAGGACATCTATAATTGGTTAATGGTGATGAGTGTTTTGTAAGCTTTGTAACCCCATTTTAGTGAAATCATAATATGAAATAAAGTATGTTTCTAAATTTTGTGTTTCATAGTGTGTTTAGGCTACATGGTTGGGTTGCCTGATGAGGCCTGCTAATCATGACTGCATCAATCTATCTTTCTTTGCATGTACTCACTACAAGCACTCCTAGAGGTCCACATGGCTTAGGTTAGTATGTCTATTGTCACCCCAAGTGGAAGTTTTTTGTGAATTAGGATGGTATCTTTTGTATTCATACTTCATCTCTTTCTATGGTTATTATTTTTGCATGTCTATTGTCAAGCACACACAAATCCTTTGAATAATTTAATAATAATCAGTTTGAACTTAGAAGATATGCATATTCAATTTCTAAATATAAAAAAAGTATTAGTTATGCAAAAAGAAGAACTTGATTAAAATAATACAATGAATAGAAAAGTCCTAAAGATAAAATTGAAGTTATATCAATTTCTTCCATCACCTTAGTATAAACCTCTTAGTACAAGCCATTGGGGAATCAGGTTTTGGGGTCCTAGTATGGTTCATACCCAAAGTCTCAAGGATTTTGAAATTATAATTCCTAATAACATAACTTGAAACACTCAACTAAGTATAATTGTTCTAATTTACCAAAAGGTCAGCATATTGAAACAAGACCAACTCACAAAACCATGAAGATAAATCACTACAAAGTATTGGGGATCATGAGTCATGAGTACCTCTTCATGAATTCCTAAAGGAAAGCAAATTGGAATAAGGCCACACAATTAAATTTGAAGGAATGTATAAGAAAAAACTTTAGGAGTTAGGGATTGCAAATTATTCTTAAATCATAGCATAAATAAAAATATGCCCAAACTCATGACCGTGAAAGATAAAATAATGTAAAATAGTCTAGAATCAAAGGTTGGAGATGTATCTTAACTTATCCCTCAAATAATGATAGGCTTGATGAAAGATAAGGTAGTGTAAAAATATTTGGGATCAAAGGTTGGAATATCATCTAATTCCTACCAAAAACCATTAAAACACAAGGATGGACAAAATTGGGACTTTGAAAAGAATATAGCACCATATGTATAGAAGTTAGGCATTAGGGATCTAAATAACTCATCTAAAAAGTGGGATGGTAAGGAAAAATTTACATATTTGATGCTAGGAATTAGGGCTTATGAAAGGATGAAATCGTTAAGAAAAAACTCAAACCTTGATAAACTAAAAAAAAATATTTGGAGGAAAATTAAAGCATAGCCAGGGCACACCAAAAATTAGAAAAAATGTAAAAACAAAGAAATTGACAAAAAAAATAGTAACATGAACAAAACCCAAAAAAAGTACTAATGTATAAAAAATGGGATAAACAAACAAAGCCACACACAAACACATAGTAAAACAAAATGAAATCAAAATGCCATCAATAAACTATAAATGAAACCTTACTTTGTTAATGACATGAAGGATGATTATGAGGACCAATCGAAAGAAACACACATGAAACAAAAACACACAATAGTGCAACACAATCTTGAGCATTGGTAGTATCTCACTAAACTTTGAGAAAATTGTTCATGATGATTCATGAAAATAGAGAAATGGCCAAAGCTCAAGGATACATAGAAACACAAAAGAAAAGTAAAAAAACAATAAACTAAATGAGAACAAAACTCAAAAGTGTACATGCGAGAAAATTGTCATTAGTGTAGAGCCGAGGGCAGGCTGGGGTGACATCATATCCTATGCCAAACATTTGAGGTTTTAGAGGTTCCTTTACAATCATGCTAGGATGACCAACTCTGAAAGATTTGTGTACGTGATGCATCAAACACTCAACAACTCCAATTTACAAGGAATATAAGAGTTATAAAGATTCCTTTACTATCATGTTGAAATAACAAACTCAATAAAGTTCGATAAGAGTCAAGATACTTAAAATAAAATCATAAAGGAGAGGCAAAAAAAAAGACTTCAAACTAAATTAGGAAAGCAACCAAAAAAGAAAGAAAAAGAAAGAAAAAGAAAGAGAGTCTTCATTGTATTTAGGCAAAATGGGACATGTGTGCAATGCACAACAAGTGTTTTACATAAACATTTGTATTCTCTTGTAAGAAATAACTATATTTTCTATTTTGATTCCATATCATTGTTAAATTAAGTTTATTTAATCTAGTTGTTTGCACTAGGTTTTAGGTAGCTTTAGTTCATTTCTAAATGTAATATGGTATTAGATCCATGGTGCTAAGATAGATCAATCAATTTCTAGATTGAGAGATTCAATGGAATAATCATTTTGCATGATTTTTTCTTAATATCCAATATATTACTATTCTATATCTTTAGATGATATAGAGAATTAGAATGGTTCGATGAAAAAAAATCTTAAAGAATTCATTATTGATTTTTCACTCTCTAGATATAAACAATTTTCAATAATTCATACCTAATTTTTAACCACACCACTAAAAGACTCAAGAAAATTATTTTTGACTTTTATTTTAATCAAATTGAAAATTAGAAAACCATTTTTCAAATATTTTTGAATACCATTATCTAAAAAGTGTCAAAAACCTATACATCAACTATCCGTTTACCTAATTTTCAAAAAGTTAAGTTTCTTGTTCAATTTAGGAGGAAGTTTTCAAGATCTATAAATCATGCCTTCCACCACTAATGACTTGACTTCCTTTGACCTCAAATATTTAACGTCCAATAGCATTAAATTTCTTCATTGCATGGGAATTATTGAAGGTAGTATGGTTGGAAGCGTTTTCTTTTGAATGTTGATCACATGCCTTATTCAAGGTAACATACATTCGAGTTATTAAGGAAAAAGCTTATTCCAAAATTTTTGGTTAATATTAGAAAGGGATAATTTTTTAATATCAGGAGAGATTTTTTTTGAAAACTATTTTTTAAATATATATATATTTCATGTTTCTATTATCTGTTAGGTATTAGTATAAATATAAGTATTTTTTTTAATCTTGAAAATTAGTTTTTTGATTTTTTATAGGCATCAAAAAGTTCTTTTTGAGCTCCACATCTTAATGAAATCGATTTTATTTAATTTTGATTAGATATGTTCCAAATTCATAATTGAATCTTCTTGTTGTTTAGAAGCTTATAATCACACTATATACAATGCTATGTGTAAGGAAAGTTATACTATATGCATCTCTAGTATTGTAAGATTTTCTAAACAAGATACTTGATACAAGTGCACACAACTATACCCATAAAGTAGAATTAGGACACAAATTATTTCTTGATTTAACCTTTTGAGGGGAGTAATATAGATTTCAAATCTTAATAAATTTTAATAACATAACAAGAAGTAAATTAAAACTTCTAAAGATAAGAAAAATATGAATATACATAGAAAAACCATTTTAGATAAAAACCACACTCTAAAGTACAAAACCAATGTGTTAATCTACAGTAATAAACATGAAACTGTACACTTGTAGGCTCAAAGCCTTAACATGGAAATCTATATTTTAATTCTTTGAAGGAAATCTCAATGCATAACCCCACAATAATTTTTTTTTATACATCGAGCAATCCAAGAACTCAAATAAATAGGAAAACACCAACAAGGAACCATAAATTATTTTGGAAAACCATGAACAAACCAAGGATAGTATGACACCCAAAGGAAGAAAATGATATGTTTAGAGTTGAGACTAACCACTTTTAGCAATTTCTAGTTAGCTTCAACTTCCATTTCTTTTACTTCAATTACTATTGAAGACTGAATAGCTCTAATGTCCCTTGATAAACCCTCAATCATTTTAAACACCTCTATCCATTTCCTCCATATATATACACATTCTCCATCCTCATCATTCCCCAAGTTAGATTCTTGAAAGAGGATAATATTATCCCTAGAGTAGTCTATTTGATGCTCTATTAAGAAATTTTTGTCAAGGATAGTGATGTTCATTACTATTTGGGAAGGGAATTTCCCTTCCTAGATCCCATATTCATCTTTGTTAATTTTATCTAACTAGTTTTCTCCCCATCCTTCAATCAAAGAGCCTTATTTGATGACTCTACTTTTTGTCCTCTCCAAACAGTGGTTTATTTGACCGAGCATTTGATTTAAAAATAGTTCTTATTTTAACTGATTCTAGGACATCCATCTTAGCAAACATTTCTTCTAAAATTCTTAATTATCTTGTTCTTCTATGCCAATAGGGTCACACTCTTCCTTGGACTCAACTAAAATATTCAACTTTGCCTCTACTACACAAACCTTGACAACCTTTACTCTTATCCTTCATTGCGTATTTTCATAAACAATCACCCATGACAATTTCACCTTATGTTTGGCCCCCCTTAAATTATTGGACCTAATTGAGTAGTTAATTTCCTAAATTATGAATTCTATGGCCTATTTTTGACTTATGAGGAATTACAACTAGAAATCAATTTCATTTATTTAATACATTTCCACTAACACCAATTGTCCTGAAAAATAGGTCCAAGACACTCATGTTCCTCCTATTTTCCCTCCAAATTGAAATGTGTAAGTTGTGGAAACTTAATATTTGAATTTCAATTATCCAAAGTCGGCCATCAGGTTCTAATTTTTGGTAAATTGAATAAATGCCTATAAATACCTAGTTATTACATCACTTCAAACCTAAGTGAAAAAATATGAGAAAAATTATTATCAAGAGAACTTTTGAGCAAGTCAAGAGCATCATTTCAGAGCTTTATTGTAGCAATTTGAGATCTTAACAACATGTCAAAGTTTATGTGAGTTTATATGTGTTCATGTTATCATTGTTTTATGAAGGATAACACTTTTTTTAGGTCTCCAAAGCATTCAAGCATTCAAGAAAATCAATAAAGAAAGATCCAAGTCCTTGAGGTGATGTGCACAACTGCAGTCCTTCAAGGAAGCCATTGAAGGGTGGCAAGTTGCAACACTTTATGATTTCATCATTCCTTCCCATTCATTATCATTGACATTTTCCATTGTGGAAGTGGAAACACTTACATGGGGTTTGACTAAGGAAAGCCCCTAAAATGGCCCAATATTTCCTCTCTTTGTGAACATGTAGATCTCAGGTTGAAGATGATTGAAGAAGAATTGAAGATAATTTTTCCATTATTTCATTTATTGTCATACCCCTTGTGAAGTCATAGAAACTTAGTTATAGAAATATCTGGCACTATTCTAACAAATCTAAAGCTCAAATCCGACATCAGTGGAATTAAAAGTAGATCAAGAAAAGCATAAAAGGACACTCACACCCTAGGCATGAGTTTCCTCCAAAATCAGGCTCAAATTTGAACCACATGTGTACGGTGTCCTGCTTTGGCTTGCTCAATTGTTCAAATTTACCTGTGACTTTATGTGTTTTATGTATTTGCATCAAAATAGTAAATTTCACTATTGGCCTAGTTAGATCATTACATTTCATTATTAGGGAATTTCTGGATTTGGTTAAGGGTTGGTTGACTCATCTATCAGGTTTTAAGCCAACCTCATACCTTGTCCAAGTCTAATCAAACCTCCACTAGATCATCAAATCTCTAATGAATGAATAAAACACAATTTGAAAAAGTGCCTAAATCCTAGGGTCAAATCTTAGGGTTTACCTTTTTTATGTTTCATTTTAGTGAACTTGAGTTTTTAAAATTATATACCTTCTGAAATTCACCCTAGATATAAATATTGCATTGTATTAGTTTGCATTTCTCATTTAGGGTTTTATGTTTGCATCATAAGAAGTCATAAAACCCCTAAAAATTGCATATCATATTGCATCATAGCTTGCAATAGGTTTGTTACAATCCTCTTAGATCATATCTACATTTAATTTTCATTCATTAGATCATTAAAATATGAAATTGTTCATTTCATACAAAATTACATCTTTAATTTAGGTCAAAAAAGTAAAAATTTGTATAGTTTTATTTCAAAATTGTATCAAATCATAATTTTTAGGACCTTGCATCTTGGAATTAGTCAATCATTGCATCTTGTATTTGAAAATTGCATTCAAAATTTATCATTCATATTTCGTAGATTTGCACACTTGCATTTATCATTTCCATAGTCATAAAATCAACAAAATTTGGAAAAATATTCATTGTCAAATCTATCTGTGCACAAAATTAGCAACCTTAATTAGTAATAAGCATAATCAAACTTTGAATTTCCAATCACCATGTCTGGGACATAGATGCCCTAGGTGCCTTTTTCATGATATTTTTGACTGAATTTGAATCACATATTTGTTTTTGTGTTCTCTATTGGATTTTGTTGTTTGAATTCTATTTCTACATTTCAAAATTATCATTTTGCATTCAACATTGTTGTACACTTTCACTCTTAAGTCCTTAAACAAAAAATTGCAAAAATCTAGAAAATATTACTATTACACCTATTTGAACATAGAATCAAAAACCTTAAACAACACCCTAAACAGTCAAAATTTAAATTTCCAGATACCCTATCTAGGACATAGGCACCCTGGGCACTTTTGTCCTACTTTTTTGAGCTTGGAGATTTCTATTAGAGATTTCTCTTAGTGTCCTCTGTCCAGATGTGGTGTTTGTTTTTCAATTCTATTTATAGAACTGTTTGATTTTGATCATTTCATCCATAAGACAAGTAACATCATGTTTCTTTTTCAAAGATTTAGTTTGCATAGGGTAACACATGGCTTGTATGATTGTAATCTCCCTACTTATGAGCATGCTAGGTGAATATTTTGTAATCAACTAATTAATTACAAAATGGTTATATCGACCATAGTTATAGTGAGATTAAATCTCTCCTCTTAGAAAGGGAAGGCTCCCTCCTTATTTCTCACTTAAAACAACTAGTAACTAACTAAGATTGTATAAACTACAATTATCCATGGGTGTTTCCATTCATCCTTTTATCTTGTTTCAAAAAAGATGTTTTCCTATTATAAAAATTACAATGATATCCCATGACAATTACAACATATAATTAACCACAAAGTCCTAGTTTGAGCAATAATAACCAATATCTAATTTGATTAGATGAAAGAATAATCAAAATGATACCAGTGAATGTCAATAGCAAGAAAAACCACAAAAGCATAAGTATTTTGTTGCTTTCTATGATGATTCAAAAATAAAAATAATGGTATATGTTACAGCCCAAAGTCTCCAATATATGCCACCAAAAGATCAACTAAACATAGATAACAACTCACAACCCAAAGTCTTTGAATTATCACCAAAGTAGACACATAAACATAATATTCAAAGATAATAATGAAGCTCAAAGTATACAAAATCATATTTGAATCCCCTCCTAGAATGTATGATTTTATAGAACTATTCAATCATGTACAAGATCATGTAATGAGAAAGACATAAGAATAATCTCAATACATAAATTTTTTAATCCAAGGCAAAGATTGGATGCGAACTTGCTTCTTTTATTGATTGAAATCTGATTTACACCTCAAAAACATAGTTTCAGAATGCTCTTCATTTTGGTAGCACTTCACTTCATAAGATAAAAGGGTATATTTACAAAAGAGCTCCCTTATATATAAAGAGGAGAGCCAAGAGCTAAAATAGGAAAGCTAAAACTGACTTGACTTATTTGACAACAAAGTTTGATTTGATTTAGGACTGTGTTGTTTGTAAAAGTTGATAATCCAACCTCACAAATCCCAATGAACACCTGCAAACAAATAACCTGTCAGCAAAGGAGATCCAGAGACACAAGAATGGTGCTCTGTAAACATGAAGCAAAAGATGCATTACCCGAGAAGTGAATAATTATAAAGAGATCAATCCTTAGGAAAGGAGATCGAAACCTAAAGTGAGAACCCTAGAATGAAGATTAAATTAGCATGTGACAAGTGTCAAGATCATAATGAACGAGACAACATGACTAATTTAATAATGCAAAATAAAGATTCCTAAGTTCAGCTTAAGTGAAATAAAGTAAAGGTGACTTAATTAATTAATCAACATGATTAAATTAATCAAGTAAACAACCTATTACTCTAACACCCCCCCTTAAGGAAAAATGCATGAAAGCAAAGATGGGTCCCGACAAACAAGGCCTGATGAGGTACCCATGTACAAATGTAAAAGATCTCTCACAACAAGAGAAAAAAGAGAAAAACTCATGGGAAAAACTATTCTCCAAAAGAGAGAAATACATGTTTAGGACTAAGAAGCCTCCAAATAAGAGTGAAGGATGAAGAAGTCTCCAATCAAGAAGAAATTGTCCCAAAAGATAGGAACAAAGGATTAACACCACTGAAGTATGAAAAAGCTGCAAACACTGTCGTAGAATGACTGTTGAAATGATGAAGGAAAAACCATCTCTGAAACAAATGATGATCAGGATCAAGAAGACTAGAATCTGCATGAGTGCCCTCAATGACACTACTTGAATCCGATGGAAAACCAAGGCAAAACATCTGGAACTTGAAGATACAGATGGAAAAAGTACTAATAGTCTGAAGAGCTAATCAAGTGAAAATGGAAGGTCACCTCTAGAAATAAGAATGCAAGAGTGTCCATATGGTAAGTGCTCCATCTCACCAAAATGCATGGGTAACCATCTGCTGCATCCACCTAGTACATAGGAACAAATACTGTATACATATCACACTCCAACGCGAAACCAAAGAAGCATTAACACCAACAATAGAAACCCCCCCATAATGCTAACAAGGGAGAGGTATGAAAGGTACACTTAAATGGGATGCCAAAATGTAGTGCATGAGAAAGAACCAAGAACATCTGAATGTGCAGACATGAAAGTATAAGCAAATATAAAGGATTTGAAAACAAAAGTCACATATGCATGAGAAAGGTATGAAGGAAAAACAAAGGCAAACATCAACCCCATGAAACTTTATATCATAGTGCAAGTATAATAAGGCACAAAGTGATGTGCAAGATCCCATAATACACTCGCTGTGGCACTTTATTTCGGTGCGTTTACATAAGATAAATACATGTAATGTGAGCCCATAAGGTTTAAAAAGGACTACAGCTAAGAAGAAGGATTTATGGAAAAAACAAAAAATCAAATCCAGAAACCAATTGTACTACTGCGAAGAGCTTGAAACCATCTTTCTGATGATATCTCGTTTTCCCATTTTTGACATCGTATGCAAAAGTTATGTCGAAAATACTGAAGGAAACACCAAAAAAGAAGATCTGAATTTCACTGGAAATAAAAGGGACTTGAGAAAAAATCTCCAAAAAAATACCTATACCACTAGAAAGTACTTTGAGTCCTCTTTCTGTCAATATCTAGTTTGCTCGATTTCGACACCGTGGGCAAAAGTTATGGCCTCCGAAAGAAAACTGCTCTTAAAGGGCAAGATACACAGTCTGTTGCATTAAATTTGATGGCCAAATGACCGTCATAGGAAAAATGTGGGGTTAAAATTGACAGCCAAATGACCGTTGCCGCATTTTCCCAATTGGACTTATTTTAAAAAAAAAATGTTTTAAAAAAAAAACAATAAAAAAATTATGCAGATTTTTTTAATAATTAAAAAAAAAAAAAAATGAGTGGTGGAGGGCACGTGGGCCACCCCCACCATTCCCCATAAGGGGCGTACCCTTGGGGTTCGCTGGTACCTCCGTAGGGCTGTGCAAGTACGTACCTGCGAAGGTACTTGCTTTTTTTTTTGGTTTTTTTAAAACAAAAATTTGTTTTTCTCAAAGTTGTTAAAAGCTTTTTTTTTCTTTTTACAATTAAAAAAAGTGCCAATATTTTATTATTTTTTTTTGTAGAAAAATTAATTAATTTTAATGAATTTTTTACCTCAAAATGTGTGTAGGCGGCCGTACGACTCTTGTCAGGTAATTTTTTTTTGCCTTAGAGGTCAACTGCTCGGATTTCGACGATTTCACATTCGATCTTAGGGTTTTTGGCCGCTGCGGACACAATGGTAAGGTCTGTTTGGGCTCAAAACGCTCCAAAATTGCAGGTACGCTTTGGATTTGGAAGAAAATCCCTTTCTTCAAACCCTCACAGATCTGATAAATGGAAGCCAAATTTGACAAAGCAAAGGTCAATCTTGACTATTTCGACAGCTCTGGATTTAATGGAGAGGCCTGATTTGACCCTAGATGCACTAAAAAACCACTTCAAGGCAAGATCTCATAGAAAAGGAACAAGAAGCTTACAAATCTAAAGATCTGATACCATGTAGAAGTTGATAATCCAACCTCACAGATCCCAATGAACACCTGCAAACAAATAACCCGTCACCAAAGGAGATCAAGAGATAGAAGAATGGTGCTCTGCAAACATGAAGCAACAGATGCATTACCCGAGAAGTGAATAATTACAAAGAGATCAATCCTTAAGAAAGGAGATCGAAACCTAAAGTGAGAACTCTAGGATGAAGATTAAATTAGCATGTGACAAGTGTCAAGATCATAATGAATGAGACAAAATGAGTAATTTAATAATGCAAAATAAAGATTCCTAAGTTCAACTTAAGTGAAATAAAGTAAAGGTGACTTAATTAATTAATCAACATGATTAAATTAATCAAGTAAACAACCTATTACTCTAACATTTTTTTCACATGTAATTGCATATTAATATGTCATCTACAAAAAACATATTGCATAAAGGGAAATACTTGAAATAAACTAAGTCTAGACAAGCATGTTCATTCATTCTTCATCATTTTTATCCATAAAGTCTTCATACTTCTTCAACGTTGCTTGGAATTCATAATCATCTGGTCCTATTGTATGGAAAGAGACATTGAGTACTCATGTAATAGATTCCTTGATAGTGATGCATGGTTTCTTGTGCCTCTCCAATATTATTTTCAAGTTATCCAAAGTTACTTGAAGATCAATCAACTTGTCAATATAAGCTAATGAAAATCTATTGACTCAATCTCCTTTTGAATTAGTGAGGTAAACTCTTGGATAATGTGTCAATGGGAAGGAATTTTTTACTATCATCTAAAAATTGACAAGGGATCTGATCCTCTACCTTCGCCTACCTCTTGAGTTTCTTGTAGATCTTTGATGAACTCACTAATGAACTCCTTTTTATGCTTCATTTTTTCTCCAATTTCAACGAACATATTTCTATTAAGAATCACCCCAATTATTACTAACACATTAATCTTGAGATATTTCATTTTAGTCCAAGCTTCATAACATTTCTCTAACTCTTGTAGATTTTGAGATAGTGTATCAATTAATTGGCTCAATTCTGCCTTCACATTCTCCATATTGCTAATCCTTTCAATAGAATATTTCAACAATTATGTGCCTTGGGCCAATATCTTGTCGATCCATTCAGTGACAACTCTACCTTGTCCATGTGTTTTCTTAGCCTTTGAATCACATGATCTTCTATACTTGTAGTAACTGGCTCAACAAAATCAAAGGATTGGGTTATCTTATGGAGCACATAAGTTGTTCCACCTTGGCCTTCAACTGATCTTTAATGATATTGTCCTTATCATACTTCTCAATCAAGGAAGATGCTGGTTGCACATCTTCCTTTACACTTTCATGTGTCCTTTTTCCTAGCTCTATCCTAGTGATAGAATAACTTGAAAGATCAACTTCTTCTACAATTTTCTCAGGAGGAGGTTATGCTACTTTAGCATACTTATAGCCTAATTTATCAACCAAAACTCTTGAAAGAGTTTTCAACTTCTTTTTAGTTTTGGTCTTTGCAAGGACTAATTGGCCAAAGTTGAAGTCGTCTGGAGAGAGGGATTGCTTCTTCCTCTTTGGTGTTTGTGATGCTAACTAAGGGGGAAGAGGAGAAGAACCTCCTTCAAGAATTTCCACCATGGTTTTTTTGTTGATGGAGCTTCATTCACAATAGTGGTGGTTAGAATAGGTGGATCTTTGGTCAAAACTGCAACCAAAATTACCACATTAGACACATTTTGTGTAGACTCATATATAAAATTTTCAATCTCAGATTGAGTGTTCACATCAAAATTAGGTGAATTCAAACTAGGCAAAGAAGATGAAGAGCCAAAAACATTTTCAAAGTTATTATGAGGACTCTAAAAAATTGACTCAGAGGTTAGGGATGAGTGAATGGACAATTGATATAGTAGGATCAATATAAATGGTGGAAGTAGTAGGAAAATGTCTCACTTGTAACCGCCGGAGGAGTAGGACTTGAAAATATAGTAGTAATAGGAGATGAAGAGATGGGAGAATATTCAAGTGTAGACTGAGGTTGTGAGTTAATTGGAGGCTCTTGTGTTTCCTCCTCTAGTTTTTCCTCTTTGTGTTCTTCACCCTGATTATATGTCCCCCCCTATTTTTTACTCATCCCCTTTCATTGTGAAAATGATATTAGGTACCTTACTGGTACTTAAAGTATTAGATTTGTTCTTTGTCCTTAATTCCCCTTTCTTTTTAACTTTAGGCCTTTCAATATCTTCCTCCTCTTTTGATCATGTATTAAAATACTTTAATTTGATCCCCTTTCCTTGCAACCAAATATTAGTGTTTGCAATAATATATTGAAACCTCTCTCTTATGGAGATCATCTCTTTTGTGACCATTGGATCAGTGACAAAGGAGTGTTGGAAATCTTATTCTTTTCATAGATAGGATCAAACATGTCCTCTTCATTTCTCATATCCTTAGGGATATAAAAAATATCCAACTCTATGATCTGTTCTAAGGTAAGATGACTAGTCAATCTTCCTTACATCCTCATTTGTTCTACACTTAGCCCATATGTCTTCAGCCCTATGTGTAAGATCTGAATATGAGCTCAATACCCAAGATCACCTGCAAAAATAATGAAAACCTTCTACAAGAGAGTATGCAAGAATATGAGCTTTCTTGATATTAAGACCTATCAAAATGATGATGAGGTATGAAGTATATTGCAAAGTGTACAATGACCTTCCTTATATAGGTAAGGTGAGGGATATGATTGAACATGATTGTGACATGTCTCTTAATCTTGACATGAGATGACTAACAAACTAACTACCTAGGAAATGATGCACTAAAGTTAGATAAGATAAGTTCTAGAAAAGCCAAATAAGACTTCTAGAAAGAATCTTATATCCTAAGTAAACTTAATGTGTGAATAAGTCCCCTAATTACCTAGTGAGATATATTACTAGGTACGAGACTTTAATTAACATAAACACCACCCCCTTAAGTGAAAATTAGGGAGAAGATTATTATGCAAATGATGCAAAAAGATGCAAAGATGGGTCTTGACTACTAGGCCATGCTAGGTACCCATGTACAAATGAGAAGAAATCTCACAACTGGAGAAAAGGAGAAAACCTAGTAGGATAAAAATCCTCTCCAAAAATGAGAAAAGAAGAAAATCATGTGAGGAAGGATGGAGGAATCCATGATACCCCCAAAGTACACCATTCATCACATATATACATTACAAAATCCCCTTGTAAGAGGGAAAGAAAGAGACTACAAAGCCCCCCATAATGAAGTATCTCCAAAATCACTGAAGAATGTTTGAAGACAAAAGAGAATCAAATGCCTACAAACAATGTATCTCCCCTTGGGAAGAAAAAGATCCAATGGTTGATGCTGAAGAAACCTTATCTCCATGAAGAAGTAAGAGGGAAGCAACCTCAAAAATGAAATCTTTGAAGATGTATCAAGAGCTTCTAAAGATGCCTCAAAAAAATTAGGTACTACCCCAATTAAGGAAGAAGACAAAGAATGTGAAGACTCAAGAGAAACCTCCAAATATTAATGATAAAAAAGGAGAGAAACCCCCTCAAACAAGTCCTCCAAATTAGAAAAAGAAGTATGAAAAACCAAATATGGTAAACATGTCATGAAAACATCCTGCAAGTGTAAATTTGGAAAACCAAAAGTATCATACTCATTTGAAGTCTTTCTCAAATCTGAAGAAGCAGGAGGAGATGCAACCTCATTACACGGTTGATGAATAGTGAGGTTCAACCATCCACCAAAACCTTCATGTGAATTACTACCCAAATTGGAGCTAGGAGAGTGATCCCTAGAACATTTACCATCAGGAACAAAATAATTAATAAATCTTTCCTCGATGATTAGTCCTACCCACTGCAACAAGTTTTTTGGTATCCAAATATCAAATGAAGACTGAATCTGGAGTGAACTCAATTGATTTACCAGTTTGTGATATTTGACATACTGAAAGAAGATTGTGCTTAATATCAGGAATACAAAGCACATTATTAAAACTACCATGTGGCACATCAATAACCCCTTTACCAAATACATCAAGATAAACATCATTAGCCATCAAAATCCTCATGAGTAAAGTATCCTTCAAGGAAGAGAACCTATCAAGTTGGCTTGATATATGATAGGAGGATCCAAATTCAATAATCTAATTTTTAGACTCCTCAACATGTGTTACAATAAGAGCATGTCCTTTCATTTTAGAATCATTGATCATATCACTCCCATTGGCAATTCCTGCAATCTCAGTGTGTGTAGAAGATGTTGATTGAGAAGAAGAAGATAATGAACTTTTAGAATTTGAAGGAAAAGAAATGTTATTTTACTTTAAGGGCTGACTCATTTCATCTAACTCTTTCTTGTAACAAGTGTGTTCACCATGCCCTGGGTTTTTACAAGAACCACATTTAGTAATCTCCTTAGGTTCCTGCAATCTCAGTGTGTGTAGAAGATGTTGATTGAGAAGAAGAAGATAATGAACTTTTAGAATTTGAAGGAAAAGAAATGTTATTTTACTTTAAGGGCTGCCTCATTTCATCTAACTCTTTCTTGTAACAAGTGTGTTCACCATGCCCTGGGTTTTTACAAGAACCACATTTAGTAATCTCCTTAGGTTTTTCCTCCTTAAAAGAGGTGGGAGGTTCTTTAGATTTTGCCTTAGGTTTAAACTTTTTCTTTCCTTTATCTTTATATGATGGTGCAATCAAAGCATGATTCTTAGCATGTGTATCAAGTTGACTAAGTTTTTCTTGTTCTCTAGTCAACCTATCATTAAATGTCTCAAAATAGGGTATTACAAAATAATCACCTATACCATCCATTGTAGCATAGAAGGAAGTAGAAAAGTATGCAAATGAACCTTTCAACTTAGACAAAATAAAAAATATGCACTATATCAATTTTATCTTTGCCACATCCTACCAATTGAGATCTCAGTGATTTTAATTTTACAAAGTAGTCTTCAGTGGTGGTAAATGCATTTGTAAAAAATGAAGCCAATTCAGCCTCCAATTACATGTCACACACCTCACTAACTGAACCAAAGAGATCCTTGTACTTATCCCAAACCTGCTTAGGAGTTGTACATTCCTCAATATGAAAGAATAAACTATTTGAAAGATGCATTGCAATTAAACCCATAGCTTCATCACATTTATTTCTATGAGAAAATCATTCATTTTCTCTAGTAAATTTAGGTTGGTGATCACTCAATGTGGACCACAAACTCTTTGACTAATGCAATCTCTACAGTTTTACTTTCCATGTGTGATAGTTATGAGGTGTTAAAAATTCAAATCCTGGTTCAACCACTAGGTCAAAGAGTTCCAAGAGTGAAAAAAGGAAAATATCTAATACAAACTGATATGAAACCTCTCAAATCTAATAATAAAACTAAAAATAAATCCCCCCCCACAAATGAAACTTCTCTAGGAGATAGGATGTCCAAGTTATGTAGTAGAAATAAAATATGCAAAATTCTGAATAAATCACACTTGGGGTTGAATTTGAACAAAGTGAATGAACCAAATTAAAGAGAGCTTGATCACCTTCCAAATGCAACTTGAATCACCAAAATTGGAGAACCTGGCAGAAAGTTGTGAGCTCAGAGGTCCAAAGGGGAGATTTGACTTCAATTGTGAATAATTTGTACTTACAAAAAATCTAGCAAAAATACCTATACCACTGTGAAGTACACAAAGCTAACTTTCTGCTCATATCTTATTTGCAAAATTTCAATATCGTGGTGAAAAGTTATGCAAAATTGAAAAAAAGGGTTGTTTAGGGCACTTGGGGGCAAAATAGGGCACCTTATAGGCTAAGTAGGTGATTTTTTTTGGAACTTAGGGGCTTAAAGATGGTCACTCATGTGGCCGATTGTTGTAGTGTTGCAAACAAACATGCCACCACTAGGGTGGCGGCTGGGTGGCGGGTTTCCGTGCCACCCCCACTATGCTAAGCGCTTAAAATATGCTAGCCTCTTGTTTAAAAAAGGGTTTAAAAAATAAAATTAAAACAATAGTTATTAGTCAGTGGCAGAAAATGTATGGTTAGCACTAACAAAGGAAGTTGACAAAAAAAGGCTGACAGAGTACAAAGACTGGTAGATAACAAATGGAGAGTACGAGCAATAAACAACGATAGGTCAAAGTAGAGAGAAAAGTTTTGACAAGAGGGACCAAAGATCCGGTGGCGAATGCCTAAGCATGCAGAGAAAAAAAATGACAAGAAATATTCATGGGCCAACAATAAAAGTTGTGTGGGGCTGACAAGATCTACCTAGGCTACAGTTCAACCTACTGCCGTGTGCATAAAATATTTGTAGAGACTATAATAAACACCTAATTAATACACCACAAATATTTTTATTGCCAAATTAATAATTTTTTCCCAAATAAATTAAAAAAAGGATGATATAAATAATATGTAGAACATAAAAAAAGAATTTTTTATTTTGCAAAATCGTACCCTGTAGCTGGGTGGGCCGTCTAGCCTACCTGGGTAATTTTTTTTTGCCTCACAAACAACTGAAGCCAAAATAGGGCATCTTTTATATCAATCTTCATCTCTCGGGTCCTCTAAAGATGATGGCGAGGTCATATTGGACTGAAAATGCACCAAAAGCTTTTTGTAAATCTTTAAACACTCATAACTTTGACCAAATTTTTTAGATTTAGGTGAAACAACAATCGATATTTATTTTCTCAACTGCCTTGAACTCGAATCTAAGCTCATATTTCATCCAACATGAGCTAGAAGTGACCTACCATGAAAACCCACATATAGAGACAACCCCAAATTTGGTATTTTAAAAAGTTTTTCTGATTCCCAAGTTCACCATATGGTGCAAGGGAAGAGCATACTCAACTTTACTAAAAATAACCTAGATCTCTCAATAGAAATAGCTCAACCCTCAGATTTGAGAAGGGTTTTCTCTAATACCATGTAAGAGTTGAAGATTAGCTCAATACCCAAGACCACTTGCAAAAAAAATGAAAACCTTCTACAAGAGAGTATGCAAGAATATGAGCTTGCTTGATATTAAGACTTATCAAAATGATGATGAGGTATGAAGTATATTACAAAGTGTACAATGACCTTCCTTATATAGGCAAGGTGAGGAATATGATTGAACATGATTGTGACATGTGTCTTAATCCTATGACATGAGATGACTAACAAACTAACTAGCTAGGAAATGATGCATTAAAGCTAGATAAGATAAGTTCTAGAAAAGCCAACTAATACTTCTAGAAATAATCTTATATACTAAGTAAACTTAACATGTGAATAATTCCCCTAATTACTTAGTGAGATAAATTACTAGGTACAAGACTTTAATACATCGACACTATGCACATGAGTGTAACTTTTCTTGAGCTTGTTCTTCATTCCTTTATAATCAAAACTAGGCCTCATTTGGTGTTTTTTCATTGTAACCCATTGCATATATGTTTCCACGGCTTTAGCTTTGGGAGATGTGGTGATGGAGTACCTACCAATAGAGAAAACTTGAATCTAGCCCTGTATGATCCGACTTTCCTGCTATGAACAACCATTATTTTCTTACATAGCTCCATGAGTGCAATCTTGTCACTAGGATACTTGGGGAGCATATATGGGTATCCATAAAAAAAACCAAATCGAATATATGTAAAATTAGGAAACTATAAATACATGCAACCAAACTTCTTGACCAACTCCCATGCCTCATCTGATACCCTCTTCTTCTCAAGATCTCTATCAAACATGCATAGGTATGGAGCAAAAAAGGCATCATTGACCCTCCTAAAATGATTGATACTTTTCCTCAAGGTCAATTGAGAGTAATATTGATATACATGAACTTTCCTTATGTCACCCTTTGATGATAACATTGGAAATTGCCTCATAGAGGCAATACCATCTACTAGATATGAAGTCATATAGAACTTCAATGAAATAGAAACCTTAGAAAGATGCTCACAAATGGTGTCACTTATTTTATTTCCCAAAAGATTTGTTGTTGTCTTTTCATTATGAAATGAATATAAACATACATCCACTCTTGAAAAGTATTGGAAGTAGGAAATCCCTTAACTCTACAAAGAAGAGCTATCAATTCATTTACCTCCTCAATGAAATCACTATGAGGGATTCTCTTAGGCCACCATGAGATATTTGGCCTAGCGGTTTCAAGCCACTGAGTTTTGATAGTCCTTTTGCACTTATCAGGGTTATTATCATAATGGGTCAGTGAGTCCACCATAGTTAGGTTAGCATATGTATCAATGCTTGGACATCTGAAGTTTTATCAAAGAACTCTTCGTTCAATCTTATTAACACATTTCCATCTATATCTCTGTCACTTCTGGTTTCCTTGTGGAAATGAGCTACTATTGCAATTAAAAATTCTAGATTATGTAATGAAACTAGGAAAGCAACCACCAAAGGGATAATGCTCTCAACAATACATATCATGCCTTCATCAACTAGCTTCTTATTCACCCTTTCTAGAAATTTAAACATGTCAACATGACCAATTTTGGTATCCTTGATGTCATCAACATTTGAATTCAAAGAGGTTATTCATAACACCCCTTGGTACTTATAATTCTTCTTTCTCTTGTTTGGTGAAGGTTCACACATCGATGATAAAGTTGCAAAATAAATTTTAGGTTTTTCCTAGTGTTAGAGAAAATTTCCATGTTACATACAATTCAAAATAAATCTATGCCCCTACACTGTTGGTGAGTTTTGGGATGAAAGGGCGGAGAAATTCCCTTCCCTTGCATGGGGGTAGTGCAGTTTGAATGTAAGGGAATTTTTTTTCCACCCCTACATGAGGTAGTGCAATTTAGGTGTGAAATCAGTGAAAAACCCACCCCTACATGAGGATTAGACAAAAAGATGCAGGTCAGGAAATTTTTTTTGACCTACACTTGGCTATGATAATGGTGATGTAGGTCAAGAAAATCTCCCGACTTGCACTTAGGAAGTGCATAAGGGTATGGTGTGGGTAAAAAATATTGCATTGCATGTCAATGAGGTTTGGTGTGTTTAGGTTATGAGGATGTAGGTTGGGGTTTATTCCCCAACTTACATGTGGTAAGATCAAATGTACACTGGGGAATAAAACCTGATTCACATGAAAACCATCCTGAAGTGCATTTGGTGAGTTAAAAAGGGACACATTTATGAGAAAATATCTTGTAAGACATGGAGTGAATGGTATGGTTTTCAATGCCATTTTAAATATTGTGCGGGGTAGAATAATTGAATGCTATGTAGGTTAATGCAGGGTTTAATGACTAGTATGTAGGTTGAAATAAAAATGGCGCAACACATTTGGTAAAGGTTTGTGGGTAGGTTTCAGATGGGTAGAATGTTCATTCAGGGTTTTGTCCTTGAACATGTGTGTGAATGCGTGGTGTACGAGATTAAACCCCAATGATACACACAATGAGACATTTTATCAAGAAAACCTAAACCGAGAAAAACAAAGGCATGAATGTAGATTTTAAACCTAAAAACAAATCAAAATAGAAAAACCTAAGCAATGCCTTGAAAAAAGTAAAGAAACATAAGAAAAAAAATTCGGAGACAAGTTAAACATTTAGATAGCTGTAAAACTAAAAATGATGAATCCGATCAAACTCTCACAAAAAATCCAAGCACAAGTGCATGAAATAGTGAAATGGGAGTAGAGGATACAAAAATGACAACGCACAGATGAAGAATGGGAAGAAAAATGAGGATTAAAAGCAATTTAAATCAGTAATCAGTATTTATTAAAAATTTCATTAATGACACTCATGCGGTAAAGGGAGCGTAATTTCAGGAAAATTCCCCATGACTAAACTCAAAAATGCAAATGAAAAAATCATGTAGTGTCGCTGAAATTCAACGACCCTACATGATTTGAAAAATGACTAACATTGAAAAACATAGATTTTTGTAAATTTTCAAAGAACAAAAAGCTTGATCACTCGAAATGATTTTTTGAGGGATCAAAACATGCATGAGGGAAATTGAGATTTGCCTTGGTTTGCATGCATAGAGGATGTAGGTTAAAAATAGACAAGTTTCGTAGGGGTTATCCCATGAATTAAGTGTGTTGAATTTGAAGATAATATAGCATAATATAATGATGTAAAATAAAATTATTAATAAGCATGACAGTCATTCTCCCAAACTATCTCCTAATAGTGAGAGTATCTTGGTGCAAGAGAATCAAATCATCGATACATTTCTTAATATAAATTTTCTTAATCTTCATTCATATCCAATATCTCTCCCACTTGTGAGAATGTTTTGGTGCAAGAAGATACAATAATGGAAACTCACGAGAATCATAATTGTTCTTCTCCTGATACCTCACCTTCTTGTGAAGAAGGTATCTTGGTGTTAGAGTATCCAATCATTAAGCGTCATGAGAATCCTATTTATTTCACTTCCCCTACCTCTCCTACTTGGGAAGATATTGTAACATACGATCACATAATTGATACATTGCTTTCAAAATATAGTAAGATGCCTTCCTTAGATGAAGATGCTAAGGTAACCTTAGATCCTCTCTCAATAGAATATCATCAATAAGAAGTTAAATCCATTGAGGTTATGAATGCACAAGTGACTATTAGGTCTCCTTTGATTATTAGACCTCTTAAAACTCCTTTTAGAACTCCTAAGAGTCCTTTAATTATTGGACCTCGTAAGTCACCTCTCAAACCTCCAAGTTCTATCCTAAGATTTGTAAGACAACTTACTAGTAATCATGTGTTTCAACAACCAAGTTATCATACTATAGCTAACACATATAACATTAGAAACAATAAACAACCAAAACAAACTCCAACTTCCATCCCATTGCCTCAACCATATCTCCCACTCGCACCTAACATCTTGCAACATAGTGGTAAATAATTTGATCTTTTTGAGAAACTTCATAACACTCCCGCTAAGATATCCTTGTGGGATTTGATTCAAATATCACCCTATTACAATGAAATGCTTCAAAAGTATTTGAAAAAAAATGTTATCCCTCCTAGTGTGCAACCAAATGATGTGGCAACTTTGATTGAGAATATGAATCAAACTAATTTGGACATTGTCTTTCATCAAAATGAGTTACCCCCTTTGGAAACACAAAAAAAAAATGATGCTTTAATGATAATATCTATTATTAACAGTGTTGGGATTAGACATACCCTTATTGAAAATAGTTCAAGGATTAATGTTTGTAGTGTAAATATTTTGGATAAAATTGGAGTAGAATTTTTTTTAACTTAACCTATTGATTTATCAATCAAAGGTTTTGATAACATGAAAATCAAGCCAATTGGTGTGATAATGTTACCTATTAAGGCTAGTAAGGTTGTGTTACAAAATCCCATCCATGTCATGCCCCATGATCTTTCATATAATCTTCTCTTGGGTAGACCATGGATTCATGAAATAAATGGAATGCCTTCAATTCTTCATCTTTAAATGAAGTACATATACAATAATAAGGTTTACATGCTAAAAGAGGATCCAAAATTAGAAGATTATTTACAAACTGAACCTGGAATTACAAATCCTCTTACCACATTGATTCCAACTACAAAAGTGGAACCTTTGCAAGTTGAGGATAAAGATAAGTGTCTTTCAAATGTGACAAAGTTACTGGATAATGATTGGGGATCATTAGATTTCACACCTACATTTATGAGAGAGTACATGATTACACATAAGTCAAAAAAAGAGAAAGAATCCACCATGGTATCAACACAATCTATCATTGAATCATACAAAAATTGATTCCAAATAGGAAGATACAAATTACACATCAAATTATGATCAAGATGATCATGAACAACCACCTTCTTTGAAAAAAATAGAATCCATTTATGGAAGAGGTTATCAACTTTTGAAACAACTTGGCTATAATGGAAAAGGATGTGGTATCAAAGAACAAGATATTTTCATCCCTAAAGAGCCCGACACACAAGAAACAAAAAAAATTCATGTTTATTGTCCTTCGAAAGAAACAAAAACATTGAATAAAACTTCACTTAATGCCAATGTCATCACATAAAACACTCTTATGATAAATATAAATAATGGTCATGATATTGCTTCATATTGAAACACATGTTTTAATGATGATTGGGGTTCATTAAATTTTACACCATCCTTTATGGGAGAGTAAAAAATCTCACAATCTAAACCTAAAGAGTCTTGTGTATGTATGACATCTTATAGTAAGAAAAAATGATCTTTTTCACAAGAGAAATGAATATATTTTCGTATTGATCAAGAAAATATCTTGTTGAGGATTCTCAAAGCCTGTCTAATTAGTCTTCCTCCAAGAACATGAAATAAATTCTAAAAAAAATTCTCATTTTGTGCACATCATCAAGTGCATGGTCATTCTACTAATGAATGTCAGGCGTTGAGTAATAAAATACATCTTAAGGGTTGTGGTGCACTTCCTTATGTTGATGCACCTAAATCCTCTAATCAATAATGATCTTCATCCTATCATGTTTCTCATCACTATGTGACATTTGTAGCTTTATGTGTCTTTCTTATTGTCAGTCATGGTGGTACAATCTTAAGTGCAACCATATTTTTCATGGCAGCAACATGATAGTCCTTGGTGTGGTTGTCCTTTTCTCTATGTTTGTGGGGAAAGGATAACTATTTTTGGGAGGTGTGCATTATTTTCAAGGATCCCCTCTTCCCATATTTTTCCTTAAAATACCAAAATAACAAGTATGTTGACATTTTAAGCGGGAGCATATAGTCCCCCACTCATTTCTACATAGGAAATGACCCCTTCTTAGTGATGATGGAATACATCTCCTAGGAATTGTGACCTTCTCAACCAAAGTGTGGCCTTCTTAATCCATGTGACATGTCTTCTTTGTGGTGATATTAGGCTTTATATCCCATAAGATTGTGAATTTTCTTGGCATATAATGTTCTCCTTGATGGTAATGCTATGAGTAGTATTCCCTAAGGTGTGATTTTCTACTTATTGACTAGTCCTCTCTTGGTGGTGATGCCATGTGTGATGTTCCCTAAGGTGCAACCTTAATATATTGAGAAATGCCCCTTTGTTGTTTAAGCACCTTTTATGGTGATGTTACAATATCCTTTGAGGTCTTTAACCTTGTTAAATTTGTCCCCCATGATGTTAAACCTTGGAATTTTTGCTTCACTTTGTTCATAGGTGTTGAACTTAGTGTAGCATTGGCATAACATCTTGATCATTTTGTAGCACCTTATAAAAGCTATTAGGGAGTATAACTCTTGATATGGTTATGGGTGCAAACCTAGTGAAAAACAATCCTCAATAGAACTAGTGTGTTTCTCATTTTGCTACCCTATCTTGGGGGCTCACCTAGTGAAAAATGGTCCTCACTAGCCTATGTGTCTTCCTGTTTGTGATTCACCTAGAAATTATAGGACTTTTTTATGGTGTGTCATGAATTTTTTTTAACATGGCCAACTAGCATAACATAAATTTCTTTCCAATGGAGCCATGTGTTTCATATGTGATTTTACATCCTTGTGAGAGCATCATTTTATTTTGATAGCATACTTGATGGATTACATTTGGTATTTGACACAATTTAAGACTAAGGTCTCTTTGCCTTACCAACTCAAACATTTTTGTGTTTTGTTGTGTCTTCTTTTTTTTTACATAATGTTTACATCGTGTTTGTTTTCATTTCATCACCATCTTTATGTTCCATCATGTTATGTGTTTTCATTATGTATGCTTTGTGTTTTCCAACCTGTATGTTTATGTATGTTTCCTTGCTACATACCCTACATGTGTGTGTTCCTTTGCAATCATGTTGGTTTTCCATGGGATCTTGGATCTTGGGGGCTTGCGTGCTCCCACTAGATTCTGTGTCATCCTATCTCTTCAACATTTTGACAATCGAACCCCTCTTGACATAAATTTTCTACTTTAGTGTGAGTCTGAGCGTAACTTCATACTCTCACTAAAGTGGGGGATAAATGTACTATTGTAAATTGTCACCCATGAAAATTTCACCGTATTTTTGGTCCCCCCTTAAATTATTGTAGCTAACTGAGTATTTAGTTTCCTAAATTATGCATTCTATGGCCTATTTTTGATAACTTTTGAGGAATTACAACCGAAAATCAATTGCATTTATTTAATACATTTCCCCCAACACCAACTGTCCTAGAAAATACGTACAAGACACTCACACCCTAGGCATGAGTGTCCTCTTATTTTTGTAAGGAAAGCAATGGTGCAGAAACACCTTTGTAATGCAAAATGCTCAGGAAAGAAGTGCAAAAAAAACATCTGACACGTTACAGTCATTTGAGATATACATTCACAAAATAAAATAATAGACAAATTCTCACACACAAAGATAACACTGGATTTACATGGGAAAACCCTTATAGGAGAAAAAACCCACACACCAAGTAAAGTCACTTTGTATTACAGTAAATAGATTACATTCAAAGTTACAGACTTCACTCTCAGATGTTAACTCACATCAGTAATACAATCCCTTAGTCGACCTCACACACAAATTACCATTCTTCACACACACACACACACATTGTTAAAATGTTCATAAAAGCATACAATGTAAAGTCACACAACCACAATTAGGTTTTCATTAATTTCACTATCTTCATCGACAAGCTTCCTTCATCTCGGGCCACACACACTACCATCCAACACACATCAAGCTACCCAACAATTAATTCAGTTTCAAGGAATATTACCATATTTTCTCTTTGTCAACCCTCGAGTCAGATCATGCATTTAATACAAATATATCACTTATTAGGAAATACAATGTTCGGTCCAATGATTGTTGATTCACAACAACAATGTAGAATCAATGAATGAATTCATGCCACATGTCGACACATCACTCGTCCACCGCTTTTGACTATCGTACCATTTGGGTTCACCAAATCAGCCATCACTTTCCAACTATAAGCTCTCCTTCATATACTGCTTGACGTGGTGAGAGGTCCACCACTTGTGCAATTCCAAAGAATCAAGATGGGAATCTACAATATTCACAGCAAGTATCTTGGAAAAGACTTAAATATTTAACTCCCAACACTCCAAGTGGTCCCCACATTTCACGTGGCATCCATATCACTTCCATACAACTGAAATCACCATCCACATAGACCAGTCCCACCATCTATTTATTATGTCACTATGTCGCTAAAAAACTAAACTTCACAACCTCAAGATCAGAGGTTATGAAGTTCTCAAAACCCACAACATACCGATAACGAGGTCGCCAAGTCAGGAGAAAATCGAACTTCAAAACCTTCATCAAAGGTTAAGAATTTCCTAAAACCTGTGACATGCCCATAGCGATGTCGCCAAGTCGAGAGAAACCTGAACTTCACAACCTCCATTGGAGGTTAGGAAAATCTAGAAACCTACAACATGTCGATAACTAAGGGAAGCTCATTGACGCCAAGTTATAAACTTTTGGAACTCCGTGACTTATGTTTCAAGGTTCTGTATTTTGGTGATAGTTCGACAATGAAGGCAAAAAAAGGGAAAATAAGCCAAGTCTTTATGAGAGGCTCAAGCCAACAAGTTGAGGTATATTTTTCCAACAATCTCCCACTTGACGAAGACTTACTGGCTTCCTCTACACTCAAAGTTATTGAAGGTCATAGGCCCCAAGGCCCATTGAACTGACACACCACCTATACTTTTTTATGCTTACAGGTTTTTTCAATGCATCAACGACATTCTCCAGAGTATCCACTTTTTCAAGATTAACCTTTCCATTCTCCACCATATCACAAATGAAATGATATTGAACATCAATATGCTTCGTCCTGGCATGGAAAGTGGGATTTTTTTCCAAACAAATAGCACTCTGACTGTCATAGAAAATCATAATCTGCCCTGCATTAAACTCGATATCTGAACACAAACGTCTTTGAAGGCATGTGTTGCTTCCATATACTCCACCTCAATAATAGATAAAGCGACTACAACCTACCACTTGCTCATTCAACTCACTGCACCACCAAATAACATGAAGATGTATCCACTGGTGTATCTTCTGCTGTCAATGTCCCCTACCCAATAAAAATCCAGATACCCACAAATGCTAAGAGACCTCTGTAATCCAACCGAGTTGCCATGATAACACAAAGAATACTTCGAGGTAGCTTTCAAATATCTAAAAACTCTCTTCACAACATACCAATGTGGTCTTCCTGGATTATCCATAAACCGACTAAGTACTCCCACTACTTGGGCAATGCCTGGCCTTTTACAAACCATTGCATACATTAAACTTCCAACTGCACTTGCATAAGGCACCTTGGTCATGTCCTCCATCTCGGTAGGAGATTTTGGAAAATATTCAACAGATAGCTTTGTTCCCCGCAACACCGAAACAACTAGCTACTTGCAATCAGTCATAAAAAATATCTCGAAGACAGTATTGATATACTCACTCTAGCTGAGCCAAAGCTTTCTACTTCATCTATCCCTTTTTATTTCCAGCCCCAAAATATACCTTGCTGCACCTAAATCTTTCATTTCAAACTTTGCAGACAACTGAGGTTTTAGATCAGGAATCATAGTATTACTATTTCCTATGAACAACATGTCATCAACATATAGGGAAATAATAAGAACTCAATCATTTTTAGTTTTATAATAGACACAATGATCCGATTTTTATCTCATGAATCCCAATGATAACACAAAAGTGTCAAAATTTTGGTACCACATTCTAGGTGATTGCTTTAAACCATACATAGATTTATTTAACTTGTAAACTAGGATTTATTTACCTTTCTCAATGAAGTGCTTAGGCTGGGACATATAGATTTCTTCTTCTAGCTCTCCATGAAGAAATGTTGTCTTCACATCCATCTGCTTGATCTCTAAGTCATACGCTGCTACAAGTGACAAAAGAAATTTGATATATGTCAGCTTAGCTACAAGAGAAAATATTTCTCGATAATCAATTCCCTCCACTTGGGAATAACCTTTCACAACCAACCGAGATTTATACCTTTCAATACTACCATCCAGACCGGTCTTCTTCTTAAATACCCATTTACAACCAACAGGATTTTTCCCTTTAGGCAAAGGTACCAAATCCCAAGCATCATTCTTCTTCAAAGATGTCATTTCTTCATTCAGGGCTTCCAACCAGGAATTTTAATCAGACATACTAATAGCCTCTTTCATAGTCCTAGGCTCATTAGTGCTAGTAATCAAAGCATAGGCATAGTTCAAATGCAACATGGAAAATCCATATCTTTCAGGTTGTTGCTTCTCACGTGTAGACCTCCTCACAAGCTGAGGCTGAGGTTGTGGTTCTTCTTCAGAACTCTCAGAGCTGCTGGAACTCTCCTCAGTTTCAAGTACACTTTGTAGTTCCTCTTTATCTGGGGTTCAAGGAATTTCAACTACATCATCCTTCTTTTCTCTTTCTTCTATCTCTAACTACAAATCAGTTACTGAAGGCTTCAACTCATGAAAGATTACACTTCTACTATACAAAACCTTCTCAGTAATAGGATTCCAAAGCTTGTATCCTTTCACACCAACGCCATAGCCAATGAAGATACATTTTTTAGACTTGTTCTCCAAATTTTATCTTTTCTCATTTGGAACATAAACATATGCATCACAGCCAAAAACACGAATATGTCTTAGAGAGGGATTTTTACCAAACCTTGCTTCCAAAGGTGTTTTTTCAACAAGAGCCGAGTGAATGATTTATCAACATGTTGTAGCCATAGCCTCAACCCAAAAATTTTGCTCTAGACTAGCATTGCTCAACATACTTCTCGCTCTTTCCATTAGCGTCATGTTCAACCTTTCAATAACTCCATTCTGCTATGGAGTATAAGGCATAGTTTTATGCATTTTAATCCCATAGTCTTTGTAGTACCTTTCAAAATCTGCAGAACAAAACTCACGACCATTATCCATCCTCAAACATTTAATTTTTCTTCGAGTCTAGTTTTTTACCATGTTTTAAAACTCTTTAAACCGAATGAACACTTTTGATTTACTCTTTAGAAAACACACAAATGCTCTTCTCGAATAGTCATCAATAAAAGAAACATAATATCTAGACTTCGATAATGAAGGAACATTCATTGGACCAAACACATCAGAGTGAACATAATCCAGTATGCTAGAATATTTATGAGGAATCAAATAAAATGAAACACGATGTTGCTTTCCATAAATGAAATGTTCACAAAAATTGAACTCAAGGTTACAATCAATAAGCCCTTCAACAATATTTTTATTTTTCAAGGCTTTTAAGCCCTTTTCTCCCATGTGGCCAAGTTTATGATTCCATAGCATGGTTCTCTCTGTTGGGAGTTTCACCTCCAAAGAGTTTTCACCCAGAGAAACTTCATTCTTCTTATCTACACGAGTAGGTTTTATTGACTTTACAAAGACACTATTACATTGAACAAGATGTGCATCCAACTTGTACAGAGTGCCAATGCATGCACCCTTAGCCAACACCATTCAACCTCTAGTCATTTTACAGCCTCCAATCGAGAAGGAAACTTGCATGCCAACATCATTCAACTTACTAACAGAAAGCAAGTTATGAGCCAAACCTGGTATGTGTAGTATGCCATCAATTCCTTTGATTCTTCCATCACAGAATTGGATTTTGACTCTTCCATGGCCAAAAATTTCCAGAGTTGAGTCACTTTCCAGGTACACCTTTCCACCAGCATTCTTTTCATACTTAGTGAACCAATCTCTATGAGATGTCATGTGAAAAGATGTGCCTGAGTTAATTAGCTAGACATCATCTGATTCCTGAGTTGCCAAGGCAGCAATGAAGGCATCTACATGACTCTGAGAAGATTCATTGTCCAAAGAGTTATTCTTTTTCTTCTTTTTCTCCTCTTTACAATCCTTTCGGATATGACTAGTTTGCCCACAGTTCCAACATTTAACCTTGGACTTCTTTCTAAAAGAGTTTGATCTCCCTTCAGATTTGGATTTAGACTTCTTGTCTTTCTTCTTGCCTCTCTCCTTTGATCTACCTTGAATAGAAAGGGCCTCCTTGGCCATCTCAGAAGACTTCCTCCACATCTCTTTTGAAAACAACAAAGCAACCATGTCTTCCATATTAAAGGTGGTTGTTGTAATTGCAATATCCATTACCAGATGATCCCATGTGTCAGATAAGGAGCATAACAAAAGCATACAACGATCCTCCTCCTCTATCTTTACACCAATAGAGGCCAAATGAGCAACAATCATATCAAATGAATTCAGATGGTTTGCTACAAATGCACCTTCTTCCATCTTCAAGGAGTATAAATTCTTCCTTAGGAATAACTTATTCACCAGAGACTTCCCCTGATAAATATCACCAAGTTTCTTTCATAATGAAGATGCAGTCTTCTCCTCATGGATGTTCAAGAGTAGAAAATCGGCCAGACAAAGTATTATCAACCCTCTATCTTTTCTATTTGTGAGGTCCCAATATTATTGATTCATACCTTGTGGCATAGTTGTATACATAGAAATATAGGGGTCTCTATCCACCAATAGGTCTTCCACTTTGAGCTTCCACAACTCAATTTTTTTTTCATTAAACTTTTCAATTTCTACTCTACCTGATATGCTTGCCATCTCAAACTGTAAACGAGATAGTTAGTTTTTTATTTTGCAATACTCCCACTAAACATGATTAGCACAAAAACCGGCCCTACTCACAAGGATAACACAACTGGTTAGGCTCTGATACCACTTGTAAGGAAATCAATGGTGCAAAAATGCCTTCCTAATGCAAAATCCTCAGGAAAGAAGTGTAGAAAAAAACAACATTTGACACGTTACAATTATTTGAGATACACATTCACAAAATAAAAGAATAGAAAAATTATGACACATAGAGATAACACTAATTTACATGGGAAAACCCTTATGGGAGAAAAACCCACACATCAAGTAAAGTCACTTTGTATTATAG
Source organism: Sequoiadendron giganteum (assembly GCA_007115665.2). NCBI lineage: Eukaryota > Viridiplantae > Streptophyta > Pinopsida > Cupressales > Cupressaceae > Sequoiadendron > Sequoiadendron giganteum. The sequence goes on along the minus strand of CM021106.1, from coordinate 386,305,191 downwards.
TAAATAGATTACATATAGAGTTACAGACTTCACTCTAAGATGTTAACTCATAGCAGCAATACAATCCCTTGGTCGACCTCACAAATAGATTACCGTTCTTCACACTCACACACTGTTATAATGCTCGTAAAAGAATACAATGTAAAGTTGCACAAACACCATTAGGTTTTCATTAATTTCACTATCTTCATCGACAAGCTTCCTTCATCTCGGGCCACACACACCGCCATCCAACACACATCAAGCCGTTTAGCAATTAATTCAGTTTTAGAGAATATTACCATATTTTCTCTCTATCAACCCCGAGTTAGATCATGCATTTAATGCATATATCGCTTGTTAGGAAATACAACTTTTGGTCCAATGATTGTTGATTCACAACAACAATATATAATCAATGAATGAATTCATGCCATGTGTCGACACATCACTCGTTCACCACTTTTGACTATTGTACCATTTGGGTTCACTAAATCAACCATCACTTTCCAACTGTCAACCCTCCTTCATATACCACTTGCCGTGGTGAGAGGTCCATCAAGACACACGTACACCACTTGTACGATTCTGGAGAATCAAGATGGGAATCTACAATATTTGCAAGAAGTCTCCCAGAAAAGACTTAAATATTTAACTCCCAACACTCCAAGTGGTCCCTACATTTCATGCAACATCCATATCACTTCTGTATGGCTGACATCACCTTCCACATAGAACAGTCCCACCATCCATCAGTTATTTTTCTATGTCGCTGAAAAACCAAACTTCACAACCTCAATATCGGAGGTTATGAAGTTTTCAAAACCCACAATATGCCGATAATGAGGTCGCTAAGTCGGGAGAAAATCGAACTTCAGAACATTCATCAAAGGTTAGGAATTTCCTAAAACCCGCAACATGCCCATAGCGATGTCACCAAGTCGGGAGAAACCCAAACTTCACAACCTCCATCGAAGGTTAGGAAAATCTAGAAACCTATGACATGCTGAGAAAAGAAGGGAAGGTCATTGACATCAAGTTATGAACTTTTGGAACTCTGTGACTTAGGTTTTAAGGTTCTGTATTTCGGCAATAGTTTGACAATGAAGGCCAACAAATGGAAAAGATGCCAAGTCTTTACGAGAGGTTGAAGCCAACAAGTTGAGGCATTTTTTCAAACAATTTTATCTCCAAATTGAAATATATTGGTTGTGGCAACTTAACATTTGAATTTCAAATGTCCAAAGTCGGCCATTAAGATCTATTTTTTAGGAAATTGAATAATGCCTGTAAATGCCTGTTGAGCTTCTCTTTTGGTATTTTTCCTTGATGTCAAAATTGTGTTTCAGATTGACATCTTAGTGATTGATTATCAGTTGCACTGCTTAAATTCAGATGGTTGGCACTCTTGTTCATATTTAGTTTTGGCATACTTGGTTTTGGCTTCAGCATTGTGATGGTGGTTTTGATGGTACTGATCTCTTAACTCCATGTGCATATTACAAGGCATCTTGTTTACAGGATTATGATTCTATGTTCAGGTTGATAATGGCATTCACAGGGTATTGTTTTCAAGTATTTTTGATGTTTAATTTCGCTGAGGTTTTGATCACATTTGTATGACAGGTGGTATTGTACTAGTTTGACAGGCTTGACATTTTGTGCTATATCGTGCTAAGGTGATCTCCAGGTTTTCATTTTGTATATCTGTCTATGCTCATTCTTTTATTTCATATAGCTATTTATATAGCTTTGGCTTACAAGCTAATATCATTTGGCCTCTATTTTGAAAAAGGTTATTTCATGGCAATTTTGTATTTCTGATTGGTGGCATCACTTTGGCTTACCTACATTTGAAAATGACTTAGAAAGAAGTCACATGTGTATTGGATCTTATAATTGATATTTCATTAGGCCTTAGGGCCGACAACAGGTATGAGGGATTAATTATTAAAAGTCACTTTAAAAGTGACAAGGCTTCGACTCTTGGAAACAATGATTGATAAGGTGGTAGACATTTGTTTTAAGAGGTCATGAAAATTATTAAAGATATTTCAAATCTTTGATAGTGTTTTTTTAAAAGGTATTATGATGTTTGTTTTGACTCATGGACCTCAAACTTTATCAAATCTTGAAAAGTCATCGATTGCTTTAGCAAAGGGAAGTTAGGGCATTCTTTTTGGTGTTTCACAAGCTTGTGGGTTTGGAACCCTAGCTTCACCGCCGCCATGGAAGTTATCTCTCAGCCATTACTCTATCTTTCTATCTTACTGCAACTTAAGTGATAGTGAATGGAGCTCTCTGTAGGATCCATGCCATGGTCAGTGTCTTTGTCAGTCGTTTCTCTTTGGGTGAAGGCTCGAACTTGGAAGAAGTTTTGCTATTTTTTCATTCAGTTGGGTTGGTAAATTCTTAATGACAGATCATCATGCACTCTTTCTCAGTTTTTATTCATTGATTCAGGTATCTCCTTCATCATTTATTTTTCAAAGAGAGTTACTGGTGTTGATCGAATCTGCAAAAGATAAACGGTTACTTATTTATCTCTGTTAGAAAAGGCATGATTTAAGTTTAGTTACAAAACTATTTCAGGCTCTTGCATAATGTTATTTATTTTTTCTCTTTTTCCTTGCAGCATGGAAATCATTTTTTATTAGATTTTATGACATGCATTCTAAGAAATATGTCATTCTTTATATGGATTTAGAGTGGTAGTTGTTCTTGGTCACTGGGCGCACAATAATGAGGGTTCGGTTACAATTTGTAGTAGTGGTATTCAAGGATATTTTTATTCCATTAAAATCCTTCAGATCTGAAAATGTTTTTATTGGTGAATTCATTATATTGATTCTTTTTCAGATAGTATTGATGGTGAAGATTCCTTGTGTGATCAGGGTTCAAAGTCTTCTTTCTCAAAATACACTTTCTTGGCCATTCTGTCAGAAGCAATCTTTTATTTTGGATACTTCTTCGAATCTTTGAATATACTTGGCAAAAATTCGACAGAAGTTAGTCATACTTAAAATACCTCATTTTGATGGACAAGAAAAATATATGTTTTTGGTTGTAATTTTGGTAAATTTTCAGAGATATTAGTTAGAGGAAAAAGAGGGATTAATCACTGTTTTTGAACTGAAAAAAAATGATTGAGAAAAAGTGTGTGTGAACCACAACTATTGTATTGTCTATACTGTGAGTTATGTTTTATTCTGAGATCGTATATTTGAAACATAAGTTCAATACAAGTTGTCTTAAGATAAGACAATGACTAGAATTCTGAAGGCTCAACTTAGAACCTTGAGGATTGCAGGTATTGTCTGTTGAGAGGCACTTGTGAGAAAAGAGAGAAACATAGAGACCCTTTGAATCATTGTATTTTTTGTAAATTGTAAGGGGGTTGGTGCTCCTTGAAATTGGTGTTTCAAAATGAGCGGTTGGTGCTAAAAAATTAGCCTATAAAGCATTGTTAAAAGTGGTTTTTCAATTATAAGCCTAAGAAGGTAGCAGTTTAGGAGTGGTTTTTCTACCCCAGGAGGGTTTTCCACTCGGCATATCGTGTGTCACTTTTCTCATCTATGGTTCCTCTAATTTATTGTGTGAATTCTTTATTATGCAATGTTTCACTGTCATACTTCTCATTTTAGTTATATGTGATTGCATTCAATATATGGATGAGTTAATCATTGATAAATGAGAGCATAAATATGTTTTGTTTTAGTTTTTGTAAAATTTGTCAAATCAGTTCATGACACTGATTCACCCCCCCCTCTTAGTGTCTTTTTTGCTCCAACAATTGGTATTAAAGTGTAGGGTCCTCTGAAAGGTCTAACCAACCTAGGATTGATTCTGGTCTTGGAGTATGTTTAAAATATCTCAAGCTCATGAAGGCACATCTATGACTAGAGCTCCATTATTTGATGGAATGGATTATGTATTCTGGAAAATCAGAATGGAGACTTATCTAACTTCTATTGATCTCAATGTGTGGAGCATAGTGTTAATTGGGTACACTGTACCAACTACATTGCCCACAACTTTTGATGAGAAGAAAAAATATGAAACTAATGCTAGAGAAAAACATGCTCTCCTGTCTGCTTTGACTAAAGATATCTTTATCAAAGTCATGCACTGCAGCTCTGCTAGGGATATCTAGATTAAACTTGAAACCATCTATCAAGGTAATGAAAAAGTTAAACAGTCAAAAGTCCTTACTCTAAAAAATCAGTTTGAGGAAATAAAAATAAGGGACGATGAAAAAGTAGCTAATTACTTCTTGAGAGTTGATGAAATTGTCAATGCTATGAAAGGTCTGGGAGAAGAAGTAAAAGAATTCAATGTTCTAACTAAGGTCATCATAACCTTACCGACTAAATTTGAAGCTAAGGTCTCTACTCTAGAAGAAAAGAAACACTTTGAACAACTTACCCTAGACAGCCTACAAGGCACTCTGACTGCCTATGAAATGATAATCAGTAAAAACAATTCCTCTGCAAAAGAAACTGCCTTTAATACTGAAAGGAAAGAAAAAGATGAGGTTAGTGAATCAAAATTTTCTGATTCTAAAGAATCCCATTTTGTTAGAAATCTCAAAAAGGGGTCTAGAAAATATAAGGGAAAACTTCCCTTCAAGTGTTTTAACTGTGGAAAAATAGGTCACTTTGCTACAAAGTGCCCCTATGGTGATCTGAATAGTGACAATGAGAAATCTGAAAAATTGCCTAAGAAAAAGGCCTATAGACCTAAACAAAAATTCTTCAAAAAGAAGAGTCTGTTCAGAAAAAATGAAACATTAACTGAATCTGAAGATTCTTTAGATGAAGAAGATGAAAACTTATTCATGGCTGAAATCATTCAACAAGAAGATACTAACAACAATGATGCTGAAGATGGCGAAGTAGATCTAGAAGGTGAACTGAAATGTGCTTTAAAAGAGATTAGAAAACTCATAAAACAAATGCTTTCTCAAGATCAACATTCTACTCAAGCTCTTGCTCATGAGAAAATTTCAAATCAAGAAATAGTCTCCTTGAAGATTCAACTTGAAGAAGCCAAGAGAGTTGAGGATTGTTTTCGTATTGGTATAAGTCATAAAGATCAAGAAATTCAAAAACTTGAACATGAAATTATTGATCTTAGGAAAACTATTGAGAAGTATGAGAGTACTCTAAAACTGAATGACATGCGCAGTAAGCAAAAATTAAACAAGGACAAAACTGGTATTGGGTTCGTGAAGGGTGAATGTTCAAATGATGTTGCTATAAACAAATGTTCTAAATCTAATCATATTGATTCTGATAAGAATCATGTTCATCCTTTTAGGAATAACCAAACATCATATAATCTCAACCCTTTCTTTTATGGGTACTATTTTTTCTGAAACAGATTTGGCCACAAAGTGAGCTCTTGCAAGATTATGAATCCTAGAACACCTAGATTTGGTCATAAGCAACACCTTGGTTTTGCTAGATAGATCAGATGCTTTAAATGCAATACCATGGGTCATTCTGCTAAGCAATGCAAAGCTGATCTAAAAAATAAACATCAGAAAACCAAAAAGGTTTGGAAACCTAAAAATGTCAAAAACATAGAGCAAACTATGTTAGTTCAAACAAATTTTCATTCCAAGAAAAATGACTTATGGGTCTTGGATAGTTGTTGTTCTAACCACATGACTAGTGACGAAGAAAAATTCATAAATCTTGAAGATTATGTAGGCAGGTATGTGAAGTTTGGTGACAATTCTGGTATACAAATCAAAGGTAGAGGTTCACTTATTTTGAATGAGGACACTCCTATCTACAATGTGTATTATGTAGAAGGTCTAAAGCACAATCTTATAAGTGTCAGTCAAATTGGTGACACTAGCTATCATGTTTTGTTCACTTCATAGGGATGTGAGATTAAAAATAAGCTTGGAAAGGCTATTGCTGCTAGAAGAAGGACTAAGGGAAATGTTTACAATCTTCTTGACACATCTAGTAATGAAAATAATCAAGGTATGTGTTTAATGAGTCAAGTTGAAGAAAGTTGGTTTAGGCACACGAGACTAGGTCACATTAACTTTGATAATATGGTTAGGATCAGCAAAAACCAAAATGTAAGAGGTCTGCCTATCTTAAGAAAACTTGAAAATGCATTTTGTAAAGAATGTCTCAAAGGAAAGCAAACAAAGGCGAGCTTTAAATCTAAAGAACATTCTTCTACTAGGCCTCTGCAACTTGTTCATACAGATTTATGTGGTCCTACAAGGACTAGATATATTAATGGTGAGAAATATTTCATGTTATTTGTTGATGATTACTCTCGTATGGTATGGGTTACTTTTCTCAAGCATAAATCTGAAGCTTTTGAACGTTTTAAAATCTTTAGAAAGATGGTTGAAAGGGAGTCAAATTTTAAATTGAAATGTCTGAGATTTGACAAAGGTGGTGAGTTCACCTCACAATAATTCATTCTATTGTGAAAAACATGGCATAAAAAGACAATATGCTACTGCCAAAACACCTCAATAGAATGGGGTTGTTGAGAGAAAGAACAGAACTATAAAAGAGATGGCAAGGACTATGTTGGATGAAGTAAAATTGCCAAACATGTACTGGAAAGAAGCTGTTCATATAGCTGTTTACATCTTGAATAGAGTACAAATCAGAGTGAAATCCAATTTCACTCCATATGAACTATGGTATGGTAAATCTGCGTCAATTAAATACTTCAAAATATTTGGCTGTAAGTGTTTTATCAAGAGAGATGATGATAATTTAGGCAGCTTTCAATCAAAATCTGATGAAGGCATCTTTTTAGTAAACTCCACTCATAGCAAAGCCTATAAATGCTTTAATAATAGGCTGAATAAGATTATTGAATCTGTCAATGTCAAATTTGATGAAAATATGCTTTTAGATGTTGAACCTATGTAGGATGATGAGGAAGAAGAATTTGAACTTGAAATAAATTCAGAAGGCTTTGAAATAGCAAAGCCTGAAGTTGAATCAACAAGTCCTAAACTTGCTGAAGAAAATTCTAAAAATGCTGAAACAAGTCTTGAAAAATGTGTGACAAAAACCCATTCAAAATCTCTTGCTAGAAACCATCCTAAAGATTAGATTATTGGAGATAAATCTGTAGGAGTTCAAACAAGAAGAAGAACTGCTAAATCTGATGAAAAAGCTCACATAGCTGAGCTTACTGCTTTATGTTTGGTTACTCAGTTTGAGCCAATTTTTTTTTATGAAGCTCTAACTGATGAATGCTGGCTTAATGCAATGCAAGAAGAAATTGATCAAATTGAGAAAAATCATACTTGGGAGTTAGTCCCAAGACCAGATGACAAAAATGTCATAGGGGGTAAATGGATATTCAAAAATAAACATGATGAAAATGGCCATGTTGTTCACAACAAGGCTAAGTATGTCCTCAAAGGATATGCTTAGAAAGAAGGTATTGACTTTGGTGAAACCTTTGCACCTGTAGCTAGACTTGACTCTATTAGAATATTCTTGGCTTATTCTATTTTCAAGAACTTTATTGTATATCAAATGGATTTCAAAACTACTTTTCTGAATGGTTATTTAGATGAAGAAGTTTATATAGAGCAGGCTGAAGGGTTCATTTGCAAAAACAAGCCTAATCATGTTTACAGGTTGAAAAAGGCTCTATATGGCCTAAAACAAGCTCCTAGAGCTTGGTACTCTAGATTGGATAATCATTTGATTTCAAAAGGTTTTATTAGAGGAGGTGTAGACAACAATCTTTATGTTAAGATTGAAGGTTCTAATATTCTGGTTGTTGAAATCTATGTAGACGATACTATATTTGGCTGCAACAATACTGCTTTGAGTAAAAAATTCTCTCAGATTATGGAATCTAAGTTTGAAATGTCAATGTTGGGAGAATTAACTTTCTTTTTAGGTCTTCAAATTTCTCAACTTGTAACTGGTATTTTTCTCTCTCAAACAAAGTATGCAAGAGAAATGCTCAAGAAATTTCAAATGGATGAATGTCATCTAGTTAGCACTCCAATGGTTATAGGCTACAAACTTAGCAAGGTTGATGATTCTCTTGATGTAAATCCAATTGACTATAGGTCAATGATTGGAAGCTTGTTATATCTAACAACTTCTAGACCTAACATAATGTAGGTAGTTTGCATGGTTGCAAGATTTTAGTCATCTCCTAAGGAATCTCATATTAATGCTGTTAGAAGGATTCTTTAATATGTTCAGGGTACTCTTGATTATGGTCTTTGGTATCCTAGAAGCAATGATTTTTCATTAATTGCATATACTGATACTGACTAGGCTGGTTGTCTGGATGATAGGAAAATCACCAGTGTTGCTGCTTTCTTTCTTGGTGATCAATTAGTGGCATGGCACAACAAAAAACAAGAACCTATTTCACTCTCCACTGCTGAAGTAGAATATATTGTTGCCACATCTTGCTGTACTCAAGTAATCTAGATGTCACAAACTCTATCTGACATGGGTATTGAAGTTCCTAAACCTGTTTCTATTCTGTGTGATAATACTAGTGCGATTAATATCTCCAAAAATCTTGTTATGCACTCTCGCACTAAACACATTGTTATTTAATTTCACTTTCTTTGTGAAAAGGTGCTAGCTAATGAGGTTTCTATGCAATATGTTCCTACACAAGCACAGGTAGCTGACATCTTCACTAAGCCTTTGGCTAAAGAGATATTTGAAAGACTTCGGTCTAGATTGGGATTTGTCTCTCAATCTTTTATCTCTTAATACTTTATCTTGGTGTTAGGGGGAGCTTGTTATCTCTCTTAGTAGCTTATTGCTGCTTTTTATGGTTTTCTATTTGCTGCCCCATTGCTATATCTGTAGCTTTTTCTATTCAGCTTCTTGGAATTTCATTGTTTTTCCCTTTGTCCTTGTGACAAAAGGGGGAGAATTATGAGCTCTTGGTTCTGGTTCAGTTTTTCGGTTTGATGGCTCAATTTTTTCCATCAAGGACAAGGGGGGAGTTTGTTGAGATTCTCTTTTGGTATTTTTCCTTGATGTCAAAATTGTGTTTCAGATTGGCATCTTGGTGATTGATAATCAATTGCACTGTTTACATTCAGATGGTTGGCACTCTTGTTCATATTCAGTTTTGGCATACTTGGTTTTGGCTTCAACATTGTGATGATGGTTTTGATGGTACTGATCTCTTGAATCCATGTGCAGATTACAAGGCATCTTGTTTATAGGATTATGATTCTATGTTCAGGTTGATAATTGAATTCACAGGGTATTGTTTTCAAGTGTTTGTGATGTTCAATTCAGCTGAGGATCTAATTACATTTGTATGACAGGTGGTATAGTACTAGTTTGACATTTTGTGCTATACTGTGCTAAGGTGATCTCTAGGTTTTCATTTTGTATATCTGTCTATGCTCATTCTTTTATTTCACATAGCTTTGGCTTACAAGCTGATATCATTTGGCCTCTATTTTGAAAAAGGTTATTTCATGGCAATTTTGTAATTTTGATTGGTGGCATCACTTTAGCTTACCTACATTTGAAAATGACTTAGAAAGAAGTCACATGTGTATCAGATCTTATAATTGATATTTCATTAGGCCTTAGGCCGACAAGTATGAGGGATTAATTATTAAAAGTCACTTTAAAAGTGACAAGGCTTCGACTCTTGGAAACAATGATTGATAAGGTGGTAGACATTTGTTTTAAGAGGTCATGACAATTATTAAAGATATAATGGTGTCAACATTTTAAATCTTTGACAGTGTTTTTTTAAAAGGTATTATGATGTTTGTTTTGACTCACGAACTTCAAACTTTATCAAATCTTGAAAAGTCATCGATTGCTTTAGCAAAGGGAAGTTAGGACATTCTTTTTTGGTGTTTCACAAGCTTGTGGGTTTGGAACCCTAACTTTGTTGCCGCCATGGAAGTTATCTCTCAACCGTTACTTTGTCTTTCTGTCTTACTGCAACTCAAGTGACAATGAATGGAGCTCTCTATAAGATCCATGCCATGGTCGGTGTCTTTGTTAGCCATTTCTCTTTGGGTGAAGGCTCAAACTTGGAAGAAGTTTTTCTATTTTTTCATTCAGCTGGGTTGGTAAATTCTTAATGATAGATCATCATGCACTCTTTCTCAATTTTTATTCATCAATTCAAGTATCTCCTTCATCATTTTTTTTTCAAAGAGAGTTAGTGTTGTTGTTCGAATCTGAAAAAGATAAAAAATTACTTCTCTTTCAGAAAAGGCATGATTTAAGTTCAGTTACAAAACTATTTCAGGCTCTTGCAGAATGTTATTTGTTTTTTTTTCTTTTTTCTTGTAGCATGGAAATCATTTTTTATCATATGTTATGACATGCATTCTGAGAAATATGTTATTCTTTATATGGATTCAAAGTGGTAGTTGTTCTTGGTCACTAGGTGCACAATAATGAGGGTTCGGTTACAATTTGTAGCAGTGGTATTCAAGGATATTTTTTTTCCATTAAAATCCTTCAGATCTGAAAATGTTTTTATTGGTGCATTCATTATATTGATTTTTTTTTTAGATAGTATTGATGGTGTAGATTCCTTATGTGGTTAGGGCTTAGAGTCTTCTTTCTCAAAATACACTTTCTTGGCCATTCTATCATAAGCAATCTTTTATTTTGGATACTCCTCTGAATCTCTAAATATACTTGGAAAAAATTCGACAGAAGTTAGTCATATTGAAAATACCTCATTTTGATGGAGAAGAAAAATATGTGTTTTTGGTTGTAATTTTGGTAATTTTTCAAAGATATTAGTTAGAGGAAAAAGAGGGATTAATCACTATTTTTGAACTGAAAAAAAAGTGACTGAGAAAAAGTGTGTGTGAAACACATCTATTGTATTGTCTATACTATGAGTCATGTTTTATTCTGAGATCGTATATCTAAAACATAAGTTCAATACAAGCTGTCTTAAGATAAGACAATGACTAGAATTCTGAAGGCTCAACTTAGAACCTTGAGGATTGTAGGTATTGTCTGTTGAGAGGCACTTGTGAGAAAAGAGAGAAATAAAGAGACCCTTTGAATCATTCTATTTTCTGTAAACTAGAAGGGGGTTGGTGCTCCTTGAAATTGGCGTTTCAAAATGAGGGGTTGGTGCTCAAAAATTAGCCTATAAGGCATTGTTAAAAGTGGTTTTTAAAATATAAGCCTAAAAAGGCAGCAGTTTAGGAGTGGTTTTTCTACCCTAGGAGGGTTTTCCACTCGGCATATCATGTGCCATTTTGCTCATCTGTGGTTCCTCTAATTTATTGTGTGAATGCTTAATTATGCAATGTTTCACTATCATACTTCTCATTTCAGTTATATGTGATTGCATTCAATATATGGATGAGTTGATCATTGATAAATGAGAGCATAAATCTGTTTTGTTTTAGTTTTTGTAAAATTTGTCAAATCAGTTCATGACACTGATTCACCCCCCCTCTCAGTCTTTTTCCCTCCAACAATACCTAGTTATTGTGTCATTTCAAACCTAAGTGGAAAAATATTGACCCAGATTATTATCAAGAGCACTATTGAGCTAGTTAAGAGAATAATTTTAGAGCATTATTGCGGTAATTCAAGATTCTAACATCATGTCAAAGTTTATGTGTGTTCATATTATCATTGTTTTGTGAAGGATAACACCTTTTTAGGTCTCCAAAGCATTCAAGAATTCAAGAAAATCAAGAAATAAAGATCCAAGTACTTGAGGTGATGTGCATGACTGAAGTCGTTCAAGGAAGCCATTGAAGGGTAGTGAGTTGCAACACTTTGTGATCTCATAATTCCTTCCCATTTATTATCATTGAACTTTGTCATTGTGGAAGTGGAAACACTTACACACAGTTTGATTGAGGCAAGCCCCTAAAATGGTCCAAAATTTCCTCTCTTTGCGAATTTTTAGATCTCAGGTTGAACAGGATTGAAGAATGATTGAAGATAATTTTTCCATTGTTGCATTTGTTGCCATACCCTTGTCAAGTGATGGAAACTCAATTACAGAAATATCCAATATTGCTGATAGATCCGAAGGTAGAAATTTGAAGCTTAGATCTAGCATTAAAGGACCCCAGAAATAGATCCAAAAAATCATATAAGGACACTCACGCCTTAGGTGCGAGTTTCCTTCAAAATCAAGCTCAAATTTGAACCATAGGTGCACAGTGTCATACTTTGTCTTGTTCAATTATCCAAATTTACCTATGACTTTTTGTGTTTTTTGTATTTGCATTAGAACAATAAATTTTATTATTCGCTTAGTTAGATCATTGCATTTCATCATTAGGGAATTTATAGATTTGGTTAAGAGTTGGTTGACTCACCTATCAGGTTGTAAGTCATCCTCATACCTTGTACAAGTCCAATAAAACCCCCACTATCATCAAATATATAATGAATGAATGAAACACAAATTGAAAAAGTACCTTAACCCTAGGGTCAAATCTTAGGGTTTACCTTTTTCTATGTTTCACATCGATTATCCAAAAAATAAAAAATTCTTACCTCTACAAGCATCCAACCCTCAATTTTAAGTTATATTTCTAACATACATTATCTCATCCATGATTTCATCTATTAAAATCTCATATATTAGGGTCTTATGAGTCATATTCATCCCTTCATTCTAGGCTAAATTCTTTCCTAGAATTTATTTTCCTTCATTCCTTCCCCAACATTATTTCTCTAAAAGTCTTAGATTAGTGATTATTTTAATATGTTGGCATAGGCATTCTAATTCTACATGTTGAATTATCCAAGTTGTAAATATCATCCATAGAGATACTTTTAGTCATTAGGTTTTTTCATCACATAGATTCTGACATAACACCTAATATTATTGTCCAATGCCTCTTTATATGAGGATATGAAAGAACCTAAAGATTCCCCTATTAAATTCAAGATTCTTGGATACTAATATTCAATTGAGAAATTGTATAGAGGAAGATATACAGGATAATTTAAAATATTGCATTTAGTGGCATTGAAATTGGGTTCCTACTCCTACAAGAATAATCCCATTCTATCAATAAAACAAGGACCTACCTCTAAGATCTTTGAGTATTTTTTCTAGAAATGAAATTAATCAAGAAGTATGATTTGGGAAGGAAGTTAATGTTGATTTTTGTCCCCTAATTCATCTTCCAATAGTTTAGAATGTCTTGAAAGCTCATCTTAGACCCCTGAGGGTAATGCCAAAAAGTTTCTTGTCACCCTAACCTACTTTTCCCAAGGAATTTATCTCCCAATTCCTTTCCTTACCTTCTAAAATCACCATAAAATAAAAATCCTATTGGAATTGTGTTTAATTTCATTACTAGTGTGTTTATTCTTTTATTAACTACCCATGACCCTCTATATCTTTGAATTTAATTAGGATCTACCCATGTTCTTCCTAGAGTTTATCCTCAAAATCTTATATTCCCTTGATCTTCATTGTGTTGGATTTCCTTTTCCCTTCCACCATAGTGTATCTTCTTCTATTGTCACTTTAGCTTCTCCACTTGTTCCATTTCTCTCTCCATTTTTAGTTCAATTTTTTGGTAATAATTGAATTTTTATTATTAATTTTCTTCAATTTATTAACTAAAGTGTTCATGCTATGATAAGTCTTAAGCACATTTAAAAATCAATAATTAAGTTTTAATATAAATTACACCACAACAATGTTTTGAGCCATGGATAGGTTTGAGTTTCAAAGGGAATGGTAATAAATAATGAAAATATTTAATGATAAATTTATTATTAAGTGAAATATATTTTACATAGATATTTTCCTTAGAGTATGGTTCTTTTTGTTGGTTTCCTATAGTATTTATTGATATATACTTTTTTAAAATATAAAAAGAAAATTTATTTTTTGGACTTTTTGAAAAATATATTTTATGTTTATATTATTGATAAAATAATTTTCTATTCCATGTTTGCAAAAAAATATACAAACACACAAATAGATAGATAAATGTATTTTTAAAAACACATTTATTATTTATACGTACAAGCATACATGCATGCATGTATACTCATATACACACATAAATATAAGTACCTCAAGAATGAAATATCTTAACATATTTTAGATTAATATATTTAAGAGTTCAACAAGCATGAGTAATCAAGTGAGCTAGAGGAGGGACCAATGCATAATCCCTCAAGAACTATAATCTAAAATCTAGCTAAATTCTCCACATCCATAAAGTCATTCTCCTTGTCTTTTCTTCTACCTAGGGTCTTCACCACTTTTGGCCCATCATTTACATCCAAAAACTTATCACTCACAAGATTGAATATGGAATTTTGAGTACGCTCAAAATTAACAGAGGATATTTTTTCTTCTTGGGGTACTAAGAAACAAAGCAAGGAATAGAACCTACCCACTAGGGTGTGTGAAGGAAAGGGGATTCAAATAAAATACACATTTTATTAAAAAATAATAGGTTCATGTAGGGGAGGGAAATCATTCCCCTCTTATATTCTAACAAAGAATAATCCAAAAATGAAAATAAGAATAATTAAGTGCCAACACTAATGTTATGGACTAATTATTAACTAGAGACAAATGGAAATAATAAGTTTTCAATTGACCCTCTAGATCAATATACCTTAAAATATTAATGTTAGTGACAACCTAGGGATGAGGGAGAGACTCCTTTGTATAACCCAACTATAATTTTATGATTTTTTCCCTTCCCATTTATGAAGGAGTAGATTAAATCCTATTTATTGCATGTTTCCTTATAAATAATCTTACCCTTTGTAGAAATTCCAATAACTTGAATGATCAAATCCTCTATGATTTTCATCTCAATCCCTATAATTTTAACTACTTAAAAGTCCCAGATTTTATCAAAATTAGTTGATAGGGGTTTTCATATTTGATAAAGAATTCCATAAAATTTGAGAATCCACTCTTCCTTGGAATGTGGCACACCATGAAACTATTATTGACCTCTTCATAGGGTATGGGATACATCCTATTATTGTCCTCACTCATTATCTTAGAATATTATATAGTTGGAATAAATGACAATGAATTATTACTCAAATCAAAAATACCTCACATAGATACAACACTTACAAAAAAGAGGAAATAAGCTTCTTGAAGCAAAGAGATATTTCCACATAAATGACAAGACAATCCCATACCAAAGACCTTATAATTCAAACCTCCAAGGGATTGGAAAAAAAAAGAAAAGTATACGAGGTTTCATTTTGGATGAGAAAAATAACATGTTGGGGTTAGTCCTCAAACATAATCAGCCTAGAATGATCACCATGCACCACTTTTAGTTAGAAAATAAATTAATCGCACTATTTCTCTCCCAAAGAATGAGTCACTTTAACATTAATAATGAACCAAAGTAATGTGATGGAATCAATAATGATGTGATTAATGGGCCGATAAATTTTATGATATTTCAAGAGAAAATTGATGATATTCAAAGAATCTTCCTTCACAATCAATTAATGAATTCTAAGGTTCATACCAAGGAGAAACCTCTAGAAGGTTAGAGGATTTGGAAAACTGGTTGGTCTAAGAACCAAGGTTAACAGAGAAGATTCCAACCTTATTTTTTATGTTATTTTTAATAATCTCCCTTCACCAACAAGGCCAAGGTTACGCTTGGAAGCCCCATCAAAATTGATTTTTAAAGAAACAGGAGGTTTTAAAGACCATCTTACCTAAGAATTTTGGGTTCTCTTATTCTAAAAGGATAATTTTAGGTTAATATCATTATCTTAACAATAAAAGAATCTTTAATCAAAAGGAGAGACAAATCAACTAGACCAAGAGGAATACTAACCATCAAAGGAAGCTAGAAGTTTATCCCTAATAGCCAAGAAATATTTTAGAACCCACACAAACAATATAAGCTTTATTTTATTTGAATATTTTGGCATTCCTTTCTAACCATAACCCCCAAATGATATGAGGAAGGAAGAGACTCTATAATATCCTAAGGAAGGGTTTATAGAAAGGTAGGACCATTGGGATAAGATGTCCAAAACAAAGGTAGGCTAACTCAATTTGGGAAAAAAATTATATAAGATAAAAGCATAAAAAATAGACAAAGGAAAATTTCAAAATGATAAAACTAGATTAGAGTCCTTATCACAATGAGAATGCCTATCGAGGAAGGATAAATTCTTTTTGATCAAAACCTCCAAGGTAAGAATTTTATTTTGGTAGCCAACCAAATACAATAATTGATATTAAGGATGAGGGGCTACGCTAAACCTTGGATGAGGTATGAGGGATTAATTGGGGTTTGAGAAATAAAGAAACCCCTAAATAAACTCTATATAATCCCTCGAGAGAGTTGGAACAAACCAAAACATACTCATTAGGAACAAGATTAACATGAAAATGAACCAAAAATTTATGTAGTATATTGATAAGAAGCTAAACATTAGGGAAGGCTTTGCTAAGAAGCAAGTTTTTCTAAGTTTTAACAAAGGTAATTTATTTCAAATAATCATCCCACATGCTACTAATTGATAACGTTAGAATATAATAAATAGGTAGCTACTAGTCCAATGATACATGAGGATGGCTTGAGAGATAATTAACTTCCAAAAGAACATGTTATTACCACTACCAACATTGCATTTAATACCCTTCCCAAAAATATTATTTATTTTGCATATACTATTCTAAAGGCACAAGAGAATCATTGGAACTAAAAGAGAGGGAGTCATTATTTGCTAGGTATTTATATTTCATAATAGAAGTACACATTATTTTATTTTAAAAGTCTCCTTCCATATTGAACATTCTTAATTTTTCAAGATCTAGGCCACCCAACTTCTTGAAGAGGCAAACTAGATCCCAAGAGACCTAAAGAAATATTTTTTAATCATTTTATGAATACCAAATAAACCTTTTCTATATTTTCTAGAATTTTTAGTGGGAATCTAAATATGATGCAAAGTAAACAAGAAAATTTGGTAAAGTTAATTTTAATAATTGAAGCCTACTTTCCTAGCTCAACAAAAAATCTTTCTACCCATCAAGATTTCTCTAAAATCTATTTAGAAGGTGGGCCCAATTTTTTTTTTTAAAGTGCTCTTTAAACAATGGAAGTCTCAAATAGGGTCGGGGGCCCTAGCTCGGTTGGCTAAACCTTTCCTGTTGCAGGAGGTTGGTCACGAGGTCTAGTCTCCCCCACCCTCATGGTACCGGAGGGTGTGTCACGTCAATGCTACCGGTCACGTTAAAATTTTTACTAGGCACACTGCAGTTTATAGGGGGTCATGCTACCTAATTCCTGCAGTTTATAAAAATAAAAATAAAAATTGGAAGTCCCAAATGAATGGAAGGTATTTTTCCATTTGACAATTGAAGATACTAACAACCTTCAATTTTATTTTCTATAGATTGTTTAGAAATATAAGCACTCTAAATTAAAATAAAATTTTAAAAATAGATATTTTTAAAATAGACTAAAATAAATTCAAATATTATTCTGACCAAATAAAATTATAATTTCATAATTTTTTTAATACATATTATATAATGATAAAAAATATATGAATATAGAACCATTGGATACTAAGCTATATTGCATTTATTTATTTTTTAATTATGTATGATGTCCATTTAATTTTATAGTTATAAAATAAGAATGGTGGCAAGATTCTACCCTTATTTCTACCGATCCTATATCAAATATTTATCTTGTTAGAATCAAGATAATTTATGTATTGTAAATATGAAAATTAATAATCATGAAATTTACATTAATTGAATACAATTCAATGTGAAAACATATTAAACTTAAATAAAAAATAATTTTATATAATGATTAATTATTTTAATAGTCATGGGAAATTTTATAGATACATTTTTATTAAAATAGTATTAAACAATAAATTTAATTTTTAAAAATGGTTTGCATACATTTTTAAAAATAAAATCATGTATTTACATAAGAATATTTTTATTAGATAAGTTGTGAATGTTGGAACACAACAATCTACTGAGAGGGGAGTGAATCTGTAGATTAAAAAAAGATTAATTTTTAACCCTTTTAATGTAGATTAAACAAACATGCAAAGATCAAACACATGCACACATAACACCAGATATACGTGGGTAAGTGAAAAAAGACGGGGGATCAAAAAGGGGGCTTAAGTGGCCACCTTTTCTTTTCTGAAGTCAAGAAATATTGACCTTGGACATGAAATTGAGGATAGTTACACTTAAAATTTTGAGATGCAACAAAAACAAGGATCGTAGTGCTCCAAGTCTACTTTCTAAACTACTAACTTTAAAAAAAAATGGTTGAGATTAAGGGGCTCAAAAGAGGGGATCACAAAAATTGGTGTTGTTTTTGTTAGAAAAACATAACATAGCAACTTTTGTGGCTCCCTAACATTGCTAACTTTTTTTTAGTATTTTTAAAATCACTTCGATGAGAAATTAGCTAACAATATGTAGTTTATGCTTGATTTTTCTGATATTTTTTTAATGAATATTTGTTTTTTACTAATTTTCAAAGTGGTCACTTCCTAAAAACAAAATTTTGGCCATGCTACCCTATAAATTTTGAAAATTAATTGATTTTTTTTTAATATGTGTATAATGGAGTCTAGTTTCTAAAAATGTAATTTATTTGAAATTTCGATGAACGATTAATTTATAACGAAAAACACACCAAACACTTATTTTTTCCAAAAACAGACACACAAACAAAATAAATTATAGATCAAAGGCTTAACATTTTCAAAATGTGAAAAAATTACATCATTAGATAGCTAAGAGAGAGCCTAACATTATCGAGGCTTTTGATTTGTTTGACCTTGAAACACGTGCAAACACCCGATGATGAGCACAAACGCGATTATGTGAAATTTTGTAGAATATGCAAAAACATGTCTTTGGATGTTGAGAAGGCCCTCCAAGCCTTTGGGTTGTAAATCCAAAGAAAATGCAAGACAAAGGCTTGGGGATTCCCAAAGCAAGACAAAACATGAGCGCATTATAACACACTTGTGTTATTTGAATGCATTGACAAAACACAAGCGTGTTATAATGTGCTCGTGTTTTGGTCTACATTAAATTTATTTTTCTTCTCTATTTTTCTTTGTTCTTGTTATCTTTGAGGGAAACTATATACATGAAATAAACATTTAAGTATAAGTTGACATTTACGTATGGACGTTTACTTTCTTATACTTTAAGTTATATTTCATGTATACAGTTTTAGGATGTTCAAGAGTGGTTTCAGACCTCTAGGAGTTATAATGAAAATTCTAGTTTTTGGAAGATCTCACAAATTTTAGACTTAGTCAAATTTTAGTAATCAACATGTCAAATTTCAGTAATCAAGAGGTCAAATTTTAGTAATCAACAAATTTGTATCATTTTTCTCTCTATCTCACTCATTTTTTATCCCTTACACTCTATACCTCTCTCTCTCTCACTATCTCCATCCCTTTATCTCCATCTCTCTCTAATTATCTTTATCTCACTTCTCTCTTGCTCCTTTCCTCCTTCCCTCTCTACTTATCTCTATCTCTCTCTATACTTCTCTCTATTTTCCCTCTCTCTCTCTACCTACCTCTCCCTCCATCACTCCCTACCACTCTCTCTAATTCTCTCGACCTCACCTCCCTCTCTCCCCCCATACTTCTCTCTCCCTCTCTTCTTCCCTATCTACTCTCTATATCCCAATACCTCTCTCTACCTACCTCTACATCCATCATATCCTACCACTCTCTCTCCACACTTCTCTATCTCACCTTTATCTCAATCCCTACCTCTCCCTCCCTCATTCCCTCTCTACTCTCTATATCTCCTCTCTCTACCTCTCTTTCCCTCTCTCCTTATCTTTATCTCCTCTCTCCTTCTCTACCTACCTCTCTTTCCACCACTATCTATTTCTCTCTATCTCACATCTCTCCCTCCCTCTCTTTATATATCCCTCCCTCTCTCCCTCCCTCTCTATTTATCTATATCTCCCCTCTCCCTCTCTACCTACCTCTCCATCCATCACAGTCTACCACTCTCTTTCTCTATTACTCTCTATCTCACCTCCCACTCTCTCCATACATACATCTCCCTCTCCTTTTCTCTCTACTCTCTACCTACCTCTCCATCCATCACTCCCTACCACTCTCTCTACACCTCTCTCTTTCTTCTCTCCTTCCCTCCCTCATTTACTGTCTACTTATCTCTCTACCTCTCCTTCCCTCTCTAATTATCTTTATCTCTCCTCACCCTCTCTCTCTCACTAGATGTTTCCCTTCCTACCTTTTCCCCTATCTACTCTCTATCTCTCCTCTCCCTCCCTCTACCTATCTCTCTCACTCTCTCTCCCTCCTCCCTCTCCCTCTTTCTCTCTCACTCTCTCCTCTCTATCTCACCATTCTCTCTTTCCCTCTTTGTAACTCTCTCCTCTATATATAACCATTCTCTCTCTACTTATATTTATCTCACCTATCCCTCTTTAGCTCTCCCTTACTCCCCTCTCTCACCCACCCTCCCTCCTTCCCTCTATCTCTATCTCTCTCTCACCTATCCATCTCTACCACATCTCCCTTCATCACTCCCTACCACACTCTCTCTATGGATCTCTATCTCACCTCTCTCTCACCTCCCTCTCTCTCCCTCCATACCATTCCCTCCATCTGTCCTTCCTTATCTACTCTTTATCTCTCGCATCTCTCTACCTCTCCTTCCCTCTCTACTTATCTCTCTCTCTCTCTCTCTCTCTCTCTCTCTCTCTCTCTCTCTCTCTCTCTCTCTCTCTCTCTCTCTCTCTCTCTCTCTCTCTCTCTCTCTCTCTCTCTCTCTCTCTCTCCCCAATCCCTCCCTCCGCCTCTTTCTTTCTCCCCATATGAGGGTTGAGGCTATAAGGTTTAGTGTTTAAGGTAAAAGGTTGAGATTATAGGGTTAATTGTATAGGGTATAGGGATTAGGGTTTAGGATATTAGTTATAAAGTTGAGGGTATAGGGTATAAGGATGAGGGATGAGGGTTTAGGGTTTAAGGTGTAGGGTTGAGGGTTGAGGGCATAATGCTAACTATATAGGGTATAGGGATTAGGTTTTATGATATTTGGTATATGGTTGATGGTGTTGGGTTGAGGATATTAGGTTTACGGTTTAGGGTTTAGGATTTATGTATAAGTTTGAGGGTTGAGGGCTGAGGGTTGAGCTATAATGTTCAAGGTTGAGGATATAAGGTTAAGTGTATAGGGTGTAGGGTTTAGGGTATACGGTATAGGGTTAAGGCTTGAGAGTGTAGTGTTTGTCGTTTAAGGTTTAGGGTATAAGGTTGAGGGTATAGGGTATAGGGATGAGGGTTGAGGCTGTAGAGTTTAAGGTATAGGGTTTAGGTTTGAGAGATAGTGTTCAAAGGTTGAGGGTATAGGGCTAAGAGTATAGGGTATAGGGATTAGAGTTTAAAATATTAGGTATAGGGTTGAGGGTATTGAGTTTAGGATTGAGGGTTTAGGGTTTAAGTATAGGGTTGAGGTATGATGTTCAGGGTTTAGGTCATAAGGTTGTGGGTATAGGGTATAGGGATGAGGGTTGAAGGTGTAGGGTTTAGGGTTTGAGGTATAAGGTTGAGGGTTGCAGTATAGTGTTCAGGGTTGAGGATATAGAGCTAAGTGTACAGGGTATAGGGATTAGGGTTTAGGATATTGGGTATAGGGTTGAGGGTATTGGGTTTAGGGTTGAGGGTTTAGGGTTTAGGGTTTAGGGTTCAAGGTTTAATGTAGGGTTTAGGGTTTAATTATAGGGTTAAGGGTTGAGAGATAATGTTTAGGATTTAGGGTATAAGCTTTAGGTATAGGGTATAAGGATGAGGGTTGAGGGTGTATGGTTTAGGGTTTAAGGTATAAGATTGAGGGTTGAGGTATAGTGTTAAGGGTTTCAAGGGTATAAGGTCAATTGCATAATGTATAGGGATTATGGTTTAAGATATTGGTTATAGGGTTGAGGGTAATAGGTTTAGGGATTAGGGTGTAGGGGACAAGGTTGAATGTAGGTTTTAGGGTTTAAGTATAAGGTTGAGGGATAATTTTTAAGGTTTAGGGTATAAGGTTGAGGGTATAGGTTATAGGGATGAAGATTGAGGGTTTAAGGTATAGGGTTGGGGGTATAGGGTTAAGTGTATAAGGTATAGGGATTAGGGTTTATGGTTGAGGATTGAGGGTATAAGGTTAAAGTGTATAGGGTATATGGATTATGATTTATGATATTGAGTATAAGATTTAGGGTGTAGCATTTAGGTCATAAGTTATAGGGTTAAGGGTTGAGAGTGTATGGTTTATGGTTTAAGTATAGGGTTAAGAGATAATGTTAAGGGTTTAGGGTATAAGGTTAATGGTATAGGGTATAGGGATGGGGGTTGAAGGTGTAGGATTTAGGGTTTAAGGTATTGGTTTGAGGTTTGAGTGATAGTGTTCAGGGTTGAGAGTATAGGGTTAAGTATATTAGGTATATGCATTAGGATTTAGGATATTGGGTATAGGGCATAGGGATTAGGGTTTAGGATATTTGGTATAGGGTTGAGGGTATTGGGTATAGGGTTGAGGGTATAAGGTTAAGTGTATTAGGTATAGGAATTAGAGAGGAAAAGAGGGAGGGAGGGATAAAGAGAGAGGTGAGATAGAGAGATAGGAGGGAGGGAGGAAGAGAGATGAGGGTTAAGTGTATAGGGTAT
Source organism: Sequoiadendron giganteum (assembly GCA_007115665.2). Classification (NCBI taxonomy): domain Eukaryota; kingdom Viridiplantae; phylum Streptophyta; class Pinopsida; order Cupressales; family Cupressaceae; genus Sequoiadendron; species Sequoiadendron giganteum. The sequence continues at coordinate 386,282,533 of CM021106.1, read as the reverse complement.
AGGTATGAGGGTTGAGGGTGTAGGGTTTATGGTTTAAGGTATAGGGTTAAGTTTATAGGGCATAGGGATTAGGGTTTAGGATATTAGGTATAGGGTTGAGGGTATTGGGTTGAAGGTTTAAGGTTAAGTTTATAGGGTATAGGGATTCGGGTTTAGGAGAAG